>RANX01000010.1:0-521580 GCA_009805215.1 Neurospora discreta FGSC 8579
ATTATTATTATTATTATTATTATTATTATTATTATTATTATTATCATTATTATCATTATTATTATTATTATTATCGATATGGTTTTCTTTCTCTATTAATTTAGTATATAGTTAAAACATTTATACCGTTTTACTCTTTTTACCTATTAAGATTCAGAATAACTGGTAATTACTTAAATAGAATCCAAGAATACGTTTTCTCAATCTATAACAGTTATTAAATATATTACTTTATATATATAGAGATTATGGTGGGGGTATATACTAATAATACAATTATTATTTTCAATTTCAAGAACAACTATTTGAAGAATTCAAATATAATCTTTACCCTATTTACTTCCAAGTTATCTTATCCCTTAAGAAAGTATATCCAGGATATTTTAATACTAAATGTTTAAGATTGTATATTAATAAGTGTAAATGAATTCGTTCAAGCCTTGAGTGATTTAGTTTTATTAACTAACTTCAAGGTATGTAAGTAGTATAATAGCAATATAAAATTTCTCCTCTACTTACTTCTACATTATATCTAGTTAACCGAATCACTTTAAATTCAATAAGTAGCGCTATTAACTTTGTGCCTAAAAACAGGTAGAATCTAAATAAAAAAGTCAGCGAAATATTAGTACATTGAATAAGATGCATTCTGTACCAATTATAGTAAAAGTAACCGTTTTCACAGTATTTTAATGAATAGTATATGAAGATAACATCATTCTATAGTATCTATATCCGGACTAATAAACTTTTCTTTTGATTGATAAATCTTCAAAATATAGTTTTAGAGTTATAGGTATTATTTTTTCAAAGTTAGTATAATTAGTAAAAAGGTACTCCTATCTTATTGGTTTAAGTATTACTTATTATATTCTTTGATAAACTTTTTATTGGAATTAAAATACAATATAACCCCTTGGTATTGAAAGTGGCTTGTTTGATTTAGGCTATTAAGCAGTTTCGTACATATTTCCATATTTACAATAAATTTGTTATAATATCAATCAACTATCTAATTACTAAGTGTGTTACTAAGTAATCTTCTTATATACTATACCACAAGATAGGAGGAATTATAGATTTATTAATATCTTGATATATCTTTTGGAATATAAACTAAAAGTTTTCTATATTTTTAATAAATTTAACTTCGTATCTAATACTTGAAACTGATTCAAAGTATTTAACAATAGAATAGATAACCTTAAGGATACCCTTATCTATAAGAAGATTTAAATAAAAGATAAGATATATTGTTAAAGAGTTATAGTACGTTTTTTTCTCAAATTTGATTGGACTTTATACAATAAAAACCTTATGTTACGGCTCATTTCAATACATGTTAAATTCAGAAAAGTTAAGAATATCAAAAGTAATAACAATTCAGAAAAGTTAATGATATCAAAAGTAATAACAAAGGGTTTGTAAAAATAAAAATAGATATCTTTGAAGTCCGGCTAATCTTTATTCATATTACATAGCCTTATTCAAATTTGATGTTTTGTAATTAAAGAATGGATCATTAACTATTATATATTATAGCAGTTTGTTGAAGATAAGTTCAAGCCTATTATAATTATAAATATTATTCTGATTATAATCGGATGATATACAACTCAAGAAGAATATCCGTCTTTAATAAGATTTGCTTAAGGAAATAGTATATTAAGAACTGTTTTACCTATTACTTAAATCAAATACACCAAAGGCCGTTTATAAGCGAATTATTAATTTAGTTGCTTGAATAAATCTTTATTATTTAGAACTACTTTAACTCACTTTATAATAAATGTATTTAAAGTCCCTTCCAAGGATGTTCATTCATAAATGCCTAATTATACTACATTTGATACTTTAAGATCCGTGATCAACAAGATCTTACAGAGATTTTCCTTAACTTCTACTCATTTTATTTATCTAGTAATTTAATTAGCGATCAATATAATCTAAATATTATTATTAAATCTTTACACTTACTCTAACGATATTAATAAAAAGTTTACATCCGTTTTTTTGAAAGAAATGGAGCATATAATAGGTATCAAGTTGCTTATAACTATTATATATCACCCTCTTGGAAACGGCGCAATTAAATCAAAAATTGTATTATTAAAATCGCTATTCTATATTATGCTTTCTATTCTAAGTTAGGACATAATCAGGTACTAATTAACTCACTACTATAATAGAATCCTGAAAACATGATCTTTTATAAATATAGAAGCTTTCTTGTATAGAGATTCATTTAGTTATAAAGTACCAAAACCCTTAAGTATATTAACTAACTTTTTCATAATACGTTTTCTTGGAAATAATTTTATTATATAAAACTATTTTTATTAGAAGGTGAGAACCGTTATAGCTGTAAGGAAAGTAGGAGCGGCGTGGAAGACTATAACCAAGATGAAGCTGGAGGTTTTCATCCGGCGGCGCTTAAAGCCGTACGGTTTTCCCCTCTAGAAAACTGGAGAAGAACCCCATGCTGGTAGGGCACTATAGTTCATAGTATAGGGTGAAAGATTATTAATATTATTATTATTATTATTTTTATTAAAAAATATAATTAGCTATAGAGTTTGCTATTACTAAAATTCAAGAACGATGTAATTCTTTATACTAACAAACTAATCCATAAATTAGTAGTAAAGTCTTCTTCAAACTTTGTTACGAATATTCTAGGTTATCCTCTTCGAGAAATACTATGATAGTATTTGGGATTCTTTAAGGTGATTTCAAAAATCAGTTAGTCAATATATAAGTTAGCGCTCCTTCCGGTTATAACAATATACTTTGTTATTTCTATTGCCTATTCTACCACCACTGTAATATATTTAAACTTTTCAATTAAACCGTTCATCTATTGAATTATTTAGGGATTAATAGAGCGAAGTCGATTCCATTTTCAATGCTAGATTAAAACATAGAATCGAAAAGATTATTATACATGACTAGGTAGATATAAAAGTTATGTATTATGTTAAATGAAGAGGTTATAATTACTAGGAGAGTTACTTGAAAAATATTAAGAGTTTAAGGAATATGAAAGTTTTAATAGAAGATTACTTAAGATATTTGCTAGATAAATATACAGTAGGAGTTCCGTACTCTTATATTAGTAATTAATAGTGAATATGTTTTATAAATTAAGAACAATTACTCTAATAGCGCGGTAGGTAATTGAAAACAGTTCCAACAGTTAAGAAAGTAGAGTAATTCCCATTAAGGATAATAGAATTCTCTTTATATTACTGAGCTTTGATTTGAAAAGTACCCTATATATAATCAAATTAATCAAATTCAATAATTTAGGTATAGTATCTATTATACTTGCCTTTGTTAGAAGTATTAGTATGTGCCTACTTTATATACTAGGGCGCCCGGTTGCTTGGACCCATCCTAGACGGTAGGCTAGTAATAAGATAAGGGAATTCATACAAAGAGATTCCCGCGTAGGGCGGCCTTCAGCTATAACTTTCTTCCTCTAATATCTTTTTTTTAAATTACAATATACACTAGCAATATAATATCTGAAGACACCTATGCTATTATATACTTTATTACTTTTTTTTAGAATGTTTGAAAATATATTAAGATATACTGAAGTTTCATTTTTTATTTTCAGTGCAAATGGAGTTTCATCCTTATACAAATAGAGTTTCTCTATTTATTAAAGTTAAATAAATCTAATTTAAGCTCTTAACTACTTTTATCTCTTAGTAAATTAATAAAGTCCCTCTATTAATTACATATTAGATTTTAATATAGCTAATACTAAACAAGTCAATAATTTAGTATTTTAAAAGTCTCTATTTACCTTTGAGATATAGAAAGATATAGCTAACATATATTACTTTCTACAACGCGGAATAATAAAGCAGTAGGTAGCTAGAAAAAGATATTTCAAACTAAAAGTTATTCAATAAGAAACGTGTGAACTCAAATGTCAGGAGGCTAAGAGCTGGGGCACCGGAGCACCCCAGCGGCTGCTGCTCCTCTCCGCCGGCCGAAGCGTTAAATCAACAACGATAACGCTTATATTGGGTCGGGCTCGTAGGAAGGATAATCCGGCACCGCGCCGGGGCGCCAAACTAGCAAGGGACCCCACAATATTTATTAACGGATAAATAGAGTTTGCACTATTATAAAAGAAAGTTAGCGGAACGTAATTTATTATAGTTGGTAGCTATTAATATATTTTTAGATTAACCCCTAACTCGCCGTTCCCTACGTATAGCCACGACCGTAGTATAAGGGGAGGGTAGAGCGATACGCAGGTGCTGGCCTTATATATATATATTAAAGTTCTACAAAAAAAGAAAAGAGGTAAAACGCTACCCTCCGGGTCGCTCGAACGCTAAAGCTTTTTATAACTATAAGCTTTAGTGATTAACTTATAGCCTAAGGCAACCGAAGATGGCTTTAGAAAACCTATACCCCGGAAGCTGTAGTACTATAGCCCGGATTAATTAGGGAAACTTCTATACCGATTACCGTCTTAACACTTGTATTCAATTAATTAAAACCAAATACTTTAACGGGCGCTAATCCTATAATATTAACCTCCCGCTTCTCCCTCCAACTACAATTATATATTATATTAATATTTATATTACCTCTATCTTAACCCTCTATAACTTTTATTCTCCTTCTCACTCTTTTAACGAATATTTGTAACTATATTGTATATATACCCTTAATCTGATTTCAAAATACCTTTAAATATTTATTACTAATTTTCTATTATAATATTAATTCCAACCAAAATCCTTTCAAACTCCAACCTACTACTCTAATTTATTATTACTTAACTATAATTACTCCTACGCTTATACCTATATTTATACCTATATTTATACCTACATCCGCGCCCGTTATTATACTTATATCTATTTTTACGCCGGCTACTACTATTACTCCTATTTTAACTCCTACTATACTAATTTCTCTAATACTTTAAATACTTAATAGTAATAGTAATAATTATTATAAATTTACTAATACCCCTATAGATAAAACTATAATTACCTAATATTCCTAATATATAACGTTAAAGGACTATAGCGTTTTTATATTTAATGAAGGTAAGAATTATTATATATTTTATATACGTTCGAAGAATTTTATTATTTACCGATAGTAATTTATTACTATTTGAAAATATTATTCCTCTTAATTAAAAAAGGAGTACCTAAGTAGTAAAATTCCGTTTTACTAATTCTTCTAGAATATAGTAATTTCTATTCGGAGTTTAAATAATTAATAGTTAAAGGCTATATTACTTTATAAATATATTTCAAATCCCTTTATTCTATTCTTATTACTAATTCGAATTTTGAAAATACTACTTACCTTATACTTAATTACCCTATTAGTAAAATACTATTAACGCCCCTTCCTACTACTATAGTATTTCCAACTATAATTTTAAATATTTCCTTATCTTTAACCCTAACCTCAATTATAATATTTAAAAAATAAAAAACTTTAGAAAGGGGTTTTGAAACCCTTTATATGAATTAAAATAATTTAATAACTTTACAATTATTATTATTTACTAAATTATCCTTAATTAATTACAAATTAATCGCTTCGGTAAATACTATCATAGAATTTACCCGGAATATTCAATATATTACTATTACAACTACTATTTACTTAAATACCCTTATTACTAAAATTAATACCCGAATATTTAAAATAATTTAATCCTTCTAAGAAAGTATAACGGCCGGGGCGGTAGCTAGTATTCTTAGTAAATTAATTAAAAGATTAAAGGTTCGTATTAGAAAATTAAAAGGGTAATATGAATTAATAGAAGGGGATAGGGTATTATTAGAGGAAGAGGATTTACGTACTCATTTAAGTCTATCATCTAATAGGGAAGAGAGAAATATAAAGGAATTAGAAGAGGAAGAGGATTTAGGAGAGGGTTTAATAGAAATAATATAATAAGAAGAGGATATTCTGGAGGAGAAGAAATAATTAAAAAAAGTAATTCGGTTTTCGGACCTAATAAAGGAAACGCCCTCTCTTCCAAAGAAGAAAAAGAAATTATAGATTCCCTATAATAGTACAACTTTGGTATTATCGTCTCTAAATATTATAGTCCAATCGAATACTAGGGCAGTATTAAATATTAAATATTCTTAAATAAAATAAACTAATATAAGCGGCGTCCTAGGTAAGCGGCTACATTTTTTACCTTTAAATACTAATTTTACTTATTTTTCTTATTCTATTAATATTCCCTTCTTCGTAAATCTATTTAATAGCCCGTTGTTAATTCGAACGTCCCTATATTTCTTCTCAAAAAACTCAAATACTTTAATATTCCAAAAATCCTTAAATAGGTATTACAAAGGTTTATAATATCCCTTCTACTTTATAAAGGTTATCCGTCTAATTAAAAATCCTTTATATATAATTTTTTATATAATATTCCTTCTCTCTTTCTATTACTACCGGTAATAATTATTCGTCGGCCAATATTTAATCGGATAGAGGGTCTCTAACAACCTATTAAAGGAAATCAATATAGAAAATATTATAAATATTATTTAGGAAGCCGGAAAATTCTATAATTAGGGGGGAAAGTACCTTCGAAACTATATATTTAATATATAACTAATCTAATCTTTTTTTAAATTTTAATAACGTATAATTCTTAAAATTAAATGATACCTTATTACCGACCTACACTTCTTTATTAATTAATAATTATAATTAATGAACCTCTCGTATTCCTAAACTACTATAATTACTATAATTTAATACAAATCTATAATTTATAATAATTTTTCGACGAATTACCGAGCCTAAACGTCTATAGGTATATAGGAATCTCTAACTATCTCGGGGACTATTAAAACTACTGATTCTAAGTCGAATCTATAAATTATAAAAAAGGGAGATATATTAATTAAAATACTAATATAATTATTAATAATAAATTATATTAATAAGTATTACTTATACTAATCGTTTTAAATCTAAGTAATATATATTTTTAACAAGGTTTATAATTTTTAATTTATTTATTCTAAATTGCTATCGGTTTAAGGATAATAAACGGTATTAAAGAATTATTTAATCCCAAATAATTTATAAAATTTACTTTAAAATTACTTAACCTAATTAAAATCCTAATTACTAATTTTAAATTATAACTACCTATAATACCTTATAAAGCAATTTATAAATCTCTCAATACAAATTTTAATATTTATTAATAATATTAGTTTTAATATTATATTTTTATTAAAGTAATCCTTAATAATAAGTAAATAAATATTCCTTCCTACTATTAGGAAATTTAAAATTAAATCTATTTAAGCTTTTTAAAAGAATTAATTAAAACAACCCTTTCCGTTAAATTTTCTAATATCTAACAGAATTATATATATAATAGTTATATAAGAATTATCTTATATAAATCCTAAATAATAGTTAAAAAAAGTAGTAGGTTAGGGCTATAATATTATTTTCTCTACCGGGGTACCCAAACGCTTAAAAATCGTACGTAATTTAAATAATATAAATATAAAATATATTAAACTCTCGGTCGGCGTTAAATAATATCACTACTTCTATTTCAATAATTATTAAATACCTGAGGATTTACAATCTCCTTTAATATTTTAAACGCCTAAAGTCGTCGATAAAATAATCGGCTATTTAAATTTAAAATTTAAAGGAAAGGGGCAAATCTCTTATATTACTTTTTATTATTTTGAAGATTTATTAATATATAATATCCTTCCCTACTATAGAATTCTAAAGCTATTATAAATCTACATTTTCGAAGATTTTTATACCCTTCCCTTAAACCGTTCGAAAGCCTTTTAAACCTAGTACTATAAGATAAATATAATTATATAAAATAAATTCGGAAATAAATTAAAAATTTTGAACCTCCCTATCACTTTCGGTAGGCTAATCCTATTCCCTCCGGGATAATATATATAATATTACTACCTCCTTACCTAATTAATATTAAAATTCGAAAGAGAATTTAAATAAATATTCAACCTAATAGGCTTACTATTTAAATAAATACTAATAAATTATAAAATATTTTAAATTATAATAATCGGTTAAGATAGAAAAATTATTATAGCTATATAATTCTTTTTACTACCTCTATAAATAATTAATAATTGTTAATATCTCTTTATTATAAATTAGGTAATTATATTTTATTAATTTCGACTTTTTCGAATAGAAGGCTATAATATACTATTAGCCGTCTACTTTTTAAATTTTAACCCCCGAAGGTAAACCTAGTATAATTAACTAATAAAAATATTGGGCGCTTAAGGTCCTACTCTATTAATATTAATACTTAAATAAATAAAATTTTAAATAATTAAAATACCTCTTTATATACTATCGATTATTCGAATAGGACCCCCTTACCAATTAGTACTATAAATAGAATAATTATTATAGTAAGTTCGAATATAAATATCCGGTAATAATTTATAAACTTTGAAAAATTTTAAACTCCTTTCTAAAATATTAGAACGTCCTATTCCAAAATAATTCTAACTTTCTCAAAGTTTATTTAAATACTTATACTAATATAAATAATAAACCCTAAATATTTAACCTTCTTAATAACGAATTTATATTTATCGAAGTCTAAATATAACTTAATATCCTAAAAACATTCAAATACTAAATAAACTTTCTATATATAATCCTTTCGAAACCTATTAATAAAAATGAAAATATTATTTATATATACCGAATAGAAATTATTGAGGAATGTTTTGTAATATTTAAATAATATACTATTAGAAAATAATTAAGGTATTGTATAATCCGAAGGGGATTACTAACTATCTAAATAGGCTGTAACGAATCCGGAATACTATTTTATATTCTTCCCCTTCCGCTATTCGAATATTATAAAAGGTTTATATTATATCTACTTTAAAAAAATACTTTATTTCCTTAAATATTCGGAACGTCTTTCGAATTAATAATAAAGGGTATTAATTTAATTGAATAATTATATTAAAGGCCCGGTAATTATAATAAAAATAAAGACCTCTACCCAATTTCTATATAAAAAGGATAAAGGTTTTAATAACCAAATTATTAGCTTAGATAAAACCCTTATTTATTAAATCCTAAAGAATCTTTTTAAAAATTAAGAATTCCTTTCGAAATATATTATATAATAGACCGAAAGGAAACGGAAGGTTTCTACTATCTAATCCTTTCTTTAATTCAATTTTCAAATCGACCCTAAACTTATAATTATTAAAATAATTAGCTTCCTACTTCCTAAAAAGAGGAATAAAATTTTAAAATTTTTTAAGGATAATTTATTAAAATTCCTTATCGGTTTAAATTCGCTTGAATACCAAAACTTTTTTAATATCCTCTAATTAAATAATAAATATAAAAGTTTCTATAGTAATCTAACCTATTTCCCTTTTTATTCGGCGAATATAATTAATAAAAATAGTAATACAAATATATTTAACTTCTTAAAACTCTTTGAGGAATAGAGTATTAATTTTAAAATATAATTTACTTAAAACTGCATAATATTATACTAAAGTCTTTTCTTATAAGGGACTAAATAGGTTTAATTAACTATTAATTAGGGTTTCTTAAAGATAATAAAGTATTCAAACTTTAAGATTATATATATATAAATTAGTAAAATTTAACCTTAAAATTCAATAAAAATATAAGTAATACCCCGGATAGAGGCACCTATTATAATTATTATAACCCTTCGGATTTATTAAACTGGGATCGGTATAATAAGGATAAAAAAGTTTTGAACGATATTTTTATTAATTATAATATAATATTAATATCCTTTATTAATAAAAGTGTAAAATAAATTAATAAAATTAATAATAATTAATATTAAGGTCAATCCTATTTTAATTTAAATTTTAAATTTTTCTATTTTACTTAATATATTGGGGGTAGATTCTAATACCCGACTTTATATTAAAACTATTCTTTTCCCTAATTAAATTCGAAATTTGAAATTTTAATTATTCGAAAATTATTATCGAGTAATAAGGCTATTTACGTAATTTGAATACGTATTCCCTTATTTTAAAGGTTTACTACCGGAAAATATAAATATTTAGTAATTATATAACCGGTAATATTATGATAAATATACTATCTTTTTATATAGCGTTTATTTCTTTCTTCCTAAAATACCTAATTAGTTTAGCCCTTTTACTAGCCCGAAAAAGGGCCCTTACCTCGAAAATTATAAATATTAATTATACTTATAAAAACGTTGCTATTAATATTATATTAAATTTTAAAAGGTAAAGTAAAAAAGGATTTATAAACTTAATATTAAGAATTAGGGTAATTTAAATTAGTAATAATAAGGATATATATTCTAAATTGTTTATTATTCCAATTACTGTTCTGTAAATAGCCCTAATGAAAGGTTTGGAATTCGGTAGTTTTTATATATTTATATATAATATTTTAAAGTTATTCTATATATATAAAATAATTATTAAAAAATTCAATAATAAAAAAGGAATTATTAAACTTTTTATTAATAATATAACGAAAGAACCTTAATTTAATATAATTATCCTAATTATAACCGCCGGCTTTTAAAAATTCGTTATTAAAATCAATAAAGAATTCGAAGAAAAGTTTATTATCCTTCTATTTTATTTTAATAAAGTTATTAAAAGTGTAATCTTAAATATAATAACTATTAAAGACCTATTGGATCTATTTAAATAATTTCATAGGGTCTTTATTATTAGAAAAGGTACGGGTAATTTAATAGCCTTTTAATTATTATTATTCATTAATCGGTAAGGTATTAAAAATTTTAATTTATATAATATTGGAATTGGTACGTAAACCGGTTTTAAAATCTATATTATATATTTTAATTAATTTATTATAGTAAAAGAGAAAGGTAATAAACTTACCGTCCTACTAAAGGAACTCAAATAGTTTCTGCTAATATAATTTATAGAATTTACCATTTAATTCATTATTAATATTAAATTTTACTTTATTCTTCCTATTAATATTAGAAAAATCCTATTTAATAAAATATATAAATTAAAATTTTATAATAGGTTAGGAATAAATAGAAAAGGGGTTTATAAATTTAACTTTCCTCTTTAATTCAAAATTCACTTATCAAACTTAAAGTAAATTACTAAATAATTTAATAGTATTGGAAGGTATTTTAATACTTCTAATTATTAAAGGATTATAGGGAATTTCTATATTAATATCGTTATTATTATTTAATACAGAAAAAGAGACTACTCTAATATTAATACATACTGCGCTATTAGCTATAAACTATCCTTCCTTCTAATTGACTAATTAATAATATAGTAGAACCTAATATAAAAGGATAATAAAATAATACGTAAATATTAATTTTATATATATATTTTAAAATTTTATAAAAAAAAGAAAAAAGGTAAAACGCTACCCTCCGGGTCGTTCGAATATTAGAACTTTTTATAATTATAAACTCTAATAACTACTTTATAACCTAATACAGCCGAAGAGGGCTCTAGAGAACCTATACCCCGGAAGCTGTAATACCGTAGCCCGGGTCAGTTAGGGAAATCTCTACGCCGATTGCCGTCTTAGCACTCGAATCTGGCCAATCAGAGCCAGATGCCTCAACGGGCGCCAGTCCCATAACACGTAGTCACCTCAGCCTACCTTTCGCCTACGTTCCTGACATTTAAGAGACTACTATAACCCCGTTTTAGGTTTACTTAGTCTATAATATATATAGAAGTCGTACTACTACTATCAGAGTCGATCTCGCAAGGCCTATAGGTATAGCTTAAGGAAGGATAGAGCTCAGCCTTATACAACCTCGCCAATGATCTTGGCAGCCTCCCGATATGTCTGGAGCAACTTTTCGCACTTCTCCCGCTCCTTTTTCACTGCATCATCCTCATAGAGCAGCTCCTCAAACAGCGTTTCCTTGTAAAGTTCGCTAACGAGGCGGTTTTGAACAACATCCTTGCAGTGGTTGACTAGCAAATGCATGATTGCCTTGGGCACCTGATCTGCGATGCTTTCGCGCACAATGTTGAAGTAGGAGCTGATCAAAGCCCGGATCAACTCGGCTTCCATAGCCTCGCGATCTGTCATGGCCGGCTCGCCGTCATTGCTCTGTATCCAAGAGTTGTTAGTATAGGCCGCACAAAAATGCAAGAGGCTTAGAGCGAATATGGCGAACTCACAAGCTCGGCACCCTTCGCATTGCCGACATAGTCCATGTCGTCATCCACTCTTATCGACTGAGTGGGCGCCCGCACCTGTCTGTCGTCTGGACGTCTCATGCTCTGGCTAAATGTAGGCTCCACGGTCTGGTTGACATGGCGTCCAATGTTGCCGCTGTGCGAAGGACCGGGAACAATGGCCCCGTCTTTACCAAAAAAATAGTTTAAGAAGGACTCCTTAGCGTTACCCACACCTTGCCCTCCGTTGAAGCGAGAAGGAGAATTCGATCTGGCTCCGTTCAAAGCGCTCGCAATGCTGCCAGGGCCATTCTCCCGGACAGCCGGGGATAAGCTACGGGCTCCCTTTCCAGCGGTTTTGCGCACCTGAACGTTATCCGTCTTCTCCAGGATAGTACCTTCTTCCTCCCCTTCAAGAGGGGTCTCGGTAGCATTCGTACCAAGTTCCTTCAGCCGTCTCCGTTCACGTCTTTCGCGCTCCTCTTGAATCAGACGCTTCCTCTCTCTCTCCTGCTTATTGCTCACAACATGGCTCATTGCTGCAGCCGCACCGAGGAAGTTGGGATGGTTAGTGTTGATGTAAGCCCTCTGGATGGAGATTAGCGACTCGACATAGTTGGACGCGGGACCCAACCGTTCCCTGAGCAAGTCAGAAACAACTTCAATGAGCTTGGCTTGCAGCCTGGGAAACCTCGATAGCTCAGTCGAGCCACAAGTGTGGCAGATCTTGATGAGCTCCTCATATACCAACTCTACGCAGCGCTGGCTAGGGGGCTCAAGAAGCTTGATCTGGGGCTTGACAAGGAGATCGAAGGCCATCTCAGGCACAAACAAACTAGGCCGGGGACCGGTCGAATTGCGAATCGCGGTCCGGATATCGAGGGCGGTTAAGTTAGAGGTGGGGTCGATCGACTCGAGGGAGCTTCCAAAGACCGAGTTGAAGATGTAGTAGATACGAGCACCGCCGCAGAGCTCCTTTGTCGAGATTTCCGTTGAGGTACCGTCAATGGACGCAATAAAGGATGACGCAAACCTGGTCATGAGCTGCAGAATAAGAGAACCTCGGTGCTCTTTGCCACTGAAGTGCATGTCCCCGTAGCTTGCCAGTTCCTGCTGGGTTTGACCCATCAAGGTATTAAGACGAGCCTTGATGTCTGGCAGGCGTTCGCGAATGTGAGCCATCAAGGTGGTGTTGAGGGTCCTGGCGAGGAACTGAGTTCCGCAACGGGTGGAGATGTTTCGATACGCGGGATGATGCCTGAAGAACTCGGACTCAGACTTCAATGCCTCTTCCATGGGCTTGTTGCCTTGAATATCCTGCTGCGATCTGTTTACCACGCCAATCCAGCCAAGCTTGAGCGGGTAGACCCGACCAGACAGTATGTCCAAGGCGTTTGTTCCGTGATCCATGAGATCGACCTTTGTGAGGACACCAATGGTCCTCCGGCCCATGGGGTCGACATGCCTGGCGAGTTTCAAGGCCTCCGAGTTCACAATGTCGACGTTGGCGGGCGAGACAGCCAAAACGATACTGTTGGGCTTTGCAATGTACTCAGAGATGAGATTGCGCGTCTGCTTCTCTATGTCTGTAGGCTGGTCTCCAATGGGAACCTACGCGGATACACGTTAGACCAAGGTATGACGGCATGTTCACCAGAGCTTCCAGCGGCAAACCTTTGTAAGACCAGGCAAATCAACGAGCGTTAGGTTTAAAACATGGGGAGAGAAGATCTTTAGGTTGATGGGCTGGCGGTTGATTCCCTTGTTAGTACCCGCAACTCGCGCTGTCTCGTTTTCAATTTCGCGCTTGACGTCGCCAAAATCGGTGAATCTCCGATTGGGAATGTGGTGAAACTCTGCCCACTCGTTGCGGCCAGCAGCATTGGGGTTCCTGTAGCTGGGATGGGTCGCATCTTCGGCGTCGTCGTCGGCGGGGACATTTATCAGCTGAAGAATGAGAGGTCTCCGAGTAACGATTCCGCTGCCGCGGGGAAGAAAGTCGCGACCGACGATGTTCTCCAGAACAGACGACTTTCCAGCGGACTGGGATCCAACGACAACCTGTAATGGAGAGCGGGGGTCGTCAGCAGTCTGGTGGTGGAAAAGGAAGGCGAGAGACGGGCAATGGGGCAAGGAGCGATTGCGGGCATGGAGCAGATAGATCAAGGTGGTGGGCGGATATTGCGTACGATTTGAGGCAGATCCAGGGAATCATTGCCGATGGTGTTGAAGACTAAGTCTTGCAACTTGTTGACAACGCCCAGCAGATCGTCACCGAGAGCAGCCATGACGACGGTTGAGCGGAAAGAAGGCCGAGAAGATCAGTCGCGTTCGGAAAGCGCAAGCCAAAAAGGTGGGCGGAAGGCGGAGTTAAGCACAAGAGGGAAGTGCAAAAACGGGCCCGAGGTCGGGCAGGACGATGTCACGATTCGGGCGGTCACACAGGGCGAGTGGGTTCCCGGGTTTAGCTGAGGGTCGATCGCCTCGTCGATTCAGAGAATTGGTAAATACAAGACGAGTGCTGGATGGTTGGCGGCTGTGCGGATGGGTGGCAGGAGAAGAGGCTGGCGACAGAGCCCGGGTCGGGCAGGTGGTTTGGATCAAGCGGATCGGCTTCAGCACGAGAAAAGAGTTTACGAACAAGAAACTTGCGTTGCCTGTTGCCGGCTGACTGGCGGAACAAGGCACGGGCGATCGATGATCTATCCAAGTGCACCGGATACGTACAACAAGTCCAAGGCAGCACACTGACAGCTCGAAACCTGAAGCGATGAGGGATGCCCTCAGTAGTTGTCGCGACTGGACGCCCCAGTAGTGAGTGTGGATGTGGTTGTGGACGTCGATGTGGATGCCAAAAATCTATAACCCGGGGAGGGGGAGGGGGGTTCCAGAATCCAAAGCGGTGCACACACAAGCACACCCCACTCGACACAGTTGAGGGAGAGGGACAGGAGGGGTCGGTTTATGGTAGGTCGGGTCAAGTCTCAGGTCCCCACTTTCACTTAGTCGTTAAAAGTTTAAAATCTCGCGCGAAGGGGGCAGTTGATGCGTTGTCGTCGCGCCGCCTGCGCCCGGGCAAATCGACCCGACCCGGCCTGATCAACAGGTTTCCAGGTCTTTATGCAGCCGGTCCGTTGACCTGCCGGACCCGACAACACACCGGGGCCTGTGACTGGCTCTCCGCGGCTAAAACAAGATTTCAGAATCCGAAGCTCAACTGCCACTACTCTACGGCAAAGAGCACCTGTATGTTGAAAGTTGAAGTCGACAGCGGACAGCGGGAGGCAGGCAGGATGGCGGGGATGAGCAGGCATGACACGGTGCATTATCTGGCTCGTCCGTTGATCCGAAGTTCTTTGCCCCCGGCCGGGCTGCGGACCGCGGGCTCTAATAACGGTGGAAGGAGGGCGGAGTGAGAGACGGAACCTTGAAGGTTGTCCATTCAGCACATGTCGCTGGCTTGCCGGTCTGAACAGCGGAGTCTGTTTCCGGGAT
Source organism: Neurospora discreta FGSC 8579 (assembly GCA_009805215.1). NCBI lineage: Eukaryota > Fungi > Ascomycota > Sordariomycetes > Sordariales > Sordariaceae > Neurospora > Neurospora discreta. The sequence goes on from RANX01000010.1 coordinate 15,729, forward strand.
GCATTCAGGAAATACTTCGATAGTTTCCCATGGACATCAAGATAACTTATTTCGCAGCTCTATGATCGATGGTCCCAAGGGTATCTCCGTCCATGATCCACTAGCCACGCGACCCTAATCTATAACCTCTCGGGCACAATGGCCTTCCAGTTCAGCGCTTACCCAGCTACACTAACAGAGCTTACCCTGTGGGCAAGCAACCTATCCAGGAGCCTGCTATGTTCAGGTAGCTGAGACCGTGCTGGATTACCGAATTCCAGGCGAACTTCATCCGCATTCAAGACTCGCACACCTCGAATCCCCAACTGCGAACGCCCTGCAAGAAAAGGAAAACCACGAGGGGAGGGGACAAAAAAACTACCTAAGCTAAACAAAAACTAAAATAACCTGCCCTGGTTTCGTTTGACTACCAACTTTGCGGCAGTTCCATCACCGTCACCGGCTTCGCATTATGAGTACCTTTGGAAGTCCCGGTGCCTTGCCAACAACAAAACCCACGCCGTAAGTCCATGAGCCGAGCATGCCATGTTCTACTTTGAAGACTTGTCCAACTGACCAACAACACCTCAAGGCCCCAGAGAGGCAGCTTTCCCCTGGATCATGACGGTAAGGATTCAGTACCCATTGCATGTATATACTGGTCTCAGCTCTCACTCATACATTGCCCTCCAGGAGAATGCAAACACGTCATGACAACCTACCTTGCCTGCATCAAGAGGGTCAAGGGAGTCAACGAAGATGAGTGTCGATCGCTGGCAAAGGCCTATCTCGCCTGCCGTATGGAACGGTGGGTGGCAGCTACATCTTCCTGAATGTCTCTGTCTGGTCCCGCGCTAACCATGCCATTTCCAGCAACTTGATGGCCAAAGATGATTTCAAAAACCTAGGCTTCAAGGAAAACGAACCAAGTACGCCCAAGCCGGCCGCTGAGGCTGAAAGGGGCGTAAAGGGAGAGTTACGGTGGTGAGAGGCTCGAGCTGCGACCAGCATTTTTTGATATCATGTACGGAGAAAAAGTCTGACATCTTTCTTTGGTCTTGCTTTCCCGGAGGCCGACGTCTCCTTCCATTTCTCAAATCATCTGTCTTAAGTTGTCAAAAGCTTGCAGGTTGCACCACCACAAACACCTGCTAGTACCCCTGCCATCAGCTAGCGCCAACCCTTCGTGCGGACGGGAGGTATACATTCTTGTCGATCCCACCCCAGGCGCGGGGCCCATCACCGTTACGGCTCCGAGTTTACCGGTTCACAAATCCGCTACCGAGTTGGCCGCATTGATTCGCCCTACTGAAAGGAGGAATGGCAAGACCACGCCGTACAGGTTGAACCTAGGCGTTTTCTGGAAAGCTGGATCAACAGCTACTGCGCGTACAGGTCAAGATGCCCGGCCCTTCCTGCTTCTCGATCTTGCTAAAATGGCGTTTGGATTTCAAAATCTTCAAATAGGTCTTGCTGTTCTTTGGAATTCGATGCCTATCATAATCAAGTGCGAGCTTCGCCCACTCTACCGGCATCCTACTCGTGACATCTTTATCAGACCATACATACCCTTATATCACGGCACCCGCCCAACCTACCTAGTTGTCTACTGAGTCGAGAGTACAGTATCCATTGCGCCTGGTGGGTTTCTGCAATCCGCTCAGATACTCCCAAAATCCCCTGCATCACGGCCGCCAAAGATGATCAACCCAGTCAACATGAAAATGTATCAACACGCTAGGCGTTACTCGCCCGTGCATAGCCTTCGACGCCAATGGGCTTGTAGGTCACATATGCCGTTAAGCAGCCGACGTTTCTTCAACACCTGCCAACCACTGCATGGCTCATACGCAGACACTCTGCCGTTCCTTCGAATCAACAGCAACACGCGAGTGATTTTCCAGGGCTTTACGGGAAAACAGGTCTGATCACCCGGCCGTATCTCCATGAAGATCTCATATGTACATCCAAGCTAACGTCGAGCGGAACTTTCAGGCCACAGCAAATGCTAAGGACTCTTTAGCATGGGGGACCAAGATAGTCGGTGGTGTGATCCCGGGTCGCACCGGAGAGCATCTCGGCCTCCCCGTGCTACCTTCCGTACGCCAGGTTAGAGATGGAACCGGCAGCCAGCTCTCTGCGCGAAGCCTTTCATCCAATTCTGGAACCCCGGAAGAGCTGACATAGGGATCCGCGACTTATAGGCTATGGCGCAACTCAAGCCGGACGCAACGGGCATTTATGTTGCCGCCCATCAGGCCTCTGGGGCTATTGAAGAGTCCATCGAAGCCGAAGTGCCCCTTATAGTCGCTGTCGCTGAGCATATCCCAGTTCACGACATGCTCAGGGCAAGTTCCTCGCACAAGAGGCCCAATCACGCTCGGCCCTCATATCTTGACATTTGGATGTCTAGATCCATTCCATGCTCAAGACTCAGTCCAAGTCTAGACTTATCGGTCCTAACTCTCCCGGCATTATATCGGTTGTAGGGAAGTGTCGTGTAGGTAAGCAAGCAGTCTCGAGCGCCCACATACAGCGTAATGCGGGTGTGACTTGTGTTCCTGGTAAAGGTGAAGACTAACAATGACAGGTTTCCAACCATTGCCATGCTTTTCGCCAGGGCGGGTGGGTATTGTAGCCAAATCAGGCACTTTGAGCTACGAAAGTAGGCAGTATCCTCCCTTTCCAAGGTGTCTCTGAAGTCATCCTCTCATATGAGTGCTCATCTCATACTAATTACTGCTGACTTTGCAGCTGTTGCATCAACCACCAGGGCCGCATTAGGACAGAGTCTGTGCATAGGCGTGGGCGGCGACATGGTACCTGGGACAGACATGGTAGAAGCATTGAGTGTCCTCGAAGAAGATCCAGACACTGAAGCCATCGCTTTGATTGGCGAGATCGGTGGGACGGCAGAGCTTGAGGCTGCAGCCTGGATCAAAGAATACTACTCTCGTAGTAAATTTCCAAGTATGCCATACAGCCTACTAAACCACCCCCCTTCCTCCTCATCCTCCCCGTACTGGTCTGTTGTGGAAAAGCTAATATGGAACCTGACAGGCCGATCTTTGGTCTTATAGCCGGTGTAAACGAGGCACCGGGCCGCATAATGGGACATGCCGGTGCTTTCGCGGTCCTTGGGGAACCTACTGCAATGGCGAAGATCGCGGCACTCGAGGAAATTGGTGTGACCCTGGTTAATCACCCAGCCCAAATTGGCGATTCTCTGAAGACTAGGTTGCAAGGCAAAGCTGGGCTCGGCACGACGAGCAGATCCAATCCTTTCGCGACGGACATGCAAAGGCGTCAGCTTCACTTTATGAGAGGGCCCGGACGGCGTTCCCTCGCGGCCATTCCATCTGTCCTTGACATGCACCAGCATCAACAACGACGGAGCATCTATCTCAATGTGAACCGGTGCTTTGATGAGCTCCGCGCCCGCGGCGGGATAATTTGCGGCCCCTATTCCGGCCATGGCACCCGCCGCCTTCTAGCTGTCGGCATCGATCGCTCAGCAAGGTCTCCTGCCATACTGACCGCCCTTTCTATCGGAGACTGGATAGAAGAGGCCCAGCGCACCTCCGCGCCGGTCAAGAGCTTTCCCTTCGACTACCGCCGGGGACCCGATGGACTGGCCATCGAACGACTCGCGAGCTACCTCCAGATGAGCAACAAGGGAGACAGTGCGGTCGACTCACTCCGACGGCTCATCGAGACCTTGACCACCCTGTTCTACGAAAAGGAGGGAATCCTCCTGATGACGCACATTGGTGAGCGACTCGGAGAATTTAACGTTGTTCACGCCCGCTTTGCCTTCGATCATGCCACATTCCGCAACGGCACGCCCCCGGACAAAACCAAGGCCATGTATGTCCGCGCTACCAATGAGCCGGCCGATATCGAGGCGGAACGGAGTGGCATCGTGTACCTCAAGCTACCCGGGGAGGACGCGGCCATCGGGACGCTGGTGAACGGCGCCGGCCTGGCCATGAACACGGTCGATGCTCTTGCGACCGCGGGCGGGAAGGCGACCAACTTCTTGGACACGGGCGGCAAGGCGACGAGTGAGACGGTGAAAGAAAGCTTTATGTTCATATTGCAGGACCCGCGCGTGCGCGCGGTGTTTGTGAATATCTTTGGAGGACTGACACTGGGTGATATGATTGCCCGCGGCATCGTTATGGCAGTCAAGGAGTTATCGCTTACGGTTCCGGTTGTGGTGAGAATCAGGGGTACGAACGAGACGGAGGGACGGAAGATCATTGAGGATAGCCAGCTGCCGCTTCATGCGTTTGATGATTTTGAGGTGGCGGCGGCTAAGGCGATCGAGTTGTCTCGCAAGTAGATGAATACATTTTGCGGGCGGTTGTCCAAAACATTGCCAGACTACGGCCAACAATATCAAACAGGAGAAAAAAAAGACGTCAAGTAAAACAATGCCAAATACAAGAAAGTAGGATCAAGTTGAGGCTCCATCAACTATACAGTTTATGATCATCATCAATTGACATGAAAGGATGATGTATCCAAGGGGGGCATCTATACATGATTCCTCGTAGACGACCGCATATGAAGTTATAGACGCTTCATGATGAACATGTTCGTTATGTACGAGACGACAATGTTTTGTTGTCTCCTGGTAGAAGCCAACTCATGCTTGCTTTCCTCGCTGAGATGAACGACAGCGACATTACGAATGGCCGCCTCCTGCTCCTTTTCATACAAGCCGAGACATTCCATTTGACGGATTTTCCAACTTCGTAAAAGCCACACTGCAAGAAGAAAGCAGGGTTAGCATCCACGCGGGTATTCAATGAGGTAGAGGGAAGAGTCGCTATGTACACTTACTGGACAAGAAGGATGCAAAGAACATGAAGCCAGTAAACACCTGCACATTCAAGTAGACACCTGCTCCGATCATCTCCCGCTTGAGACTCAGTCCGATCACCTCGGCACTGTATTGTAAGGTCCGTTAGCCGACAAACATCTTTCGGACAATGCAAACCATCAAAGGTGATACTTACAAAGTCGCAGGGAAAACAAGGATAATCCAGTACACAGAAAGAGCTGTAGTCCACAACGTTAGTCTTTCACAAAGAGATGGGGGTTGCCCGTCCACGTATGGATGGTGTCACTTACCTGCGGGCAACAGCTGTATACCAACAACCTCCGCTGCTACAGGCCCCACGCATGGCCAAAGAATGCCGGCTACCGCGCCAAAGAGCGCGTAAATGATGAGCCCTGCGAAGTACTTGCCGGCGAAGATCCACAAAAAGAAGGCGACTACACTGGCAATAAGTGTCCCTATTCCAGCAACGTTCATCTTTCCTAGCCTATCGCTGAGGAGGCCGATTGCAGGTCTGCCAAGCGCTTGGGATACTGCGAGGAAAATGAAATGAGATGGTTAGTGTGGATGGACAAGACTGAAACACGAGGTACATTTGCCATGCTTTCAGCGCGAGGGAACTGGGTGACACTTGCAATTGAACATAGCCGACGCCAACGATGCTTGATTGCTAGTGAAGCCAGCTTGTAAAGCAAAGTCTGCAATGGAGAAGACGACGATAATGTAGCCCATGATACCAAAGAATCCCCAGCCGACGAAGAGCCAGTACTCAGGCTGGAAAAAAAGGTCCTTGTGGAAGGCTATATGCTTGGCGCCAACGGCTTTGTTGCGATCCTTCACAATTAGACAGACGCAGCCGTTCGCGGTGAAGCAGGTGATGGCTAGGATGCGGAATGCCCATTCCAACCCGAGATTCGTGATCATGGTGTTCGCTCCCAGGGCGTAGGTGAGACCACCGAATCCGGAACCGCCTGTTGCCAGGGCGTTGGCGAAAGATCGCCGCTTGGTGAACCATTGCGGGACAATGCCAACGGTAGCTGTGAAGCAGAAACCCATACCAAGGCCAAAGCAGACGCCCTGGCTCAGAAGAAGCTGCCACGCATGGGTAGAAAAGGAGGCGCCGATGAATGAGCCGCTGCAGGTTTCGATCAAGATATAATTAGTGCAAAGGTCAACTTCCACCTGGTGAAACATGTCAAGGTTGACTTACGCTTCCAAGACAGCACCTATGAAGAGCGTGATCCTAGTCCCCAGAGTCTTGATACTATAAGTGGCAAGGGGCGACACGAGAAGAGCTGCAGAAGAGAACAAAAGCGAGTGTTAGCGGATATTAGACAAAACACCTTATTTGAAGGAAGGTCTCTGGCGAGAGAAGCGCACCCATCGACGAAGAAAGACCGCCAATAAAGGCGAAGAACAGAGGGGACGCCCCTATGATTGTGCCGGATCGCAAGTAGTAGGCTAAGAAGATGGCATAGGACTATATGGTGTTTGACTGAGTCAGCGGTTGTCTTTCACTTGTATTGGGAAAGCACAGTGAGAATGGCCTACCGAGATGAGTCCCCACGTATGCATATTAACAAGCCATACGCCGAAGACCACCACCCTATTTGCAATGAACGTCAGTAAAAAGTAGTGTATGAAAATGTTTATGGGCATGGCGTGGCGAGACTAACCAGCCATATCCTCCTTCTTTGAATTCAACCTCTTTGACAGCATCGCTATCATCCGGGCTTTCATCAGAAAGAGACTTAGATTTGGATCCAATTGCGGCCGTGGCATCGGCCATGGGAACTTGATCGGATGGCAGGAAGCATGCATTCTGACGGGACGGCGCCGGAGCCGTTGAGGAGTTAGGGCCCAGAGTCATTCCGGCCTCCTTAACTGTGCCCGCAAGTATGTGTAGTCGGCAGAGGAGAGACTTCAGTCTTTCGACCAAGTTGAGAACAGAAGAGAGAAAGAAAAAAAAAACCCAGAGAGAGAGAGGAAGAGTGAGTGGGAGGGGAGAGAGAGGGGTGAGAAGCAAAAGAGAAGAAAGGAAAAAGACAAACTGACAGGCAGGTGGAGCCAATGGTGAAAGAGACTTTAATGATACAAGAGGGTAGAAACAAAAGGCTTGATATCACCGCATCAAGAGAATGAGCTTGACACCCCTGGTAAACGGAAAAAAGTTTTGATATGTTGATTTTCTTTTTTTTAGTTTTTGGTCCAACAACAACAGCAACAAAACAAAGTCTGACTTCAACGCAAGAGGACAACAACCGTTACGGACTTATCTGAAAGACAGCGACCCCACAAGCTTACTACAAGATGTCAAAGGTACGGTGAAAATAAGAGAATGATGGAATTGGCGATTAGGTCTACGGTCCATCCTGCTTGCGCTCGCTCGGGGAGGTGGTTTCCGGGGGAGAAAGCTTTTAAGCAAGTGGAAGAAGATATTCTGCATACTAAAGCACCCGGGTCCCCTGCTTTCAGTTCGAATTGGAGCCTCAAAAGAGCGGAATCGGTGGCTACCCCTGACGGAGAAACTCATTTAGCAGGTGCTAGCGACATAATATACTCCGTTGCCAATGCCTAATGGTCCGCAAGACACACTTTCTTCCTTTGTGTTTGTTGGTAACTGATGCCTGTCCAGACCGTTCGAGATTTTCAAACACCGAAGGTTGGCCGAACCGGCAAGGACATGCCGAAACCTCTCCAGCTTTTCGGATCTCGTGCGGATCTCGGAAATGGGTGAAAGTACCTTATTGTCACGAGACAGGTCGAAGATGTTGACCATGACCCTGAAGGTAAGCCAGGATGAATGAGTTCGCCCACTGGTCCCCCCAACTTGAGCCCTGGTCCCCTTGTCCGACGTGGCCGAACCAACGATCCTGCTGCACACCCCGTTCCTTGGCCGTGAAGAGAAGGGCAATGGAAGGATGTCATATACACCTCTGCTTGGATAAAAGTTGCGAATTCTGTATAGCCAAGCCGCCAGCCAAGCCACTAAGGCATTACAATAAACCAATGTTCCAGCATTAAGAGAACCCCACTTTATTGTACGCTATCTTCTTACCGAGTCTTTTCATATAATAATTGATTGTATTGTCATTTGTTTTAAAAACTTTTTTTCCTCTTCATTATTTATAAAAATTAATTCTAAGAAAAATCCCTCCTATACAACATACCAAACTTCTTGAGTAACTATAATTAATTATAAGATATTGAGAAATTGAGTATCACTTTATCCTCTTTAAAGAATTTTATCTAATACTAAATGTTTTTAATTAGTACTAATCCTCATTGTAAGGGGTCTACGAGGTATACACACAGGTAGGCCTTATAAGGAGCTTGAAATAATCGACAAAGAGGAAAAGGGAGGTCTGTGCTAATAAGGCATAGAGCTTTCAGCTAAATATACGAAATGCGTGGGTATCGAAGGTGCTAGAAATGCTAAGGTTAGAAATGTGGTCCGAGCGCTGTACCCGAGGGATATATTTAATAGCATGTAGTGTATCTAGCGCTAAAACGGCTGCCGATAGCCGGCCGGCCCGTGCACCTAATTAGAAGGTATACCTAGCTTATACGGGTGCTAGCTAGGTAAATATCTTTAGGCGTTAGCCTTATAAAATTATTTCCTACTTCTCCCTTAATAAATAATTAGAAATATTATAAAAAAGAGTCTTCTAATACCCCTACGCGATTTCGAACGTTCCTAACTCCTTTACCTAGGTTTATATAATAGATAATGATTAAATAAATAATTAACGGCCGAATTATTCGAATATATTTCCCTAGGAAAGTCCTATTTATTACTTTAATATTTATCTTCTACGTATACGCTAGTACTAACTATACCCTTAAATTATAATAGTAGCTATTATATTAAGTACCCCGAACTCTAAAAGTTTTAAAATACTTTATATTATTTAATTCTATTCAATTATAAAGATTATAGTCTTATTATTCCCTATCTTTAATAATAATAATGTTTAATATAAATTTTAGTAAGATTCGCTATTATTTAATATATTAGTAAGGTATATACAGCCTTCTTAGGCTAGGAATTTCTAGAACCTTTCGGGTTTTATTAAATTAATATTTATATTTTAGTATTTATTATTTTTATTAATATCGTTATCTTCTTCCGGGCCCCTATCTAGCTTTAGAGTAATTTGGATATATTGGATTTTAATCTTTTTATAATTTTTAGCTTAATAGGAAAGTAAATTATAGGTTATATAAATACCTTTTTTCTTCTACTTTTTTTATTAGATATCCGACGGTTTAAAGTTAGAATTCTTTAAAATCCGGGTGGCAATAATATTTATCGGTTCCCTTTTATTAATATAAGTGGCGGTATTAGAATTCGAATATTTTGAATATTTTATATTCCCCTTAAGAAAGTTATTACTATTTAAATATTAAGAGAAATTATAGAGTTTTAGATAATTATTTAGAATTTCTAACTATTTATAGAAGTATTTAAATTATTTATTATTTAGGGAAGATATTAATAAATTAATAATAGTTTAATTCAGTTACGTACTAATTTTGGTTCGGTATAAGATTTCTTTGAAGTAAATAAAGAAATAGGATATAAATTCCTAAGATTTTTATTGAAGGGTAAAGAGTTCGAAGCTAGCCTTTTTATTTTAATTAATTTCTTTATAATTAATTTAGAGCTTTTCGAAAAGCTTAACCGGTATCCGGTTTATTAGAAATTATATAAAGGAAAATAGGGTCCGGCGGATAATTAATGAAAATTAGAATAGAAGTAGTAGAATTAAACTTTTAGATTATTAATAATCAGGTTATTGATATACAATTTCACTTCGGTTATATATATTTATATATCGAGGTCCTTTTTATCGCCTATAAATTTATTAAGGTAGGGTAGGACCGGCTTTGGTTGATTAGAGTTATTAGCGGTCGTTTAGAGGCGGCCGATTTTATTAATAAGGGTTTGGATAGTTATAGCGAATTATTATTAACGCTCGGAAGTACTTTGAGCCTACGGAATTGAAGTTATAGTACGGTAAAGTAAAAAAAAAAGGTTGGCGGTTAAAGAACTCTTTGGGTAATTGGAGACGGTGAAGGTATTAGAGACTATTAGGGAATTAGAATATTGAGAAGAGGGTCGATTATAGTATAAGGGGTTTATAAGGTATATATATAGGTAAGCCTTATTAAGAGTTTAAAATAATTAATAAAGAGGAAAAGGGAGGTTTGTATTAGTAAGGTATAGAGCTTTTAATTAACTATACGAAATACGTAGGTATTGAAAGTATTAGAAATACTAAGGTTAGAAATATAGTCCGAGTGCTATACTTAAGGGATATACCCAATGGTATGTAGTGCATTTGGCGTTAAAACGGCTGCCGATAGCCGGCCAGCCCGTATACCCAACTAGAAGGTATACCTGGCTTATACGGGTGCCAGCCAGGCAAATATCCCTGGGCGCTAGCCCCGTGATACTTATGAGTAAATTAGAAATCACATTTGATTAAAGTAAGGGATTTTTATTAATATTATAAGGCTAGCGCCCGATACAGCATCTAGCTTCAATTGGCCAGACGTAAGTGCTAAGACGGGAGGTTGTATTAGAGACTCTATATTAATTCGGCGGGCGGCGCTACAGCGCCCGGGAATTTTAAAGCTTCCTATAGGTACTTTAGGCTACTAAGCATTCCAAAATCTAAGGTTATTTACATCTGGCGGCCAGCCCTGTCTATAGAGTAATATTTTCTCATTTCTTTCTTTATAGAACCTTAATATATCTACAGTAATTGGTATTTACATATCACTCTATTATCCCCTTTGTATCAAGTTCTACCCGCTATTAATCAACCAAAGAAAGGATCACTTAGATTATTAATATGAAATATATTAATATTGGAATAATCTTTGATTTTATACTAAATAATATTAATTCTAATATGGAAACCTCTTACAATTTCCCAAATATTCAAAGTATCAAAATAATTTCTAATACTACCGGCCTACTTAGTATACTTTTCTAGGCTCTTTAAGCGAAACACGAATTTCGTAGTGAGATTAAATTCATAATCTCCTTTTCTATTCATTTCCAACCTAGTTCAAACCCCGAATTTTGTACTTTATTGAAAAGGATACTTTTAACTATAAAGAGGATACCGGAAAATTTAAATCCCATGGTAATAAAGAGTCCGCAAATAATTTTAATGGATTATACTAACAGAAACTGCTGAAATTCCTTGGGCACAAGAATAAGCTTATTATATTTCTTTTCTGCTAATATAAATCTCTGAAAGAATATAATATAAATGTTGAAGCTGAATTACATTTTAATCATAATGCTACTTGAATCTAAATTTTTAATATATTATTAGTTGCTAAGTAGTAACGTGTAAAAGGTTACTAAATTACCTATTCCCTTTTTGGTAATGAAAACCTAATCAAATTATTGAAGTAAATCCGGTAAATCTTCAGTATTTATTACATTGAAGACTATATAATAATAATTTTATTAAAGTAAAGTAAAAGGCCAGGGAACTATTCTTGGTTTATTTTACTAGTTTCAATATTAAATTCTTTGAAGTTGGAAGTTACAATTACAATAGTTAGGTTAAATTAGGTTTCCTGCAGCCTACTACTCATACGAAGTTTAGTAATTAGTATTTTAGCTACTAACTTCTCTAATAAATACTTTACTTATGAAATATGACTTAAGATATCGCTTATAAGTAAAAATTAACGGCCGAATTTTATAACCTACATTTTATTTACTTAAAATAGAATCATAATTAGTACTAGCGCGTGAATATACATTTACTGATCTTAGTTACTATAGAATATTCTAAGTCTTAATATAATTTCCATATTTAATATCAATGGGATGTTGATTTTTAGAATTCGTTTTTAGGTATTTATTCCAAGATTTATAATAGCATAACTATAAATACTATTAATATTCGAGATTTCACAATAGAGGATTCTCCTAGTAGTAAAACCAGGCCAAATGGGTATTTTAAGAGGAAAGGGATAAGCGTTAAGCAAAAGAATGATATATCCGATATTATATTATGTTCTATATTATTCTCAAATACCTATACCTCCCTGTTATAAACTCGTAGAATTAGGAAGTATATCTTTAAATTAACTAAATTGTATCATTATTTAATAACGAGCTCCGAAAAATGGAAGTATTGGTTTTTGAATTAGATTAGGGAAAAGAATAGTTTTAATATAAAGTCAGGTATTAAAGCATACCCTTGAGAGATTGAATAAGGTAGAAGAATTTTAGATTTGGATAGAGATAGATCTAATTTTGATATGAATTATCATTAATCCTATCAATTTCTTTTACGTTCTCATTAATAAAGGATGTTAATGCTTCGCTGCTAGTAGTAAAGATACTGTTTAGAATCTCTAAATCCCTATCGTTCCCACTCTACTTCAATAGTTCGGTGTATTATAGCTGCTATAGAAGGCGCTTTTATTTAAGACATTACTCATTCTCTTATTGAATTCTAGGCCGATATCTTCCCTATATATTAAAGTTCGAATACCCTATTAGTCTTATTACTTAATTATAAGTTATAAGATTTATTCAATTCCCTACGAAAAGGAAGTTTAGTATAAGATTATTAAGGTGTAAACAAATTATATTATTCAAATTAACCCCAAGATTTTCTTTTTAGGGACCTTTAAGGAGGTTGTTTATATATTAGTATACACTTTTATTAATGTATTTTCTATATTGAGATACAGGAGGGCTAGATTGTTTCAAACATTGCTATCTTAATTATAAGACTCGGAGATATTAAGTAGGTTTTAACTTTGAGCAGGGTTTAAGTTGATAAGAGATTCTAATGTACTGTTTCCAGAGAGTTTTGAGATTTTGTCCGTTCATTCTAGAAATAAGAAATAGATTATTTAAATAAATATAAATTGAATCTGGGAATTGAATTAAGGAAAGATTGGGATAGTAGGGACTTCCCCTTTCTCTTTGGCCCTTTATATAGTATATATTTCAAAGCTTCAAAAAGAATCTTTACTATTCAAAAAGACGTTCCGGGATTTAATTAATAAGGGATTTATCCGTGTTAATAGCTTTATTATTAGGATATTAATCTTCTTTGTACAAAAGTTTAATAAAACCCCCTATTTTCACTTATCTTCCCCGACTCTTCATATAATTATTCAAATAAACTAGTATCCCTTTTTATTAATTTACGAGATATTTTGGATATTCAAAGGTATAAGATTAAGAAAAGTTAATATAAAGCAAACTTGATATATTATATAATAATAATCTTATTCCCTAGCTATATATATAGCGCCTTATTAGCATAAGGTCCTTCTCTAGGAGTCCTAAAGGGAAAAACCGTTCGGCGTTAAAGTACTACTAAATAAAAACCTCTAACTCTATTTCGGTCGTAATTAATCTACGCCGCTCTTACTTTATTTACTACTATAATAATTCTTACCTACCGCTATAATAAATAATTTATTTCTTCATTTACTATATTCGTTCCAATATTAAAATAGTAAGGAGTTTCTATTTCAATTTCGTTCCCCGCTATTAATCCTTCGCCTCCTCCCTACTTCTTTATCCCTTCCCCAGATTTTACCCCTTTATTTACTCTCCTCCCTACGTTATTCCATTCATTCATTATTTTTAACTCTACGTCTATTTATATAAATATAGGGGCCTCCTACATCTTTCTATATAAATTTCCCCCCAGCCCCCTTTTCGGATTTTTTCTTTCTCCTATTAACCTATTTAATCATAATATCTATTATATCTAACTATTCTCTTGTTAACCTTAGCGTAATTAATTATATTTCCTTATTTGATACTATTTCCTTAAGTCTTCCCTCATCTTTTACTTCTATTCCCTTAACCCCCCCGGGCTTTACCCTTATTAATCCTAAATAAATCCCTTATATATTTCATAACTCATTTAATTTACTTCAGGGCTAGTAAATTCCTCTTTCGTCTCCTTCCTTCGATTTTCATTAATTGAATTATATAATTCTATTTATAATATCCTATATCTTTTCTATATTTCAATATTCGTAAATTATATTACTACTATTCAATATTCAACTTTAATCTCTATACTCCGTACGTTTATTACTAAGAGAATTTATTATATCCGTAGTAAAATTTCGCCTATATTATTATTTCATATCTTTCGATTAATTATTTGTAGGTTTGAATTAATCTTCGACCTATTTTCTTATAAAGAGTAAATATATCATAAATATTTTTAATAGTTTTCATAGTATATATAACAATATTTAAGTAACAATTTACTCTATAATATTTACTTTTAACCTAATAATATTTAATTGTTATCTAAATAATATTTCTAGGGCCGCTACAACTTTCCTAGCCCGTATAGACCCTCGTTTTAAATTGGATAGCCTCCCTACTAATTATATAGCCCTATTATATATTAAAAGTATTAAGAAGGTTGAATATACGGCGAAGGGCTATTAGAAGAAATTCTTAATCGATTTTATCGTTCCCGGTAGCGGTAGTAATTCTATTAATCCGATCCGTATTCTATTTAGTTCTAGTAGTAGTATAGCGTCTCCCGGTCGCTCCGTTTCCGGTTCTAGTAGAAGTAGTCCGGTTACTCCTGCTCGTACTATTTCTAGTAGTAGCGGTAATTTGGTCGCCTCATCTCGTGTCGCTTCCGGTTCCGGTGGTTTGATATATTATATAGATATTAGAAGGAGAGAAAGATAAAATAGTGTTCCGGATATACTATCGCCTACTTAAACAGTTAATAGTCTCTTTTAAGCTATATAGAATTCCAACGGCCTTTTAAAAGTAGATTAATTAAGTATTACAAAAGTTCTTTTACAATTTCCATTCTGTATATATAAATCATATTTCTATTTTCGATAAATAAACTACAGAACGACTATATATAAGGGTCTAATTAGTGTTCAAATACTTCTAGAAAACAGAACTCTACTTAACCTAAAATAAATATAAGTTTATAACCTAGAAGGTTAATACTTTAGGTTCATTATTTACGCTAGTATCAAAAATTAAACGGACCTTGAAAATGATAAAGCTAGTTTAAGATAGTCGGCTCTAATATATGGAAAGAGGTCTGGAATTTCCTAAGCCTCATAAGTTATTACTGCATAGTTATATCAAAGTCTAGTATAAGAGTAACCCCACTTACAATTTTTATAAGTATAGGAACTTTCCCAAATAATTAGTAATTTGTGAAGAAGTGTTTTAATTCAGAAGCCTTGTTTGTTTAAAGTCTTGAATTAATTAAGTAAGACACTAAGCATTCAACTTTCCTAGAGATGGACCATAATACATTTATATTAGGAGAGTATACAATATTAAAAACTGATAGTTGAATACGTACTATTACTTTTTATAAAGAAATCAAAATTGGTTAAACGTAACTACATCATTTATACTAAAAGAAAAACTGACTATTCTCGATTATTTACAAAAATATTAAGCCGAATGATATAATTATAATGATTTTATATCTTAATAGACCATTATAATACGGATTCCCTTATATTGAAGTAATACTTATTAGGAAATAAACCTACCAAGTCAAAAATCTTCTCTTATTTATCTTCAAATTTCAATACTAATTAGGTAAGAAAGTAGTAGTACTAAACTTATTATCTTAAGGAAACTAAGACTAGTTTATTTAAAACAATAAGGAGAATTGGGATTTTTAATTAATTCCTAAATCTGGTTTTTTATAGTTATGTCTATATACCGGTAATAAACCTCCAAGGTTCTTTTATAGCTCAAGGAAAGGGTATAAAACTCTTCAAAAATTAGATGATAATGATTCTTGATGTCTATAGTAAAGAAGAATATAGTATATTGATGGATCTCTGAAATAATGAAAAATGAGATGAAAAACCTTCTCTCTTTTCTTGAATTTGACGCTCAAATAGCCAATTACCGTATTAACGGCTTCAGTCGTTCATAATATAGGAAAAGTTATAAGTCCTAAGTTACCCAGCTGTTACAGTAATAAATATTCCAAGATTTCTCTAATATCAATGGAGAATTTGATACTTTCCGTATTCGGATTATTTAAATTATCTAAATTTCTAATAATTCGAGTATCATAGTGAAAAGGGTATTATTGTTATCTTAATTTGTTATTTCTACGGGCCGTTGTTAGAGATATATATAAAATAACCTTTATACAACCATTATATTAATAACTTTATTAAGTATTAGAGAAGTTAATGGAGGGAGTTACTAAGATTAATATTGATATTAGATTAATTCCATAGTAAGATTCAGATAAATCTTATTACGGACTTCTTTATAGCTGGAAGAAATATTTGCCTATTCATTTTTAAGATCCACTATAGTATAAATATAACATTAGAATTCATATTATAAATAAATATAGAGGTATGTATTAAACGATCTATAGATTATTATATATAGTACTATAGTTCGTTACGTTTTATCATTAGTAAGAAGGGTCTTAATTAAACTAGACTATGGGGCCTACGGCTAGGGAGGTTATAAAATATAGGTTGGTAGTCAAGATTGAAAAAGCGAGGAAAGTAAAAGAAATACTAGGAGGTGCGGGTTAGTATAGATTGTATATTGAGAAAAACCCGGCAAAGGCCAGGAGCTAACTACTCAAAGACGAACTGCACCGCAGCTAATGAAAGGCTGAGATGGAATGTAAAGATAGTCTTGATATTGAAATATAAACTGAATTAATATAAGAGTAACAACACAACTACTCTGTAGCGCTAAACTCAGATGCTATATCGGTATTAATAGTATTATAAGCCTTACTATTATTGGGTATGAAATTCTCTACCTCACTAAAGTCCTCCTTGAAATTACTATTAGAATTATTGACATTGGAGAAAGCATTACCGAATACCGTTTTCTAATTATACCTGGGCCAAATACAAGTATAATAGAAGGCCGGACCTATAACTAAAGTACAGTTATATATATTACAAATAATTAATTTAATACAGAGAAATAAAACGAAGCGAGTTAGTAATACGGTAGGAGAAGAAATATTATTGAATGTTTATAATAGAAATATAATCGTCGAAACTATTCTACTTAATACAGATCGCTATTATATTATCGCTAATATAATAATATTGTTATAGAGGATAATGAAATCCGTTAAAGGGTTGATAATAAAAAGGATAACTGATTTCCTCTTCTTTAGAAGGAACTCAATAATAATTATAGAATTGGAGGCCGGAAGGTCGCTAATTAATGAACAATTCAGTATAACTACAGCCCGCTACAACCTTAATAATTACTACCTTCTATACTTTGTTATTAAAGGCTTTGAAATCGTAACCCTTAACCGGGTCGTAATTAAATACCACTATAGCAAATTCACTAAAGAACTTGTTAAAAGAAATTACTACTAAAATACTCTCCAATTTTCTTCCACCCCTTATATTTATAGTAGATGTAAAATAATAAATAATTGTAACGAATTTAATACAATATCATGGGAGTAACAGAGATTCACAGGAATTATAAATAAAGTAAACTTAATTACAAGCTCTATAAACTTTAATAATATTTTCGATTTTTAAAAAAAAAATTAACTTAAATTACAAATATATAAACTATATCAAACAAGATTCTTGGAAAGCCAATAGTACGCTATAGTACTATCTTTCTTATTGAAGTTCACTGTAATAAAGAACTTTAAATTATTCTTCAAATACTAATTATAATAGGGGCTTCGCAACTAGTAGGTAGCGAAATAATAAGGCTAATATTGAAAACTATAGTATCCAACGCAGTACTACCCTTGAAACTATCGGGAAACGCTACGGCTTTCCTTGCTAGAGTTCTTCTAATTGTATTAGGGGGCTATTTATAAGTATTACAAGAATTATAATAATACTTAATTAAAGTAACTACAAAAGTTCTGTAGGTAATAGTTCAGTTAAGAAGTGGATATAATGTAATAAAGGGGTAGCGTAGTATAAAAAAGAAAAGAAGGAAGGACGTAGAAGGACGGGTCAAAGTTTCTTTTATAGAAAATTCAAGCGGCTTAGGGTAATATAACTAAAATGAAATAAAATAAAAGTCTACTAATTATAGGAAATAAATAGTATAGGAAATAGCAACGGGGAAGCGTCTGATCAAAGCCGGAATATTATATATATAATAACTTTATAACTTAAATAATAATAGTAATGTTATACCGAGCGAAGGAATATAGGAAGTTACGGAGTTATTAAGGTATTATTGCAATAGCGGCGTAGAGGGTTTTTATTCAATTAAAAGGCATAGTTTTTTCTACCAACTACGAGCGAAGTAGTACCGTATGCCTATAGGGCGAACTATATATATAGTTAGCATGTATAAAAACAATAATAATCAAGCTAGACGGTTTCAAATTGAATTTTATAAATTATTCAAAATTATATAACTCTTTAATACTGTTTACTATCCTTAAATTAATAACAGTTTAGAGTATATAAATTCAGAATATAGATTAATTAGGTTTAAAATAATTAGTATAAGAAGTACTCTTTCATATAACTAGTACTTATTAATATATCTCTCTTTTTTATTATTTGTTAATACAAGGTTATAACGTACTGTATATTATATATACGATTAGACCAATCAACTAGAGTAGACTGGGCATAGCTACAACTATGCCTACCTCCGATAGAGATACTAGTGTGCCTAGACACGTGCCTTAGCAAATGCCCGGCTTGCACGGTCGCTAGACTTGCAAACTAATTATAGCCTAGTAATAAAATAAAGAAATTCCTATAAAGGGATTCCCGTACGGGGTAGCCTTTAGCTACGCCTTTCTTCCTCTATTATCTTCTTATTTAATATTATAGTATACACCAACATTGTGATACTTTAAGACACTAGTATTACCCTACTATTCATGAAACTTACTTAGATCTGGTTGCCTAATAGTTTTTAAAATTATTAGAGATTCTTCAACCCGTACTAATATATATATGCAATGTTTTTCCAATACGCTATTCTAATTTATAAATCTATAATAAGCTATAATGATTATGGAGTTTACCAACCGTATTAAGTATCTTGAAAAGGTTTTCAATAATTAGTAAAGTATGATATATTATTGGGAACTGAATTTTATTGAAGCTTAAGAGGAAGTTATACGAGTGATATAAAAAGTATATACATCCAAGAGTATTCTCCCTATCAGTAGCACAATCAATTAAGCTTTTGAAGAATACTTATAATATATTTTATATCGACCTACTTCAGCGAGCTAGTAAGAACTCGCTGCGTAGGTATGTCTTGAATAATTACTAGTCTGTAGTATATGAAAAGATGAAAAAAGAGTAATATTATATGGAAGAGATTTAATACTTCAAGGATTTGAATAAATTGTTAGGTTTCTAGAAGAAAAAAAAAGGTTATTGTGAATTATTAAACTATTTGTCTAAGAAATTTAAAAGTATATAGAACCGTCCAAGTACTTTGTAAGATAGTATAGAAATATTCAACTTAATAATGGACCAGTACATTAGTATATAGAAGGGAGTATAATAATAGAGTAGAATAAGTAAATAAAATTATTACCTATAAGGAAAAAGATAGGGCGCTTAATAAGAGGTCAATTATAGTATATCCTTTGATTATCCACTTTATATTAAACCCTTGGATTTCATAAACAAGGCCGCCCTAGTATTTAAGAACTTCAATATTGAAATTGTACAGGTCCGAGGAGCCTGAACCTTTCTTCTCTTGGTTGAAGAGGTCTTGATTATTTTTACCTAATTCGAAAAATGAATCCTCTTCTTTAATTTCTTTCTCTCTTCTTCTAGCTTTCCTTCTTATTAAATTAAACCGTTTATTAGTACTCTAATACTTTTACCCTCTTCCTTTAAATCTATCTTCCTTCTTTAATATTCAAACGTTCTTTTCTATAATTTTATTTCTTATTATTAGGGCTCTAATACCTTCTCGGTCTAGTAGTATCTCTAAAATGTACTTCATTTTTAATAGATGCAGATGAGTACAAAAAGCTCCGTTCTTTAGCAGTACTAATTCCACCCCTTCTCCTTACGCTATTCCTTTAGCAAATTAATATGGGTTTTAGATATTACATTTTCCTTTACTAAATTGATATTTACTATTATAACCGCTAGTTTACTATAGACCATTTTACTAATCCTATATATATGAGAATCAAATCTATTAATAAAAGTATTTAGATAAGTAGTAGCTGTAACAGTAGTATATTCAATAGTATAGGTAGATTTCATTACCACCTGTACCGAAGTACATAAATTATAACTAACGTAATATAAATTAACGAGTAATAATAACTATAAAGCCGTTAGATTATTTTGATTTATATAGAGGTTTCGAAGTTTCTTCTTCAAAACCTTTAATCTTTTGACTACTATAACTAGAATTAGGATTGAGGATATTAAAGTATTTAAGATTATAATTATACTAGTAAGTTTAGGGGGTCGGGGGCGCTTAACTAATTAGATAGCTAAGCGTTATGTAAATGAAAATACTATTAAAACAAATTCTTAAGAGAATAAAGTAAAGAAAAGAGAAATATTATCTATATAGTAATATAGTTAATGGTTTAATAATCATTTAAATCTTTAAATTGAAATTATTATATAGAGTAATTAGGAACATAGAGCTTTACTATCAAAGCACCTCTTTCCTAATTAGTAGGAATAGAATTTTTATATATTTAAGGATTACTATTAATAAGTCTTCAAATTCTTTGAATAGGTGTTGAGTGTATAATGATTCCTATATTTAATAGGTATTTAAATACTAGAGTTACTGACCGTTATATATAATAAGAGTATTAGGAGGTTAAAGTATTATAATTGGCATTTTAGTAAATTAATAACTGCTAGTACTATTCCTGTTATTAGACACCTAAGGTATAGGAAAGATTGGCGTAGCTATAGTAATTATAATAGTAGATATAGAAGTAACGACGATGATGAATATAGGGGTTGGAATAATATTAGTAAATATAGGAGTAATAATAATAATTAATATAGATATAAGAGCAATTATGAGTTAATGATTAATATTATATACTAACAAAATGGAGTAATAGGTTCGAGTTTAAAAAGGTTTCAATCAAAGTTAGTATTAGCAAAGAAGCTTAATAATAATTAATTGCGGGTTCTTAAGGCTATAAATAAAGTTATATCTATAATATAATTATAATTATTCATTAGAAGAGTAAAAGGGAAAAGCAAAGGTAACAAAGGGGTGGGAGGGGCCTAATATAAATGAAAATATAATATATTATTGTGGTTAATAGGAAAACAGGTAGGTCGATATTATAGGGCTAGCATCCAATATAGTATTTAGCTCCAATTAGCTAAATATAAGTATTAAAACGGGATGTTATATAAGAGATTTCGAATGACTTCAGCGAGTAGCATTGCAATGCCTAGGAGTTTTAGAGCCTCTTATAGGTGCCTTAGGTTATTAAGTACCTTATAGTGTACGGTTATTCCAAAGTTTAGTAGCTAACCCTACCTAAAGGGTAATATTTTTTTCTTTCTTTATAGAACTTTAATATATTTACGGTAGTTAATATCTACGTATTGCTCTACTGCCCCCTTATAATCAAGTTTGATATTCTCTAAATTCCTTCCACCTAGTAATAAGATAATAAGAAGTATTATTCTATTAGAAGATAAGACTATTCTTATAATAAACGTGTGACAAACAGCAGTCTGATTTGCCTAAGTGAGATAGTTGAAGGTATACGTCTATTGATACTATTCGGTGAAGCTAAGAGGTTTACAATAAGTATACGTACGTAGTATCAATCTCACTAATAGTAATTAAATTATACTAACTATTATCGAACTATTCAATATTTTAAATTCTCTAATCGTCCCTTTATACTCTAAACCTCGTTCCAAGGTCCTATATTTAAAATACTTACTTACAATATTGTCGTACTTACTATAAGCTCCTGCTTATTATAAGCGTCTATTTACTATAAACGTCTACTTATTGTAAGTACCTACTTACTGTAAACGCCTATTTACTATAAACGTCTGTTTACTATAAGCGCCTACTTACTATAAGCGTTTATCTTCCGTAAACGTCCTTTAGGTATCCCCTTATTCTTATTCCTAGTCCTAAGTTATACTATCTTATTGTAAGCGGGGCTATCACATCCCGACAGCCTAGTTGGCCCGCGTAGTTGCTTAAGTTCGTAATAAAAAGTCTACTACTATTAAAAGGATAATAGATATATTTAGAAATATTAAGTTTTCTAGACCCTTTTCATTAGAAAGATAAAGCCTTCTGTTGATTCCAATAAAGTCTTCCTAAAATATCTATTTATAAAGCTTTTTTTTCAACAAGAGTAATAGTTTTTAAACCATTTTTAATATTAAAATTATTCTTAATTGCTATATTGAATTCATTCATTAGTTATTTTCAATTAAAATTAAGTAAAATCAGAACAGCACAGTTAACAAGGGTATTAGGCATATAGCTTAATTAAAGTTCTATAGAGGAGAAAAAAGTCTATTTGAAATACGGATCTACTAGCGTTGAGAGGTTTTTACTAGGGCTGTGAGCTCTGCACTACTATAGCTAATAATAGCTTTAGTCTTTAAGACTAGAGTCTATGATCCGGACGCTAGCCTTATAATAATAAAGATATCTTTTCAATTTTCTAAATAAAGGTGAGGGATTTGTATTTTTTAGTTCTCTCTAACTTCATTTCTTTCATTAGCGGTTATTCAATTTACCTTTTTAGTTTTCAGTCTTCAATATCAGTGTAAAAAGTAAAGTACTTTTCTTAACACTCTAGGGCTGGTAATGAAATAAGAGGAAGGTAAGAAGAGAAGTTATATTAAGAAATTAATTTCCATGACTACTTATTCTTTACATATTTCTAAATTTATTTTTCTCCAAGGTTATTAAAAACTGTTTTTTTACTTTTGGAAAGTACCTAGCCTAATATAAGTAGTTTGATTTTATTAAATAATAAAGCTTATCACAGGGCTAGATTATATGTTAGAACACATGTAAGATTACGTACCCTATGCCTTACTATGGCACTAGGCTAGCCCGGGCATTGAAGCTCCGTACGTAACCTACTCTAGCGGGTTACGCTAATACCTATATTAAGCCTAGGCTGGTATATATTTTCTTTCCTTCCTTCGTATAATAATAAAGATCATATTTTATACTTAATAATACCCTCGCCCCGTAATAGTTTATTATACCTTTACTTACGTTACGCACGTTCAATTACTATTTACTTACGAAGGATATCCTTTTTAATAATTCGTTAATAATCTCGTTTCTAATTTATCCCTAACGTCCTTATCTTCGTAGAATAGGAGAATTATTTATTAACCGTTTAACAATTAATTATAAATAGATTTTATAATTATTACAATTATAAATTATAAATATCAAATAAAGCTTAGTATTTGAAAAAAAATAATGATACCGAATTGGTAATTATTTATTATAATACTGATAGTAATAATATGAATTATATAATTATTAATAACCCTATAAATCCTTAAGGCGAAATTGTAATTTAAATTTCTATTTTTGAAATAGTTAAAAACTACCCTATCCCTCTAAAGTAAAATCCTCCGGAAATTAAACCCCCTAACTATAATTATCCGGATTATAAATATTATAACCCTAATTTTATTCCTAGTAATTCTTATAAACCCTTCACCATTAATTTAAACGAAATAATTATTAATAATATATTAATACTATTAGTATTATATTTTCATAGAAGCAATTATATTTATTATTATTTTTAGGCCTGCGTATATAATTAATTATTAATTAATAACCCTATTACTTTCTACCCTGTTACTTTTTATTAATATATTTCTTATATTGCTTAAATATTTACTTTCGTTACTATAACAAACGCTATTATAGAAGTTATTTATACCTTCTAATAGCGTTATAAGTAAGAAAATATAAGGAAAAACGTTGAGGTTCGTATTAGTGTTAAATCCTTAAGAACCTTATATAACGAAGTTATTTATTAAAGATTGGAGGCTAAGAAATAGTATAATTAATTAAGAGATAAAGATAATGTTTATAGTAATTATAATAAGGAAATATTTAATATAGTAAATAATAACGGTATTTTGAAAATTTAAATTACTTCCTTATAGGATAGAATTATAGAGCTATAAATTAATAATAACGGCTTAATAATTTTATTTGATAATAACGGAGTTTAATTTTTTAAATAATTTTAATTTTAGTAATAGTATTGGAAGTAGTAGCTTGAAAGACGGAGGAGGAGGAGGTCCCGGCGCTCTTAATAACTATTATAGTCTTTCTCTTTAATTTTTAATCCTAATTTATAATTATTACCGGATAGTTCTAAACCTAAATATTTTTAATCTTTTAAGTAAGATAGTTAAAAAGTGTAAGAACGTTTATTTTATTTAGTGTATAAAAATATATTTATACTAGATATTTTATAAATAGGCCTTCCTAAATAAATATATTAAATTTCTTTATATTTATACCCGCCTTAGTAAAGTCTTTATAATTATTATTAAAGTTAAAATATAATTAATCCTTAGGGATATAGATAGTAATATATAAGTTTAGAAAATAGGTAAGGAATTAATTAGCTACTTTAATACCTGCTATACTATAGTAAAAATATAAAGTTGAATATTGAATATTATTTTTAGTAGTTGTGAATAAAGTTTATGTTTTAGAGTTTCGAAGATAAATTTACTTTTAACATTAATTATTATAGTATAGGTATTTCTATATACCTTTTCTTAATTAAATAAAAGATTAATAATTAATTTAAAGAATTCATTATTTATTAAATTAAATATCCTGTTAGTAATAATATTAATGGTTAGATTAAATTCTTATATAAATTGGTTTGAAATTATAAAGAGGTTACTTTTATTAAAAAATTATTTAACCCTAATTCCTTTAAAAATAATTATAGTTTTAGTAGTAGTTCCGAAGGTAATTATAGTAATAGAGTTATTGGAAGTAATTTATTTACGAGAACGTTTTTTTAAGGAGGTAATATTATAGATTTAAATTAATTCGAAATTATAAATTATTGTATCGTTTTTTAAGAATTTTGGAAATATTATTAAAATAATAGTAAATGTAAGAAGTATAGTAAAAGAAGTTATAGGGGAGAAATATTAGAATTAGTTAATTTAGGCGATTGAAAAATTTTTATTTCGGAAATTAAATTTTAAAACGTTCTAATAGTAGAGAAAATAATAGTATTGAAATTAGGGATAAAAAGCCCGGTTAGAGCAGCTATAATGATAATAGCGATAATATTAATATAATTAATATTGGAAATAAAGTTGTCCCTAAGGTTAATAATAATAATAAAAATACGGAAGTGTTATACTTCTATTATAAGTTACTAATAGAGGTTAATATTAGAAGAAGGGAAGGAGGGTTTAGGAATAGAGGGATAGTTATAAATTAAAGGGTAGTTAGATTACGAATAAAAGGAATTTCTAAAGTTATTATTTATTAATTTAATTATAATTAAATTAGAAAAACTACTCCTCCTTCTAAATTACCTTTATTATAGTAAAAGTGAAATATAAAATTTTATATTAATAGATAATAATTATATAGGTAAAGTATTTATCGATATGTAATTTATTAAAAGGAATAAGTTCCTGATATAGGACTTAGACCGACCAAAATTTTTAAGGTTAGCGGATAATATTATGAAAATTTATATTATTAAATATATAATATTTACTATAATAATTAATTTTTACAATAGAGAAATTGATATATCAATTCTTATATTATTAAAAAATAATCCGGTAATCCTTAAACTCCCTTAGTTTTAATAGTACAATCCGTTTATAAATTAGGAGATAGGTAAGTTAAAGTTTAATAGGAAGTATAGAGGTATGTACCTCCTTAGAAATATATTAGACTTCTAAATTCGAGTACCTAAAGTAGTAATTAATATAATTATTAAAATAATAGGAGAGGTAGAAAATATTCTAAAACTCAAGACGGAGAGTATTTTAAAACCCGAGATAGAGAGTATTTGAGAATCTAACTTCGAATATTCTTCAGAATTAATATTAGAACCGATATACCTATTAATAAAAACTTTAACCTTATTATAGATTTATAAAGCGATTAAGTATTAGAAATTTAGGTTAAAGGAGAAAATTATTAGAATAGTCGGTAAGGATATAAATCTTGAATAGTTTTAACCTATAAAATTATTAGAAGAGAGTTAAGTAATAATACTAATTTATAATCTGACGATAATAATATTCAAATTTAAAATAATATTAATACTGGATGAAATTAAATTTAGAAAATGGATTTTAGTAGTAAAATTAAGAAGGAGGTTGTTAATACTATTCTTTGTAAAATTTACTGATATTAGTAGAACTTTATTGATACGAATAATACTATAGAATTTGATGCTGTAAGTTTTAATTTTACTGTCCGTACGGAGAGTTTAAAAATAATATTTACTATTAGAAGTAAAATCGAAGAAGTAATTGAATAAATAAAAGAAGAGGCTGGTAAATAGTAATTAGAAAGTCCTAAATTTTATATTATAGATAATATATACGAAAGACTTTATTTAAATAAAAACGTTTAATATAAGGGTTAATTTGTAGAATATTTTTTAAAAGTTTTAAAAGGAGATATCAGCGAAATTATGGTAAAAATATTAGAGGAAGATGCGAGGAAGTTCTATAAGAAAGTAGATTAACCTTTAGTTACTAAATAATAAATTAAAGTTAAAATACTAATATATCATCATAAGTAATAGAATACAGTAAACTTTAGGGGTGTTAAAATTATTTTATAATACCGATTTTATAATTATGAAATTGAATTAATCTTTAGCGTGGAATTACTTAACGTTCGTTTATAGCTTTTTTCTCCCTTAGAATTAAATGTAATTAAGAAATAATTAAACGAGAATACTAAATAAGGGTTTATCCGATTATTTTAATTGTTAATTGTATTACCGGTTTTATTAATTAAGAAATTAGGTGGTAGTATATATATTTATATAGATTAATAAAATATTAATAACGTTACTCTAAAGACGAAATACCTTTTCCCGTTAATTAAAGAGACTTTGGATATTGTTTGCAAAGCCAAAATCTTTATTAAATTTAATATTATTATAGCCTTTAACCGAATTTACGTATATAAGGGCTATAAATAGTTTATTATCATTATTATACAGTTCGGGCTCTACGAATCCCTAATACACTGTCATGGGACTGGCGCCCGTCGAGGCATCTGGCCCTGATTGGCCAGACTCGAGTGCCAAGACGGCAGCCGGCGTTGAAATTCCCCCAGCTAACCCGGGTTACGGTACTACAGCCCCGGGGTATAGGCTCTCTAGAGCCCTCCTCGGCTGCCTTAGGCTATAAGGTAGCTACTAGAGCCTACGGCTATAAAAAGCTCTGATATTCAAGCAATCCGGAGGGTAGCGTTTTACTCCTTTCTTTTTTCGTAGAATTTTAATATATATATGTAAAGCTAATACCTACGTATTACTTTACTATCCCTTTATATTAGGTTCTATTATATTATTAATTAATTAATTAGAAGGAAAGATAATTTATAATTAATAATGTAGTATATACTAGTATTAGAATAATTTTATTTTCTATACCGAACGATAACAATAATATCGATATAAAAATTCCTTTATAGTCTTCTAACAATTAAAAATATTAAAGTACCCCCTAATACTACTAATCTATTTAGTAATCTATTCCGAATTTTATAAGCGAATCCTAAATTGAAAGGGAAGGTTAAATTTATAATTCCCTTTTCTATTTACTCCTAACCTACTTTAAAGCCCAAATTTACGTACCCTATTAAGTAAAATCTTTTTAATATTAATAATAAGGATAAAACGAAGTTTAGCGTTAACAATAATTCAAATAATAAATCCTATAAACTATACTAATGGAAATTATTTAAACTCCCCTAATAGGATAATAAATTTACTACCTTTCTCTTCTATTATAATAAATTAATTAAAATATATAATACGAATTGTAAAGCCGGTTTATATACCAATCCTAATATTATATAAATTAAAATTATTGATATTTTATTAATTAATAAATAATAATAATTAGAAAATTACTAAATTACTTATACCTTCTCTAGTAACGAAGACCCTACCGAATTATTTGAATAAATTTAGTAAATCTTCGGTACTTATTATATTTAAAATTACGTTTTCAATAACCTTATCAAAATAAAATAGAAGGACGGCGAACCTTTTTCTAAATTCTTTATTAATTTTAATAACGAATTTCTAAAAATTAACAATTATAATTAGGATAGCTATACCAAATTAGGGTTCCTTCGTCGTATTTCTAATAAGAAGTTTAGTAATTACTTTCTTACTATTAAATTTTCTAATAATTACTTTACGTATATGAAATAGTTTTAAAATATTGTATATTAATATAAGAAGACTGCCGAATTCTAAATTCTTTATTAAGGCTATTAATAGAACGGTAATTAGAATAACCAACGACTTAAAGTATATATCCCCGTTACTACTAACTCGGGTTGTTCTAATTCCTAATATCAAACCTATAAATCCCCTTCCATTTTACCCTTTAGAATTTAATATAATATTAATAGTAATATCTTTATAAATATAGTTAATATCCGTAATTTTTAAAGTAAGGGCCCTTTTTCTAATTAGTAAAAGGGTTAGGCTAAATAAATATTTTAGGAAGAAAGAAATAAGCGCTATATCGAGGGATAGTATATTTACTATAATACTACCGGTTATATAATTATTAAATACCTATACTTTCTAATAATAAACCCTTAAAATAAAGGAATACATATTTAGATTATTCAAGTAATTTTATTACTCGATAATAATTCTTAAATAACCGAAACCTTAAATTCCGAATTCAATTAAGGAAAAGAATAATTCTAATATGAAATCGGGTATTCAAGCTTACCCCTAATATATTAAATAGAATTGAAGAATTTAATACTTAAATAGAAATAAGATTAATTCTAATACTAATTATTATTAATTCTACTAATTTATTTTACACCTTTATTAATAAAAAATATTAATATTATATTGTAATTAATAAAAATATTATTTGAAACCTCTAAATTTCCATTATACTAATCCCGGTTCAATAAATCCGAAGTACTATAGTAATTATAAAGGGTAGCTTTATTTAGGGTATCGCTTATTTTCTTACCGAATTCTAAAACTGTATTTTATTAATCTATATATATATAATCCTAGAATTCGAATACCCTATTATCTTTAGGAAATCTTAATTAATAACTAACCAAATTTATTCAATTCCTTATTAAAGAAGATTCTAATATAGCGTTATATAATTTTAAGTAAATTATATTAATAAATTTAAAGTTAATACCCTATTCTTTAAAGAACTTTAGGGAATTAAATATATCTTTACTACTACTTTTATTAATTATATTCGCCGAATAAGAAGAGAAGTAGGCTGGATTATTATAAAAATACTCGTATTTACTATTCGGTTAAAGGATATCAAAAAGGCTTTAGCGCTTAAGTAAATCCGGACCGATAAAGAATTCTAATAAATTATCTCTAAAGACTTCTAGGACTTTATCCCTCTCTTTAAGAAGTAGGAAATTAATTACCTTAATAATTATAAATTTAGAATCGATTTAAAAATTAAATTAAAAAAGGGATTAAATAGTAAAAACCTTCCGCTTCCCTTTAGTCCGTTATATAATATATTTCGAAAAGAATTTTTAATACTTAAAAAAACTCTTTGGGATTTAATAAATAAAGGTTCTATTTAAATTAGTAATTCGGCTATTAAAATCCTTATATACTTCATATAGAAACCGGATAGAAGTCTTCGCTTCTATTATAGTTACTAGACCTTTAATATAATTATTTAAATAAATTAGTACCCCCTACTATTAATCCGAAAAATATTCTAAATACTTAAAGGGATAAAGTAATTCTTTAAAGTAAATATAATATAAATCTTCTATAAAATCCGAATAGTAAAAGGGGAAGAGTATAAAACGGTATTCTAAATTCGTTATAATTTATTCGAATAATTAATAATCCCCTTCGGACTGTATAGCGCCCTAATTACTTTCTAACGGTATATTAATTAAATATTATAGGAATTCCTTAACGATTTTTATTCGATATATATAAATAATATTTTTATTTTTACTAACGGATTTTAAAGAAATTATATATAGAAGGTCTATTTAGTATTTGAATATTTTTAAATCGTTAAGCTGTATTTAAACCCTAATAAATACGAATTTATTATTAAGAAAATTGAATATTTAAGATTTATTATCTACGCCGGTATAAATATTTAAATAAACTTTAAAAAAGTTAGAATTATCCTAAAGTAGAACGTTCTAAGATTTTGAAAGCGAATCTAGAATTTCTGAAAATTGATAAATTATTATTAAATATTTATACCCGAATTTACTATAGTAGCCGCTCTATTTATAGTATTAACCGGTAAAAGGGTCTTATTCGAATAATTAATAATATATAAAGAGGTATTTTAATTATTTAAAACTTTATATATTTAAATACTAATATTAATAGAATAGAACCTTAAATACTTAATATTCTTAGAGGTTAATTATAGCGGATTTACTTTTAAATGCTATTTAATTTAAAAAATAAATAGCTAACGGCGTATTATAATTTTCTATTTGAGGAAGTTGAAATTAATAAAATACAATTATCCAATTTATAATAAAGAAATATTAGTAATTATTAATTACTTATAAAAATAATAAATAAAATTATATAATTATAATAGCTTTACTATCCTAACCGATTACTATAATTTAAAATACTTTATAATTTATTAGTATCTATCTAAAAAATAAATTTATTAGGCCGAATATTTCTCTAAATCTTCTTTTAAATTTTAATACCGATTGGGTAAGGAAATAATAATACCGGACGTATTATTTTAGAGGGAATAGGACCGGCCTATTGAGGGTAATAAAGAAATTCGAAATCTCTAATTTATTCCCAAATCCGCCCTATATAATTATATCCGTATTATAGCAATAGGTTTAAAAGGCTTTCGAATAGCCCGGAGAAGGAGTATAAAAATTTTCGAAAATCCGGATTTATAATAGTTCTAAAATTCTATAGTAAAGAGGGACGTTATATATTAATAAATCCTTAAAGTAGTAAAAAGTAATATAAGAGATTTACCCTTTTCGTTTAAATTTAAAATTTAAATGACTGATTATTCTATTAACGATTTTAAGCGTTTGAAATATTAAAGGAGATTATAAATCCTTAAATACTTAGTAATTATTAAAATAGAAATAGTAAAATTATTTAACGCTAACCGAAAGTTTCATATACTCTATACCTATATTATCCAGATTATATATAATTTTTAAACATTTGGGCACCCCGGTAGAGATAATACTATTATAATTCTAATCTACTACTTTTATTAATTATTATTCAGGATTTATATAAAGTAATTTCTGTATAATTATTATATATATAGTTCTATTAAATATTAGAAGGTTTAACGGAAAGGGCTACTCTAATCGATGCCGGTATTAGACTAATTCTTTCGAAAAATTTAAATAGATTTTATTATAAACTTCCTAATAATTAAAAGGAATACCTATTTATTCATTATTAAAACCCGTTTTAATAAAAATATAATATTGGAACTAATATTATTAATAGATATTAAAGTTTATATTAAGAAATTTATGAATTACTTCATAGAATATTATAGGTAATTATAGTTTATAATTAATTATTAAAGCTCTAATTAGATTAGGCGGTTTTAGAGTAAATTCTATAAATTACTTAAAATTGAATAGTTCCTTAGCACCGTTTACTATCTCTAAACCGATAGCGGCTTAAGATATATAAATTAAAAAGTATAGGCCTTTTTAAAAATATACATTGATTAAGTTTAAAATAATTAGTATAATAACACGCGTTAATATATTTTATTATTAATAACCGTATTAATATTTCAATTAATATATTTCCTTTCCTTATAATTTATAACTTCGATCCGGAAATAGTAATTCTAATAATCCTTAAAATAATTAAAGACTCCTATATATTAATAAATATTTAGGTTTAGTAATTCGTTAAAA
Source organism: Neurospora discreta FGSC 8579 (assembly GCA_009805215.1). Taxonomy (NCBI): domain Eukaryota; kingdom Fungi; phylum Ascomycota; class Sordariomycetes; order Sordariales; family Sordariaceae; genus Neurospora; species Neurospora discreta. Next base: position 47,717 of record RANX01000010.1, read on the forward strand.
AGCTATTATGAATTAAAAATTTATATTAAATTATAATAGCTGTAGTAGTTTAGGAATAGGAGAGGTTCGCTAATTATAATTGCTAATTAATAGAAAAGTTCCGAATTGGTAATAAAGTATAATTTAATTTAAAAAACTATATATTACTAAAACCTAAAAAAAAAATTTAATTAATTATACATTAAGTATATTATTTCGAAAATATTCTCCCTCCTAATTATAAAATTCTCTAGCCTTTTAAAGAATATTTATAATATTTTCTATATTAATTTCTTCTAACGGGCTATTAGAGACCCCCTACCTAATTAAATACTAATTACCGAATAATTACTGTTAATAATAGTAGAAAGAGTGAAGGAATATTATATAAAAAAGATTTTATATATTAAAAGACCCCTAATTAGACGGATAGCCTTTGTAAAGTAGAAAGAATATTATTAACCTTTGTAGTACCCGTTTAAAGATTTCTAAAATATTAAAGTGTTCGAATTCTTTGAAAAGGAATATAAAAATAGTCGAATTAATAACAGGCTATTAAATAAATTTATAAAGAGGGGAATATTAATAAAATAAGAAAAATAAATAAAATTAGTACCTAAAGGAAAAAAAAAATAATTGCCTACTTAGGGCGCCGCCTATATTAGCCCGCTATATTTAAAAATCTTTAAGATTTTACGCTACCCTAATACCTAATTGGATTATAATATTTAGAAATAATAATACTAAATCTATACTACTATAGGGAACCTGTAATTTCCTTATCTTCTTCAGAAGAGAAGGCGCTTCTTCTATTAAGTCTAAAAACCGAATTATTTTCTTTAATTACTTTTTTTCCTTTAAAATATCCTCCTCCTATTATATTATTTTTATTAAACCCTCTTCTAATTCCTAAATATTTACTACCCCTTCTTCTAATTCTTTGTCTTCTTTTAACCCCCTAATACTTATTTCCTCCCTACTAAATAATAGATTTAAATAAATATATAAATCCTCCTTTTCTAATAATACCCTATCCCCCTCTATTAATTTATACTACCCTTCTAATTCCCTAATATAAACGTCTAACTTTTCGATCGATTTACTAAAAATAATAACTACCGCCCCAACCGTTACTCTTTTTTAAAAGGATTAAAATATTCTAAATGTTTAAATATTAATTCTAATAATAATAATATTTAAATAAGTAGCGGCCGTAATAGTAGTATATTTAATATCCCGGATAAATTCTATAGTAATATTGATTGAAGCGACCGATTTATAGTTAGCTAAGGATAATTTAGTAAATAATAATAATTACGAAGCCGTTAAACTACCCCAATTTATATAAAGGGCTTTAAAACCACCCTCCAAAATCTCTAATCTCTTGAATATTACAACCGAAATTAAGGCCAAAAATAAAGAAACGTCCGGAATTATAATTAAAAGTATTATAATAGTAAGAAAGAATATTAGTATTATTTTACTAATAAAATAACCGAATATAAAGTAAATAATATTTTTAAAATTCGAATTAATAATAAAAATAGAATAAAAGGATTTAAAATATATTTATAAAGTAATATAATTTTCGGCTATTAATTATTCGAAATTCGGAATAAAAATTATTATATTCCGAAAGGATTAATAAAATAGAGCTTTACTATTTAAAACCCCCTCCCCTAATTAAGAGGAATAATATTTTTAAATAATAGCGAATTACCGCCGGTAAGTAATAGAATTCTTCGAATACGCATAAAGTATATAGCAATTCTTATCTTTATTAAGTATATAAATATTATAGTCCCTTAATATTATATATTAGGAATATTAAGTAATTATAATACTTTCGATAAGGGCTTTAATAAATTTATAGTAACCGCCGCTATTATTATTAAGGGTTTATGGTATTAAAGAAATTAGTATAATAGGAATTAGGATAGTAGTAATAACCGGTATAGGAGCGGGTATAAACGTAGTAATAGGCGCGGGCGTAGGTATAAGTATAAGTATAGGTGCGAATGCGGGTATAGGAGTAGTTATAGTTAGGTAATAATAAATTGGAATAGTAGGCTAGAACCCGAAAGGATTTTAATTAGAATTAATATTATAATAGAATATTAACGATAGGTATTTAAAAGTATTTTAAAACTAGACCGAAAGTATACGTACAATATAATTATAATTATTTATTAAAGGAATAAGAAGGAAAGTAAGAATTATAAAGGGGTAAAATAGGGGTAATATAAATACTAATATAATATATAACTATAATTAAAGGGAGAAGGGGGAGGTTAATATTATAAGATTAGCGTCCGTTGAAGTATTTAACCCTAATTAATTAGATTTAAATACTAAGACGGCAGCTGGCGTTGAAATTCCCCTAACTAACCCGGGTTATAGTATTACAACCTTAGGGTATAGGTTCTCTAGAGCCCTCCTCGGCTACTTTAAGCTATAAGGTAGTTATTAGAACCTACGGCTATAAAAAGCTCTAGCGCTCGAACGACCCGGAGGGTAGCGTTTTACCCCTTTCTTTCCTCGTAGAACCTTAATATATACACATAAGGCCAGCACCTGCGTATCGCTCTGCTGTCCCCTTACATATACCCTTTCGGTTTATAAAGAATATTAATAACCTTTTAGAATTTTATTAGTAATATATTATATAATATATTAAATGAACTTATTATAGTCTATTTTAATGATATTTCAATTTTTTTTAATGATAAAGAGGAATATATTCAATATATTTCCAATATTTTAAATCGGTTAGAGTGATTAGGTTTATAAATTGATATCGATAAATTTAAATTTTATATTATAAGGACTAAATATTTAAGATTAATCATTATATTAGGGGGTATCGAAATAAATATAGATAAGGTTAAGGCGGTTACTATATAGGAGGTACCCGAATTAAAAAAAAGCGTTATAGTCTTTTTTAAATTTTATCAACTTCTAGTAGAGATTTATTAAGAGTTTTACTAATATAATAAAATCACTTTACGAATTTACTAAGAAAACGATTAATTAATATTAAAATATTAAATATTAAAAGGTTTTTAATAATTTTAAAATAGTATTTATAATAATTCTAATTTTAAGAATCTATAATTAGAGTAAGAAAGTAATAATTGAAATGGATATTTCTAATTAAACGTTAGGAAGTATATTATCCTAATAGGGCGATGACGGAATCCTATATCTAGTAGTTTACTTTTTAGTTAAATATATTATAGTAGAATATAATTATAATATTTATAATAAAGAGTTATTGGTTATTGTAAAGGTTTTTGAGGAATAGAATTTAGAGTTGGAGGGTATATAGGAGAAGGTTGAAACTATAATAGATTATAAGAACTTTAAAATATTCGCTATTATTAAATAATTTACGTTATAGTATATATATTAGTTAGAATTCCTTAACCGTTTTAATTTTAAAATTATATATAAATAGGGTATAGCGAATATTAGACCTAATACTCTTAATAGAAAATCAGAAGATAGATTGTAAAGCGAGGATAATAAGTATTTGTAAGTTAGGAAAAAGATTTTTATCGATTTAAATTAATTTGAATTAATATTCTTCGAAGAAAACGAGGTAATACATATAATATATCTGTATTTGGGCGCTGTAAGACGAACGGCTCAATAGATATGTGAAAATGATCTTATAATTCAATCTGGCTAAAGTCTGAATTTCTATCTGGAATCTTCCAGTACTGGGTTTTATACCTAAGCACTTAATAGAGCGCCCCTTCTTATCCTTCCCTATTAATCTTGCCGGCCGGCAATAGTTGTTCCCAACTATAATCCTTTAATTAACTACTCCTTTCACAATGCCCTTTGCGCAATAATAATCGTCCTAATTATTATTAGATATATAAAAGTAGGTAATTTAAATAATAACTCTAGGTAAAATATATAACCGCCCTATTAAAAACCTCGTTGAAATATCTATTCTTAGGATAAACTATCCTATTTATTTATACTATCCCTTACTATATCGTAATAGCTTCCCAATTTATTATAACTATTATTATTATTATAATTATATTAATTTAGGGCGCCTCCTATATTAATAGCTTTCTCGAAACTAATTTATAAACCTTCTTTAATATAGGTAAAGCGTTAGAAACTATGACGATATATATTATAAATATATTATTTATTATTAATTAAACTAATAATAATATTTATTTCGAATAGATATAAGTTATTCTATACTTCTTTTATAGCGTAGATAAATTAGAATACTAATTCTATTTAACTAATTAGGCGAAATATTCTATTTACTACGGCTTTAATATTAGTTTATATATTTAATTTATCCCGAGCGTTAGCGGGTATATTATAAATAATTTTGAAAAACTAAATATAATAATAATTTAATACCTACAACACAACTATAAAGCTTTTAAGGACGTCGCACCTCGCAATAAGAATATTATATTCTTTAGATTTATCCGTTATTTTAATAGCTATAGTTACGAATTTTTCGGTTACATTATTAAATTTTATTATTATTATATCGAACTACTCTTAAAAAATCTCCTTCTCTTTTATTTTTTAATCATACTTTCAATAATAATATCCGTAGTACATTTTAAAATTATTATATTAATTAATTAGAATATATCGGTTATATAAAGGCTTAATATAGCCAGGCTATTAGTAATTAATTAAATTTAAAATATATTAATTATAAATAGGTTTAAAATAGCCGGGGGTATTTAAGTAGGGGCGATTAATATTTTAATTAGTATAGTAATATTATTATTACTATTATTAATAATAATAGTTATTTAATTAGTTGAGAGTATAGGCAAAGTAGCTAAGAGTATAATTATAATAATTATAAACGTTATAATAGTAGTTAAAGGTATAGTTAGGGTATTAGTAAATAGGTTTATTACGTATTACTTAAGCTAATCGCAACGTAACTCAATAATATTTATATAATAATTATTAAGGAGTCCTACAAATTTTATATATACCGCTATTATTCTATATATTTTTAACTTTAATTTATCCTAGGTAATAATTATATAAAACCTCCGTATATTTAATACTTTTATTACTTCGTTAATAATAAAGTCGAATATTTACTTTATAAATACTTAAATAGGGGCAATTATTCTATTATCCCAAAATATAATAATCGGAGATAAATTTAAGTAGTATAAACGCTCGCTAACTTTACAAATTATTAATTCCAACCCTATACTCCTTATACGTATATATTAATCTACCTTCTTATTAAAGTTAAAAATAGTAATTATAAAGTACATAGCTTTTATTACTATATAGTTAATTATACAGAAATTTTTAATAATTGTAATCGCCTTATTAAAACCTCCAATTTTAATAATAAAATTAATAATACAACGGTTACAACTATAATAATTATTATCGGAGATATATTTATTAACTCTATTTTAATAAAAATAATAATATTAGCCTTCTTATCGCCCGAAAATAAGACTACCAATAACTTATTCTATATAAATAATTAATTCGTCGTCGGTTCCTACAACTTTCGGTTTATTTATATATTTATTTAAAAGAAATTTATCCCAAACAGAGCCAACTTTATTTTATACTACTACAAAATAGGCAATAAAATTAATTTATATTACTTAATAAGTAGTTAAAACTATAGTAGCGCTATGTTAAAAAATAGTTAACTAAATATTAATTTAAAGCGTATAGTATTAATTAGGAGAGTATTTAATTAGCAATACAGATATTTAATAGGGTAATAGAAATATTAATAGTAAAGTAAAGGGATATCGAATTCCAAGTAAATTAAGATAATATTTATTTAATAACAATATTTCTCATTTATAAAACGATAATAATTAAATTAGGGATAAAAAAGCTTTTATATTAGAAATATATTTTATAATAAATTTCATTATTACTAATATTTTAATTAGGGTAATAAATAACGCTATATCCGAAGTTATTAATATTTCCCTTTATTTACCTTTCGCTAAAATAGTAATAACAATATTTAATCTAGGAATATAATCGATTTTAACTACTATAGTTTTATCCGTAAATAATTTATTTGTATATACGAACAATTTAGGATCGATAAAATAAAGTTATTTATAATTGCAAATAAAATTTTAAGCGTTTTCTATTAATTTATTTATATATAGACTACCTTACAAGTATTATTTATTATATTCTATACTATATCCCTTATACTTTACCTAATATTCGATTAATAATTTACCGCCGTACTATAATATCTCATAATTTATAATCTTTTTAACTTCGTATAATTACTAATTGTTAATATCGCCTTCAATAATAATCTATTTACTTAATTACTTTTAATAATAAAATAGATTTTTACCTTAAAGGTATTCTCTTAAGTAACTTATAGAAATAACTAGATGAATTCTCTATATATAAGGCAATTCGAATTTATATACAAAATTATTAATTTTATACTTAACTATAAATAATTTAATTCGCTAGTCGGCGTACTTACGTAATTTAATTCCTAATTATATATATCCTTTATATAATTATGATATTACTTTATCTCCTTCAGTAAATTAAAGTAGGCGATAACTATAATTGAACATTAATTTATATTTCGTAGCAGCCCAATTAATAGCTTTGATTACCTTATAATAATATAAACGTTTAATAATATTAAAGTCGCTACCTTAAAAATCTATCGATTTAAGTAAATCGAACGCCATATTTAGCTTAAATTCCATTACAATTTCATTAAGGGTACGGCCTAATAGTATTAAAGAATTATTATTAAAATTATACTATAGGATAGAGAACATATTTAATTATAGAATTTTAAAATTCTCTACTATATAATATCGAATTACTAATTTAACTTCCTAATTTCATTATTTAATTTAACTATTTAACTTTGAATTTTATACTATAATATATACTAATATTACATTCAATTTTTTAAAAATTACCTTCTATACCACGGATAGAAATTTCGTATCCCGATTTAAAATTAATATTCGGAATAAGCCCCAATCGTAAAGTAAAAATATAGTAATTAACCGTTTAGCTTACTACTCTATAATATAATCTATATAGCCGGGGATTAATAGGATTTTCTTATTAAAATTATAAATAACGACTATTAATATATCGTAATAATTTCCGCCCTAAACCGTCGATCGATTTATTTATTTTAGGAGCCCTAAAACGAAATCTATATAAATAGTATAGAAGGGTATAGGGTAGGGTTGAATAGGCTTTATTAATTTAAAGGTAGTTTTATAATTAATTTTAGATTTAAAGTATTATAGATAATATTCAATATATTACCTTAAGACTTTTATTATATAGGGGAAATAGAATCTTTCTAATTCCTATATTATCTTTGCTAAATTAAAATAGTAGTGTTTATTATATACGAGGGAAAGTACATCTTATAACGCGTCGTTAGGCATATACAGCTTTACCTTACCTACGTAAGGAAAATAATATAATAATCCGTTTTGAAACTAAAAGGGGAATCGTTTATCGGTATTAAAACTAAACTTCGTACTATATTCATCGTATTCTTTAAACTTCTATACAATAGTAATATAATATTTATTTTTTATATAACTATTAATAAATTTCATTTTTATATTTTTATTTATATAGATATAGATAATATAGGCAGCGTCTTTCCAAATATCATCGAACTCACTGGTTTCTAATCGTAATTCGGCTTCAACGCCGGGTAACCTAAATAAAATATCTAGAATAATATTAATTTTTCCCAATATACAGCAAACGTTGAAATTGAATTAAAATAAATATATTAACATAATAATAAGCTTCGAATTTAATTTTATAAGGTTGGTAATATTAAGGTTAATTTATTTAATAATATCGATTAATACGCAATAATTTATAAAAATAACGACGGATTTAGTATAAGATTATACCAATTAATAAAGAGATCGGCAAACCTAAACCAAGTAAACTATTTCCAATTCTATTAATTAATACTTCTTTTTAGTAGCAGACAACTATTTATTATAAAATAGAATAAATTAGATTTTATATATAGGGATAGATTTTCCGTCCCACCAATTACCCTTAGTATAAAAAATTATAATATTAAATCCCTACCTTTTTAAAATATTAATCTTGAAGAATATAATTCGGCTAGGGTAATAATAGAAAATAATCGTCTCCTTTATTAATTAATCTTATAAAATAACAAATACTTTTTTCTTAAAGGTTATTAGTATAAAATTTAATATATTAATAAATATCTTTCTTACAACTAAGGATTTCTTTTCTAACATTTTCCCTTTTTTTTATTAGATTTAATAAATTTAGCTTTTCTTTTTTCTAGAGGACTAATTTTTTAAATAAATTAAAGGATAAATTATTTTAGAAAGTTCGCTAAATTAATATAATATTCTAATAACATTAAATCGGTTAATTACTAAATATTTCGAATAGTTGCAATTTAATTAGTAATTATAACCCTATTTGATCTATTTATACAATAACCTAGTAAGTAGATTAATAAGTAAGTTATAAAAGACTTTTTTACTACGATATTAAAATTAATATTTTTAAAGATAAAAATTATTTCGAAGTATTATAAATAATTATTAGCTATATCGCTAAATACTATAATATTATTAATATAGCCAATTGTAAAGGTATAATAGGGGTATAATTTTCAATTAATAAAGCGCTATATATAGGCTAGGGAATTCTTATAGCCTATCAATATAATATTAAATTATTCTAAACCTCTCGGGCTAATTAATATTATTCTATTTCGATATAATAAATATACGCTAATCTAATAGAAAAACACGGAGCTATCGAAATAGTTAGTAAAATTCTTGCCTCTTATTTTAACGATAATCGAATTTTAGATTAGGAACGGATATAAATTATTAATAGTTACACAATTTAATAATCGTAAATCGATTATAATATAGCCTTTGTAAATTCTATCGATAGTACGCTATACTACGAAGTATAAATAACCGAATAGAATTATTCAATATATTTACTCGAACTTACTACCCTTATATATCCTATTAAACGTTTTATCGAAGAATTAGCAATCTTATATTCTCAGTTAGTATAATTTAAATAATACTTTCTATTTATACCAATTTTCTACAAAGTCAACGCAAAATATATCTTCCTCATCTATTTTAATAATACCATACCTATAATATATATCGTATTTATCTAACAGCGCTTTAATATATTACGTATATATAGGATTACAATTATAGATTTTAACGCTATAAATAAATTTAATTTCTAAAATATACTCATCTTTACTTATACTGAAGGACGGGCTTCGTTTCAATAATTCGCAAAGGAATTTTAAAGCGTCTTCCTCAATTAATTCATAATGATAAATATTATTAATTATTTCAATTATTCCCTTAATAAGGACAGTAATCGTATCGGGGATTGATATAATACTCTTAAACTTAATAATAAATATAAATTCTTTACCAGGTTTAACCCTTACCGCAATTAATAAAATTTATATTTATACGAAAGAAATTACTCGGTAACTATTACTATCCAAATCTTTAACTATCCTTATCCATTAAAAGCGATAAATATATATCGGTTTATCCGTAATATTAATTATATTTACAAACTTCAAAATTTTAATATCGAAAAAATAATTTCAAATATAAGGGTATTTAACTTCGAAAATATATTCTTTAAATACGCCCGCTAACAATTTATTAATAATATATATAAAATCAATAGGAATAAACCGTTTAAAGTAAAATAGAATAATTATATTGCATATTACTAATACTCTTTAATAAATTAGTTTAATTATATAATTAATTAATATAATTATATTATAATATATCGGAATTCGTATAATATTTAATGAAGAATTAATAATAATCCAATTAAATTATATCTATTACATTCCTAATAACAACCTCGTTACTAACCTTTTAATTACTTATATAATTAATGTAAAGGTTTATTAAATTAATTAATTATTAATAATACTTTCAATAAAAAAGGTAAATATCACTCGTTTAATAAAGACGATACAACTACCAATAACGTTAAATAATTTTATTTTAGAATTATCGAATTTTATATTTAGGCTCTTATTAATCTATTATTCATTAATTAAAATACTAAAATAATTAATATTTATATAAATATTATATTAATTGTTATTTAATTCTAAACGAATATTTATTTAAAAATAATTATAACGTACAAGGTTACTTAATAGCTTTAATAGACCTTAATCAACTTATTTTACTACTCTAAAAACTTTTACTATTTCATTATATTCGATAGTATTTATTACAAAGCCTACCAATATATAATTTTAATTATTAATTTACAAAGGTAATTAAATTAATAGGCGAAGCTCCCTAAATGCTAATCCCGAACCTAATAGCTTTAAGCTAATATATAAATTAGTATAAACGTAAGTAAATATTTTACTATATATAGGAAAGACTTCGTTATATTTTCTATATATTTAGTAATTTACATCGTTATATAAAAATAGGTAAGTAAAACCAAAATTAAAATTAAATCTAATAATATTTATAGGAATATTTATTAATACGTTATCTAATAATAATTTAACAGTTAAAAATATCTCTTCCTCCCCTAAATTATAATTCTAATCAACTTCTTCGAAACTTTAACCTTTAAAACGCTCTCCCTTAAAATTAAGCTTATCTATTCCTATATATATCTTATATTCATCCTTAATAATATAGACACCGCTATAGGGTAGCCCAAATTTAATATATTAATAATAAATATATTTATATAACCAATTTTATTAATACTAACCTCGGCCGGAAGAGCCGCTACGCTAACTGAAAGGCGGGCTATTATATTTATAAAATAAACCGTAATAACCGTTTCCTAATAAATTATAATATCTATAAAAAAATCCTCTTCAATACAATTATAAACCGCCTTAATATCCGCCAAACGATCTATAATATCCGTTAAACAATTTATAATATAATTTACAATCTTTATAATTACTATAATTAAATAGAGTTAAAAATAATTATTAATAATTACTATTACGGTTAATTAATAAATTAACGTAACTACGGTAGCAATTATCATATCCTTAAAACGCTATTTCCAAATCTTTTTCAATATTTTCTTCCTACTTTATAAAATTTACTACTTCGATAGCTTTAATATTAGGGAATTTACTATTAAATTCAGCCCTTAACATCCATTTATTAAAATTATTATTATAAGTTCCTAAATTATTAATAATTTTAAAACAATAGGTTTCTACACGGCGATCTACATATACTAACTATTTGTTAAAAATTATATTATCGGCTGGTTCAACAATTAAATCCTTTAAACCAGGGTATAAACGATTATAAATATATATTATATATATACTTCTATTTTTTTCACCTAACTCCTTAAAATATCAAATAATTTCTATTATAATATCGCAAGGTAATTTACTAAAATAATAATCGTTGTATAAATATTCCAATGTATTGAATTTAACTAAATTTTAAACGTAAAATATTTTCCAATATTTAAAGATTATAACGTATTAATTATTAAAATTTTATTTTATTACTATACAAATTTTTATATCGAATTATTTTATATACTATACCTTCGTTCTGCTTATAAATAATTAATAAAAATTCTTTTAAAAAGTATTAGCTTTAAAATTATTGTTGATAATATAATTTCAAATACTTTCAATAAAAAGATATAATAAAATAATATACGTCTTATTTTTTAATTAAAAATAATCGCCTTCTATATTACTATTTTTTTCTCTTACATCGGGCTAAAAATAACCAATTATTAAAATCTTCTAACCGCCCAAAGCGATTAATTAAATAAAGTAGCAAAACAGTCGGCTATAACCTCAAATTTATTATTATTAATCTTACTTATAATTCTAATTATATATATAATATAATATAATTTTTTATCGGCAATTATATTTAATATACTAATTAAATATATATTATTACTATTATCCGTACTTTAATTATAATTATTATTTCCGGTAATAATATAACTACTAATATTTACCTACGTAGAATTTATATAATTAAATTTAATTAATTAACGCTAACGTTGGATAATTACCTAAAATCTATAGGGTATAAGAAGTGAACTCTATAGTATTTTATATAGTTACTCTTTAAAAAATTAGAAAGTAGAGGGCAATTCGATTATATATTAATCTTTAAGGGGCAATCCAATAATATTAAGAAAAAGGGAAATTTCTACCGATAAATAGAATTTCAGTAAGGGCGCAACTATAATATTAGAAGGACTTTACAATTTATATTAGAAAATATAAAGGCGAAGGAGTTTAAAATTTAGAAACAAAGTTTCAATAAATTTAAAATATTAAACAATATTCGAACTTTAATTAGGGCTTTCCTTTTCTAATTATTTAACTACCTAAAAGGCGTTATTAACTAAATATATTATTATTCATTTTATTATATTAAGGAAGGAGCTTATGGGTTTTATTATTTAAATACTTTTCTTAATAGTTTAAGAAATATTATATAGTTTAATAATAATCATTTATTATTAATTAGAAGCGGTTAATAAATAATTATTAATAAATTTAAATTAATTATACTAATAACTAATAATTCGCTTAAATTATTTTTTCTACTATTTATTATTTTTATAAAAATTAATTACTACTCCATGGGTATAACCTTTAATATATTATTCAACTTACTAAAAGAAATCGAATTCAAATTAGAGGAAATTATAATTACTACCCTATCCTAAATTTACTATAATAATTACATTAAAGGTCGTTCTAATATTTCGAACGCAGATATCTATTAGAATCCGATTTTTATCAAATATTAAACTATATAATTAATTAAATTAAATATAATTAAATAAAGTGCATCGGGCATTAATATATCCAACTCAGCCGATTCGCATTTATAGGAGTACCATTCCAAATTCAATTCAATTAGTAATTCGGTTATTATCACATCAATTTCGGTTTTATACCTTACATCTACTATTTCAATATCAATATCTTCAATATCTTCGTTATCTTTATCGTATAATAATATATTTTAAAATAAATCCAATTTATTATTATTACTATATCCCTTAATATATTAATTATAATTATCGCTAAAGAATAGTTCAATATCTAATAAAAAGAATAATTCATCCATCGAATTAAAGAAACTTCGGTTATTAAAATCGAACAATATCAATTTCGTAGGTATTTTAACGTTATTAATCATTTAATTATATTCCTTTTTTACTATTTACAAGTAGCTAATCGAACGGTTAAATATTAAAATATAAATACAAAAGAAATAATCCCTCTAATATCGTTAACTTTAAAGGTTAAACTTTATTATAGGAAATTATCGATTTACTACTAATATCTTAAGTAGCGGGCTACTTATTATATAAATATTAATCATCGTATAATTAATTCTTATCTTATTCTATTATAGTAGGGGGGGGGTTAATAACTAATTAATTATATTAATATTCATTATATTGTTCAATTAAAAAGGGAGGCATTAATAGAGCGAGCTTAATTGCTACATCGAATAATTATTTAAGAATATAGTAATCGAAAATCTAATTATTTAAACATAAGGATAAGGATATCCGTTATAACCAGTATATTATTCGTATTATAAATATTAACAAAATAACTATTACATTTTTATTAATAGGGGGGAAAATTGTAATAATACGGTTAAAAGCCTCGCATTTTAATTAATTTAGCCGTCCAACCTATTTGAAGTAGGGGTTCAAATAAATAAAATTTAATACGAAGTGTAAATCCCTAATAATTACCGGGTCGGCCAAATCTATTTTAAATATAGCGTTAATAGATAATAATAATTAAGTAATTAATTGACGGCGGTTCGGGAGCCGGTATATAATTTACTTAAACGAAGTATAGTAGCTAAGCGAAGCGCTTTATTAATAGAGGGATGATTTCTAAAGAGGAATCCAATAATATAGTATAGTATAGGATAACAATTTAATTTAATTATTATTAAGTACTATTACAAAATGAACGGTTCAATAAATATATAAAAATGATTTTGTAATTCAATCTAGCTAAAGTCTAAATTTCTATTTAGAATTTTCTAGTGCTAGGTTTTATACCCAAGCACTTAATAGAGCGCCCCTTCTTATCCTTTCCCGTTGGTCTTGCCGGCCGGCGATGGTCGTCCCCGACCATGGTCCTTTAACTAGCTACTCCTCTCATAGGCGCGATAGAAAAAATTTATTATATAAATTATATTTTAAGTCTATATAATTAGAATTTGATATTTCTATAATATAAACCTATATAAATTCGACATTATAAAATTTATAAACGATTTAATGAATAATAATAATACTAAGTTTAATTTAATATAAGAAATAATTCTTTATTTATAGAAAGAAGGATAAAAGGTATAGATTTCGGAATAAAAAAAGATTTAAAATTATTTTCGTCGAATATTTGATTAAGCGAGGCCGAATATATCAGAAAATAAATACTAAAGCAAAAGTCCTTATTAATTTGAATAATAGGAATATTTAATTTTAATTAATTTATAAGATATATATAACGAAACTGGGAGGATACTCGGGTTGAAAAAAAATATATAAAATTTTTAATAAATTCTATTATTAGTTAGGGATATATTAATCCGTTAAAGAATTTTATAAAATATACTTGGTTTACGTAAAGATTAAATCCTTATAATATTCCCCGGTAGGTTTCCTTAAATTATTTCCAATCCCTTTTAAATTATAATTAAAAATATTAATCGATTATATTATATTAATAATTTTATACGAGAGGAGAAGTAGGATTTTCCGGTATATAGCTATAGTTGTAAACCGCTTAATTAAAATGAAATATTATATTCCGATAGAGATATTAGAAATAAATGAATTAATTGAAAAATTTATTAAGAAAGTTCATAATATTTGTAGGTTATTGGATAATATTATATTAGATTAAGGTTTATAGTTTATTTCTATATTTTAAAGAACCCTATACAAAAAGTTAAATATTAATATTAAATTTTCTTCAACGTTCTACTCCTAAATTAATATTTAAATTAAATATATTAAGATGATAATATAGTAATATTCAAAATTCTATATTAATTAGGCTTAAAACAATCAGTTAAATTAATTATTACTAGTTAAATTCGTATATAATAATATAGTTTCCGAAATTATAAATCTTAGCCCCTTTTATATTAATTACGGATTTTACCTTCGAATAAGTATTAAGTTAGCGAAATTATATTTATTAGATATCATAGAAATATAGAGAAAGGAATTCTTTAAAATTCTTAAGGTAGTTAGCTGTTTTTGAATTATTTTAGATAACGTAATAGTATTTTCTAAATAGGTATAAAACTACTATAAAATAAATACTAATAAATATTATAATAATGCCCCGAAACATTGAATTGGCGATAGGGTATTTTTAAAATTTAAAGAACCTCGTAATAAGGAAATTATAAGTTAAATTAGTATTTAAATAGGAAGGCCCTTTTTTAATCCTAAAAGTAAATTTATATTAAATGAAATTTAACTTCCCGGAGAATATAAGGGTCAACCTGGTATTTTATATATTAATAGTTAAAATTATAGGAGACGTTGAAATTCCTGGGGTAGTAAGATATTAAATAAAATATTTATATTAATAAAGGTTAATTAATAATTAGAACCGATAATTAGAATAATAATAAGTAATAGGAATAGGAATTTAAAGATATTATAAGCTATAGTAAAGTAAATAATAGTCGATAGATATATTATATTAAATGGAAAGATATTAACGAACCTTTTTAGTAATTAATAAAGGATTTGGAAGGATATAATAAAGTTATTTAAAAGTTTTATAATATTAACCCCGACGTCTTACTATTATTAAATCAAATTAAAAGACGATAGGGAAGAGGGAGGTTGAAGAAGACATTACTATAAGATTTCAATTCTAATTTAAAATTTTATTAATATTTGGGATTTAAATAAAATACTAAATTATAGTAAGATAGTTAAGAAATAGTAAAAAAAAGTTTAGACCGATTTATTTATATACTTTAATTGAATACCTTATAACGTACCTTTTTTTAAAGTAATTATTAATTATATTGAGAAATAGTACGTCTTATAGTAGCCTTATATTTCTTTATATCCTTAGAAATATACTTTATTACATAAGATTAAATAAGTTATAAATTAGTAGAATATTAATTTAGGGAGTTAGAAGGGGAAAGTTAATATAAATATATAAAAGTAATTATAAATAATTATTAATGAGATTCGAATAGAGGGTTTCTATATTATCTATATTAATAATAGTTATAGGCGTCCTATGTAAACCGCTATATTATAAGCGTCCTTATAGTACCCTTCGTGGGGTTAGTAATAGTAAAGGGAATTATTATTAATTATATATAGTAATTGGAACGTTCTATAATTATTTATAATAAATAGAAGAATTGTTGGACGTAATAATAATTTATCCTTATCGGAAGGATTAAATTTAATAATATTTTCATTAATATTTTATCCTTTAATAAGAGTTTAAGTGTTAAATAATTTCCTATTTTAATACCGGTACTAAAATTTTTTACCGTTATATAATTAGGCGTACCCAATTGGGGACCTACTGTAGGTAAAACGATATATTTAATTATTAATTTTCTACGCTAGGGGCGTTTTTGGAGGGAGGTAGTATTATAGAGTTAAATTATATATTAGAATATATATATAATTACGTACCCTATACTTTACTATGGCACTAGGCTAGCCCAGGTATTGAGGCTCCGTACGTAATTTATTCTAGCGGGTTACGCTAGTACCTATATTAAGCCTAGGCTGGTGCATACTTTCTTTCCTTCCTTCGTACAACAACAAAGATCATATCTTATACCTAACGGTGCTCTCGCCCCGTGATAAAGCTTATATTTTATATAATATCTTTATAAGTTATTATACTACGATTATAAAGAGTACAGACTTAGAGCCTTTTATTCCTTTTTGAAACGCCTATGCCTTCACGAGAGAGCGATGTCCGGGGCCCAAAAGTGTTATGGAATATCTATACTAGAGGTCGTGGTGCTATGAGCCCTACATCGTCGCGAGAAAGGCGCGGCGGTTCTATCTATACTAGTCCAAATACTATTAATTACGGAGCCCGAAATCCCAAAGAGGAAATTCAAGACATTTACCAAACTCGAGGCCCATACTTTCAGCTGCAAAAAGCTACTTTTTTCTTTGCAATTGAAACTGCTCCTTAACCGCTGCGTGTACTAAGTTGTATAGGGTATTGAAATAATAAGAAAAATAAGGCGGTCATTTTGGTACTCTTTGCATTAAAGTGCACGCCCTAGTTATTGAGAAAAAGGTCCAAGAAGGGGAAAAATAGGGAAAAAAAGAAAGAAAATTCACAATGAAGCCTTTAACCCTAAGGTCTTGTAAAAGGGTTAGGGTTAGGGTTAGCTACGAGGGTGCAAGGGGCCGGCGAGGCCCCCACTAATAAAGAAACTAGTTAGTTTTAAATTATATGATATTAAAATTATATATATATATATTATATTCTCTATAAAAATCATAATAATAATAGTTTGTAATACTTTCAATTACTTTAAGTTCTATTTATCTAGAGTAATAGGCCTTTCACTGTCTTCGTTGGCCATATCCGGCTCTGGCCAAGGAATAACTATTTTTAAATATAGTGATTCTTTTTGGCTATTGAAAAATAATTTGAAATTCTAATAATTGTAATACCTCAAAAGACAATAACTGTTATTATAATTGAAAAGGTATTAAAAAATAGTAGTGAGAAAAAATGCTCCTCTAAGCTCCTAGAAGTTCTATCTAGGTATTTTACTATGAAATAATTAGAAAGGGTACGCAAGGATACCTTGGATTTCCTAATGCCACCGAGTTTGCCACCACCCCCCCACTGATCTGCAAACTCACTAAGCTAACAACTCATATCCAAGCAGAGGTGTACACACACCATATGTATGCCTGCAGTGTTATGCATTCTCTTTCACTTGGCTTTTCATTCTTTGGGGGGGCCTCTCATGAGGTTTGGCACCCAATATTGGCAGGGCGGCAGGGCGACATGTGGGGAGAACAAGGGGCGACACACCCGCCGTCACTGCTGCTAACGTAGGGAGCAAATAGACAGTCCGATGACGATAGTAGCCCTACAAAGATCGGTCATTTTCCAATAACTTCCAGAAGGCGGGGCTTGCGATACAATATGCGGCTCTCGTTGGGATAAACAATACACAGCGGGAATGCTGCTTGTGCTCCTACCAATACTTGCATCAGATGGACAGTTTGAGGGCGGAATTGGGTATTATCGTGCATCGTGTCGAGGGGGCATTGGAGTTGTGGATGGGATGTGGTGCTGACAGATGTAGAGGACTATGGTGGTGGAAAAAAACTCCAAGACATTTAAAACTCGTGACTGAAAAGTTTGTGCCTGGAGCTTAGAAGGGCACGCGATGTAATGGAAGTAAATCAAGGGATGGCTTGCGCTGTTGGTATCTCGAACGCCATCGTACTAGCGAGCTTAGTGTAGAAACTTGGTTTTTACCGTCTTACCCCTAATGCATGTGTACATAAATTACGAAAGATTACGATATGGCGTATCATCGCGTTCCTCGCGCGTTTGATCACCGTGTAACCCTTTGGAACACCGCCGCGTCTTCACCTGACTGAAAAGTTGAGCGTTGATGAGTGAAATTTGTGAACTTCCTGCAAGCATGGGCAATTTAGGTATCCCGTAACCCTGTGAGATTGTGTGTAACTGTGGTAAAAGCGGAATGTGACATTTCAGCTTATTGGGAGCTACGGATTCACACCAGCAGAGAGTAGGTCACGCCGCGCCCAAGCACACTCACTCTTCTCCCGGTACCACCTTGGGTACGGGGTATGTAACGGGGCAACTACATACAGTATGAGCACAGAACGTTTCAGCCTTTTGACGGTTACACAATGCAGTGCAGTGGTGTTGAACACCTCCATGGAGGCGTCCAGAAAGCACGCCAGCGTGTCGAGCGTGATCTCCGTGTCTAGGACGGGTGTAGTGTTGCCCGGTACTCGAGCTTGGAGCCTCAAAGTGAAAGTCCCTCGGTCCCAACCAACAGCTGTAGAGGTAGGTAGAGGCAGGCCCTTTCCATGTTTGCAGCTACGCGGTCTGGTCCGTCCAGTCGCTGGGGAGGCCCCCTTCTTCGTTCCGTCTTGCTTTGACGATCAAGCCATCCATCCAATTGCACCGGCAGCGAATCGCTTGGAA
The DNA here is from genome assembly GCA_009805215.1 of Neurospora discreta FGSC 8579. Taxonomy (NCBI): domain Eukaryota; kingdom Fungi; phylum Ascomycota; class Sordariomycetes; order Sordariales; family Sordariaceae; genus Neurospora; species Neurospora discreta. The sequence continues at coordinate 67,020 of RANX01000010.1, forward strand.
CAGATACCGTGTGACCAAGACCAACTCCCTCTGCTCCTTGCTTGTACCTATACACGGGCGTCCACCTCCTACAGCAGATGTCCGGACACATCACAGTAGATTGAGCCCGATTATTTCCTTTGTTGTTCTACTTCTAGCCTGCTCAGGCACTCGATCCTTTCGGGCTTTTCCTTCATTGTCAATATCGTCTCCTCATGCAACAGGTTTGAGGTCCACGAATCGAAAAGTCATCGTCCCCTTCCTGAGCTTCCATTTGTTTCTTTGCATCGCGACGGGGCTGGGGCGAGGTGGGTAGGCACACTCAACGAAAGACAACAACAACAACAACAACAACAACAACAACAACAACAACAACAACAACAACAACAACAACAACAACAACAACAACAACAACAACAACAACAACAACAACAACAACAACAACAACAACAACAACAGTGACGAGGACGACGACGACAGCAACAACAACAACAACAGTGACGAGGACGACGACGACAGCAACAACAACAACAACAGTGACGAGGACGACGACGACAGCAACAGCACCAAGTATCATAACAGACACAAACGTCGTCTTTGATAATTGTGATTTCGGTACTTCTACATACAACCTATAGCAGCAGAGACCGATTCCGCCTACTGTGTAGAGTCCCTGACTCCTTTTTAAACGACTTGTCCGGCGCCTCCACTTTGCCAGCCAGGGACCTCCCAAGGCTCACTCCGCTTCGGACAGCCCTTCGACAACCGACCCTTTCCTTCACCGTCTCATTTCCCCACTCCTAACCATCATTGACGATCAACATCCCGCCATTCCGATAAATAAGAAGAGATAGGGCTGCAAAACACCTCCGTGAAGGGGGTCACCTCTCGCCCGCCATGTTTGCCCGGAGTAACTCGAGCGAGCGTGCTTCGCCCAAAAAGGCCACTCCGCCATCGCCTTCTTATATGAGCAGCGAGCAATTTGGTACGCCGTTCTTCCCGATTATCTCCTAGGTGCTCGGTGGGGGTGTGGACGTGTTTGATGGCCTGTCTCGCACTGACACAAACACCATCCAGCCGCATACCTTAAAGATCTACGCGCCAGTCGACTTAACAGGCCTGGTGGTGCACGTCCACTGCCCGCTTCGAAGCGCGATACTTCTTCTACTACTGCTGTCAGTCCCTCGCCTAGCAGCCAGTCATCTTTTACCCAAGCCCCTCGCCACTCCGAACCCGCCTTCTTTCCCATCCACAACGGCCTTTCAGAAGCGAATAATGCATCCAGCCCAACCGAACTGTCCCCTGGCCGCAGCTCCGTGACCGCCAGCGTCGGCTCCAAGTACTCGAACGTGACCCGAGGTAGGGATCACTACCCAGACCGTCCAGCCCGGCTTTTGAAACCGTCAGAGGTGGTACCTTCTGCTACTTATATTGAACGCGGTCAGAGATGGATGGAAAAAGAGGAAGCTGTTTTTTTGCGCAAGGCTATGGAGGACATGGACCTAAAGGGACACAGCAAGAGCGTCAGTGGTGGTGGCCCGCTGATCAGGCCAGATGCCGGCGCCGGCTCTGGGAATGATGAGGCTCTGGAGCAAACCGAGGAGGAAAGGCGTCTTTACGAAGCTGCGCTGGCCGAGGCAGCTGAGTTAGTATGGCAACACGAAAACCCCGGGAAAGAAAGACCGCCCGAGCCAGGCACCCCATATCGATATAAGCCTCACTTGCGCAAAGACAGCTACGCCCATGCCCGCACAGCCAGTGTCAAATATGGCAGCGATATGGCCCCGACTGGTCTAGCCAGAGATACTAGCACGTACTCGATGTCGGGAAGTTCTACGGATGGCGAAGAAGGACAAGGGTCAAGTCGAAGCCCAGAATCGCCAGCTTCAGTTCGCCTGCTGTCTTCCAGGCTGCCAGAGACGCCTAGGGCGAGCCATGAGCGTGTGCGAGGTGGCACCCCGGAATCGGGTAAATCCAAATCGTACAGCACCTTTTCAGGTGGTAGTGGTTACCTACGGGGTGGTTCGAAGAAGGACATATTTGGTGAGCCCCAGAAGCCGTTCCCAGGTGAAAAGATTTTGGAGGAATCAGAAGCGCGGTCATCTTCTTCTAGCCTGGATAACTTTGCACAAATCAGAACTCCTGAGCAGCTGGGAGCGAAGCCCAAGAACCCCCTGAATCGCGTACAGTTTGCCCCTGAAACGTCCCCGGCAGCGGATGGCGTTGCCTCGTCCCCTCCCAAAGACGGATCTAGGTATGAAAAGTATGAGATTCACCGTAATCCTGTCACCCAATCTCGCAACCCTCAGTACACCACCAACGTACGCCCCGCTCTGCCTTGGGAAAGAAAGAAGCCGGTGCAGGATGAGGTTCCTCGAAAGTACGGCATGGAAATCCGCAGCGATGAGATACGGCAAGCCACAAGCATGAAGCTGAAAGACCGCAGCGTCAAGCTGCCCACGCCGTCAGCCGTCAGTGACAACCCCGGTCGACCCATCGTAAGCTTTGACAGACAATGGAAAGCTCCTGATGAGGCTGCTGATGACACGCCAGAAGGACCGTCGAGATTCGGCAAGAGTGACGACCGCTCGACGCCGCTCGTCCCTGGACGTTTCCGCAGCCAGCAGTCGCAGCAACCCCAAGAAGAGCCGCAGCAACCGCAACACCAACAACAGCAGCAACGAGCACTCCCACAGCAACCCCAGCGATCACAACAACAACCACGACAACAGCCGGGCTCGACGCCGAACGTCGCTGTTATTCCTATTTCGAATGGTCTTTCAACCGCACCGTCGTCTTCGTCGCCAACAAGACGCCCACTCCCAGTCCCAACCCCACCCAGTATTCAAATAAATGCACCGCCCTCTTCATCTTCTGTCCCCTCAATACCTGTTCCCTCCATCGCTGTCTCGGAGTCAGCTTCATCATCACGATCTAATATCCCTCAGATTGTTTTCCCGGGCGGATCTGACGATGATGGACCAAGCGTTCCAGTAATTGTCACGCCAGACGAAAAGTCCAGCACCTCCAACAGCAGCAGCTCTCGACGCCCACTCCCCACCCCGGGAGCCGGAGGTCGACATATGCCAGCTCGGCCACGCAGCCACTGGTCACCGGCGCCCAAACCAGCAGGCAGTCGCGCCACAGCTCGCTGCCACGAGTGCGGCGACTTCATCGAGGGCCGCTTCGTCTCGCTAGCTGGGATGACGGAGCGCTTCCACCCACAGTGCTTCGCATGCTACTCATGCGGCACGTCGCTCGAGGCGCTCGAGATTTCTCCAGAACCGGATGAACACCGGGCGGCGCGGCTCGAGCGCATCGCCCGGCGGGCCGCAGGCGAACATCTCCCTGAGACGCCGGGCCAGACTATGGCCGAGGACGGTGACGCGCGTCTCCGGTTCTACTGCCACCTGGACTGGCACGAGCTGTTCGCACCGCGGTGCAAGCACTGCACGACGCCAATTATGGGCGAGCACGTGGTGGCGCTGGGCCACCACTGGCACTTTGGCCACTTCTTCTGCGCCGAGTGCGGCGACCCATTTGAGCGCGGCATGACGCATATCGAAAAGGACGGCTATGCGTGGTGCGTGTCGTGCCAGACAAAGCGCACCGAGCGCAGGGCGCCCAAATGTCGCAAGTGCCGGAAGGCCGTCATCGGACAGTATATCAGGGCACTCGGCGGCGAGTGGCACGATGAGTGTTTTCGCTGTGCCGACTGCGGTGGCGGGTTCGATGATGGACAGATATTCCCTAGGGAAGGGAGGGCCGGCACGGTGCCGGGTGAGATGGTTGTTCTTTGTACTGGGTGCATGGAGAGGGAGTTAAAGGCATAAAGTATACGGAAGTTGAGGGGTTCTTCCACTTTTCCCGAGGATGGACACAGAAGAGTCCAGGATGGAGGATAGGGATTCAAGGGAAAAGGTCTTAGCATTGTCAAGGTGTTTCTTCAGCATAGCATTGAACTTGGGATGTTGCTCTACATTTCCTTTTAGTCAATAGTGTTTAGGGGTTCATATGTACGAGTATCGAGATACTACTAATATTAGAATAATATCATATCATCACACGAAACTAGGATGTCATGGTTTGGTTATCCGGGGTTGCCTTAGGCTTGTTAGCGTAGCCTACCTAATCGGCAGTATGGACGTCACAGTTGAATCAGCCTCGGAAGATAAGCAGGAAATCGACGATATCCTACAGCGCTCAAGAATGACGATCGAGACATGGCAAATTGGAGGAGATGGTAGCGGGGAGCAAAGACTCTGACTCTCTACGAATATGTCACTGCAATGGGTTCACTGGCCGAGCGGGAATCGATTCAATAATTTGAGTTCTCAAGTTCCTAGAACGGTTAATATTTCACAGCGCTCGCGAATGTGCATGCCATTATAACGAGCTTTTGTAGCAATGCTACAACATCTAGGAGTGGCAATTAAAGGGGGGAGGGGGGACAGTGGAAAGATACTGTGTTTACGCTTCAAACAGAGGACAGAATGCCGGCAGAGCCAGTTGGCGTCCTGTCAAAATATGGTAAAACTAGAGTCAAATCGATGTTCCTCGATATCCCTCCGCCCTATGACCCCAATGATAGCACCCTCCAAACTCCGGTTCTCCTAGGCATTACCTATACGGCGAATAGGAACAAAAGTATCAAGAAAGTGCGTGCGTCCAGTGATGATGGCAAAAGTCGTGATGTTTCCGTAACCCCGTGTCCAATCCTGCTGTCACATTCCGAAACTCCCACCCAGTCCCTGTCCTGTTATAGAATCGGATACCACCCGCAAGCTATCTTCTGGAGATCAAGTCACCGGTTGTCGTTCCGCTTGCTACTGTGAATGTGGCCGGATATAACTTTGTCTTAGGGGGTTTTTTTTTTTTTCCTCCCGTCTCCTTGTAGCATAGGATCGCCTCTCATCTACCAGCCGCCAACCTGCTCTTGGTGGACTTCCAAGCAATCACCATCCTGCATCTCGAGCTAAGTATTGTAGCAAAAGACATCGTCAGCAAACAGAGCTCTGGCGTGCTTACGTGCTTCGTCTACCATGGTGTTTCCGAGCTAGTAGCGACATCACCACATATGATAGGTGCATGATGGATTTTACTCACAGTGTCCGGGGTGTCCGTGGGCTGTACGCGTTGACCCTCGAACAGGAACCTAACCGAAGCCAGCGTCTTGCCTTGGCGCTCGCAGAACGCCGTCATGAGCTTCTCGAGCTTGGTGCTGCGCTTGATTTTGAAAAAGACCTCGTTGTTATTATCCGTCACCTTGATGTTGAGGTGTTCAACGGGGGCGGCGGCATCGGGGCCAGCATTTCCACTTCCGTTCTCAGCGTTGTCCGCCATGTTGATGACTTGGACTTGGAAATGCTAGGCGGAAGTCTAGTCGTAAGAAGTTTCGTCAATAAAAACTGGACGGGCCGAGTTTCAAGTATTGAGGTTTGGGGATGCTACATCTCCAGGCTGCGATGGAAGTGAGAAATTGCGCGCGTGTCGACGCGCCGAAAAGCCTCGTCCTGCCTGTGTTGTCGTGGGCAACAGAAACACAACGAGTTGGAGCAGGAATCGGTGGAGGGACAGCGAAGTTCGAGAGGAGAAGCGGATTATCTTACTTGATAGGCGGGGCGTACCAAAAGATGTTGTTGTAGACTGCTAGTCTTGGGAAGCGTCGAGCCAAGTATGTCTGTAAGAATTTAGACGTGGAAGGCGAGGTGTGCCGGGTCAAGTCGTGCTTTTGAGGTGGAAGCGTGGTTGATAGGTGCTCGGCGACTGCAGTGGACGATGGCTGGAGGGGCGGCGGTTTGTAAGACTGCAGCAGGCGCAAAGTTCAGGTGGGGCCAGCCTTGAAACACCAGTATTCTGTACGAAACCTAAATGCGTCCTCTCGATCTGGCCAACTTCTGTGGTAATTTGCGCTCCTTAAGGCTCTACTGAGGAAATGCGGCACAGCGTAGAATCCCCGTGCCTGATCCTCAAGGTAAACATGAGACGAAAGGGCCGAGAAAGGCCAATCTTTGAAGGTGTTCTTACACGAAATTGCAAGCCCACATGACTACCCAAGTACTTCACTGTCCACCACCTGGCAATACCTCTAGGTCAACCATGTGAATATCTGTCGCCCATTATTGCTGCCCACCATGCGTCGCGCAAACCTTATGATGAACCATTTCTTGTTCCTAGTCCTAATTCTAGTCCACCGTTCGCTGCCTTTTCTAATCTCTGTAGTGAGGCTGGTTGAAGACTAGTACAGACAGGTCGACGCATTGGTGTTCACCGGTAAGTGTTTTCGATCCCCCGGAGTTCCTGACATCATCCCTCCGTTTCCTTCACTGATACGCGCAACAGCCGGACAGAATAATGGGGTACCGAAGCACCGGGATTGTTCAGGTTGCGGGGATTCCAAACTTGCAGGATGGAGATCCTCAAGCGTAAAGTCCAACTCGACGCTCTACCTTTTACCTTTGATGAACACCTGAGCAAAGAAGGGCAACTAGTTCTTTCAGACTTCTTCACCATCCAGCTTCCAACCAGACGGAGTTCTCAGCTCTCCAAATTTCGGTACTATGGTGGGTTCAAGCGCAGTGCCAACTTTTGGTCTCCCCATTCAAAGTGTCTCGGCTCTCTCATGAGGCACTGCTGACGTTCATCTTGCTCTGTTAGACCTTGCAAGACGACCTCGCAACCAATCCACCATGCCATCCACGCGCGGTCTGTTCCATGTCTCCCTTGCTCTTTCTTCACGGCTTGGACGCGTGGTGTGCTGACAAACGCTTCTTGTGTGCCTGCAGTGCGCGATACAAAGTGAGGATGACCAGCTTGACTCCTGTGTAGTTCAGAAGTCGCAGTTTGCTGACCTCACATCACGCCGCAGATTGCCTAACCAGAAACGGATTCGATGAGAGCAAATGCCGCAAACTGATAGACGCACTCTACGAGTGTTGTAATGCGTTTTACGAAAGGAACGGCGAAAGCGCGACAACAGTTAGCTGCCCCAAAGCGAACCTGTTGAGGCTCAGGTTGGAGCAGAGAAAGAAGGCTACATGAAGGAAAACAAGAGGAATCGAAATGTATCACTTGTCCAGATATGTCCACCTAAACGCCCGTGAAGGTGTTAGGTAACTTAGACGGAAAGTGCGGTATTCCTCTGGGCGATCCTTGAGCACGCGAGAGACCTCATGGGCCTGAACAAGAAATGATGGTCTTGTTCCGAGACTCTAATAGGAATGCCGTGGACATTGTAAGGAAAAAAAAAGGAAGAAGAAAATATGAAAGAATTTTTTTTGCGTCTGTCGCTTTTTGTATCACTTTCCTGCAACAGGTGGAGGGGCCTGAATTTGGGTGGGGTTCATAGGTTTTGACCCAAGGACCCATATTCTGCCGGCCGCAGATCCCAGTCCGGCTCTTTCAGCCGCATGGAACGCGTCGTGCAAACGGCAAGCATGTTGCTAGCGGCAGCTGGAGCTTCGACGTGTGGTTGGAAATTCCACAACGTGAATTATTACAACATGAATCACCTTTTCACACATGGACGTTTGTAGAACTAGACCTTTTCGCTACACAACACAAAAGATACCTTGTGCTCCCATTACGCCTTGTAGACACTACCCGGACATTGATCTCGATCTCAGTCCCCGAAAGTGGGACGTCACCCTGCCTCTTTCTGGAAGGAGCTTTCAACGAACAAGTGGACCAACCTACCTACCTCTAGTACCTCTACGGCATGGAATGCGATTAAGGAAAAGAGTAGCGTCTGCCATCCCCCACCAAGAACCCGCGACGCGCCTACCAAACAGTCATTACAGAATCACGTCAATTCACCATCTTGTGTTTACGGAAACGAACAAGGGCGAACATGGCACCCGCAGTTGTGAGCAGCATCGATCCTTTGATACGCCGACACCGCACGGCAATGTTTATTTCTTCTAATTCGCAGTTGCTGCAGGACCCTTCCGTCACCTCAGACGCGAGCTTGTCTTTTGCCTCGAAAAGCGAAAGCCCAGATCTAGGTTCGATCATCGCGGAGCGTCGGATGTCCTGATTAGCTAAACACTAACACCACATTGCGCATCCAGGACTTATACCTCCCCCCATGGCCCAGCAGCCGTCATCATACCGGCAAACCGTCATCCGAGCCGGCGATGAAGTCGAGTTCTTTTCGGGAGAGCTAGACCGCCACCTCACCGACCTCAGAGGAACCACAGAGGAGAAGCGCGCCCAGGTTTTTCAGCTTGTCGACTCTTACCATGCATACTCGAGGAAAAGGGCGGATCGACTCCGCGAGCGCCAGCCACCCAGACTCGCCCTCCGCGAAAACGAGATGGACGTCGACGATAACGAAACTGGCGACCTCGCTGTAAACTTTGACGAAGAATATCGGAAGGCAGAAGAGGAGGCGCAAACATGGGATCTCCTTCGGCGCATGCTGCCCCTGGAATATGGCCAGGACGGAACTTCTCAGTTGAAGCGACACACAAAACCATCCTTACAGTCCCGAAACCAATGGTGGAACGAGTTCATGCTGTCCGACTCGTTGGCAAGGGAACAAAAGGTCGTGCTAGAGTGGCTTCAAAGCAGTGCAAGCCAGGGACCGCCAGTAGACGACGTTGTGAGCCATCTTCAGGAGAGCGCAGAGAGGGGTGACATTCTTGCCCATGGCTGGCTTCATACTCGCACCAAAATCAAGTTGCAGAAGAGCGTGAACGGTTACCAGGGATCACTTGACCCAAGGGCATTTGGCTTTGCCGAATCACATCTCAGCTCCAACACGCTTGTCACCCAGCTCGATCCCGATGCTATCACACGGCAGGCTCGCAAGTTGGAAACCCAGGACGACTTTTTCGAGCGCGCGATTTGGTTGGGCTGCTTTGAAATGCTACGTCGTGGCTATTCAATGGTTGAGATTCGAGAATGGTGCTCTGTGAGGACAGAGTTATGGAGAGCTGCGTCTCTTGCGCCTCTACCGCTTGCGAACCCAGAAGACGAGGACCAGCCGGACTTTGACCCGCGTTCGCTCGTTCTATGGAGGCGGATGTGCTTTTCTACCGCTCGGGATGGCGGAACTAGTGAATACGACCGGGCGGTGTATGGCCTGCTGGCCGGTGATATCGCGAGTGTAGAGAAGGTGTGCGAGACGTGGGATGACCTGCTATTTGCTCACTACAACGCTCTACTTCGAACACGGTTTGATTCGTATCTGGTCAAGCACGGCGGAGACGAGGCTGCTAGGGTCGCCCAACAGTTCCCTGCTTTCAACGCTGTTTTGCATCACGGGGATCCGCATTCGGTCGGCAAGAGGCTCGTTACCTTACTCGAGACGGATTTGAGGACGAGCAACGAAGCTACAAGGCCATTCAAGGCACTACAGGGTGCCATTGTTGCGCATGAACTTGGCCGTTACTTGACTAATCAGGGACTCGTCCTGGCTAAGCATGCGAATCAACGATCGAAGTCCAACTTGATACCCCCAGTTGACCTACAAGTCCCAGATGACCTTACTCACCCTAAATATTTCAACCTGTCAGACCATAACAGCCTTCGTGTGCTCAGTCACGTTCTCATCATCTTCACTACTCTCAACAGGCTCAGCGAGACCCATATTATTTCCAATGTCCATCAAGAGGCCATGGACAACATCATCGCAGCCTATATCAGCTTCCTCCGCCTCGCTAATCTGGAGGAGATGATACCACTCTATTGCGCCAAGCTACATGGGCAGCGCGTATACGAGGCGCTCAGCCGAAATCTTATCCACATTCTCGACGACGGTGCACGAAGGGTGCAAATTTCCATTATGAATAGACTAGGCATCAGTGTCTCGGAGTTTGTCAAGAGGCAACCCGAGGTTTTCCTCGGCGATGTTCACGACCTTCTACAGCCCTGTGAAGCAAAGGGCAAGTTCAAGGTCCTGGAGGACGGCCCGGCGACATTGAAGTACGGCCGCATAGTGAAGCCAGATTTCTTTGGTGACGATGAGGCAGAAGAATTCGATCAAGAAGAGGGACATATCATCTGTTCTCTGGAATGGCTCATGCTCACCGATGATTGGTTCGTGGAGACATGCACTTATGTCATCAGGGCCTACAAGTATTTTTTAAGTGGGTATTCTTATATTATTGCGATTATCTGACTTGCAGCGGCTTGCTAACTTTTCCCAAGAACGCACACGCTTGCGTGCCGCCCGTGCTCTTTCTCAGAGGGTGCCAGGCAAAGAGATCATCCGGCGGAAGACCGGGATCCAGGTTGGGGGAGACGGGGACGATGGTAGTTTCGAATGGTTCGCCGAGTTCGCCGCGAGTGAGCTTCCAGAGGAGTTGCTTGCGTTGTACGCCGGTGACAAGGAGGCAGTGACCACACAAGTACGAAACATATGGGAGCTCGAATGCCTTGTCAAGGCTTTGGACTCGATGGAGACTTTGTCCTCTTTGGCAGGTCTCGCCAGAGAGTAAGCAATTCCAGAAACACCGATTCGACGTTCGTGACTAATTGAACAGTATTAGGGACAGCACCAATTCCCGCGAACTGTGGCAGCATACAAACAAGGAAGTCCGCGCGGCCAAAGCATGCATGCAACCAGTTCTTAAGGGGTGGTTGCTGGAAACCGTTGGGCGTAAGTTCACTCACGTATTTCCCATCCTTGCGTGGCATTTCGTCTAACATTTGTTCGTATCAGCCGACCCGGACTTCCAAGCTCTTCGTGAGGCCTACGTTCCAGAAACCGTCCTGGCTCTCGTTAGCTCTCTGCATTTTGCCGGCGCTACCCTCTCGCGCGACTACTTGCTCGAGTGCATGGAGCTGGCCGCGGTTGTCGCTGAGAAAGCCTCAGCCGTAACTGAGGAATTCGTCAAATCTGGCAGGATGAAGGAGCTTGTGGAAGCATTTGCCTCTTGTAGTAAAGCGCTCGCCATCTTCGCGAGCGAACAGAAAGCCATCTCCAGGGAGACGAAGAAGATCAGGGAGCATGGATGGCTTCGAGAACTTTGGTCTGTCAAGCCACAATAGGGTGCCTTTGTGTTGCGAAGAACCTCGAGATGAACCAGTGCCCCTTTGCTGGCGGGGCTAACGAGTTGGACATGCCTGAGAGACACTTGAATAATTCACAGTGCGGATCATGATGGATTAGAAAGGTAAAATCTGGACTACAGATCGAATAATGCGATAGAGCAGGCAGTGGGTTCAAACGTATTATACAGATGGCGTTGTGGGAAATACGCCTACGCAGATCACACTGGGCAGGACGATCGATGTTTTTATTTAAGATGCATTAGTTAAGCGACAGCCTTGGGAAGTACGAGCCGCGCTTCCAGTGTGACTCTTCTGGGTCTGCAGGTAGTCAAAAGAATGAGTCTGACAACAGCGTGCGGATTGAAGATGAAGGAGGGGGGCCATCCCATGACTTGTTTCCCATGTGGTTATAGCAACCCGTACATCCATCCTCATTGTACAGGGCAGTGTCTAACATGATATGGTTAGAAGCCTGACAATACTTGGAGCAGATATACGCTACCGCAAGGACGGACCATACTTAGATCAAGCGTACTGTTGTGTAGTACACGCGCCATGTCCGGGCATAGACAGTTCAGGAAGATCGTATGGTAGTTGTTCAAAACCCTGCAGTAACGGCAAGTTGTGGTGTAGTTTCCGCTGAAGGGGCAAGAGTGCGTTAGTCATCATCGTCTGGATTGGAAGCTGCATAACTAGATCACTGGATGGTGCCTTACGTTTCATAACTCTCCAAGGTGCCATTTCTGTTTCCCAAACAGAGGTTCAGATCCAGCCAATGGTAAAAGCAGCGACAAGCATCTTGGAAAACCACACACCACACATGCACCATGATAACCCTGACACATCAAAAGACTCACCAAGTGTAGTTGTAGCCGAAAATGGCAACGTCGTTCAGACAGTTGCACCCCAGCCAGTGACCCCCTCACAAATTTGCGCCCGTAAAGGTGCAATCTTCGGCATAGCCTCCAGGCGGGTGCTTTTGCGCGGAGACAGAATAGAAGGCGCCTCTAAGCAACATGAGGGTGGTGATGCCGCGAACGGCTGAGGAGGCGAGGTACGTGATGCTGGTCATGAGGGGTTTGGAAGTTTCTGGGAACGGTAGTAGAAGCCTGAAGAAAGGGAATGGTCCGCGGAAATCGTATCATGTCTCTTAAGCGGACGCGGAACTTTGATGCGGGAGTAGATACTGTACTCAACCAAAGGCAAGGAAGAGGGTCCCTTCAAATATCATCAGACACTGACAAGGCAGGTGCCTTCCGGGTGTCAAAAAAATCGGGGATTGTCTGGCCCTTGTTAGGCAAGATGTGATTCAGAGGAAGGTACCTTATAACCGGCCCAAATAGTAAGTGGAATTTCGTACTTGGACTTTGTTTTCACCAATCATGATGTTTGCCAATCAACTTGGACCAACCTTGAAATGTTTCAGGAAACATCATCATTCTATTCCCTCTTCTCATCCAACTATCACCCAACTACCACACTCCTCATAGACAACCCGTCCTGCATCCACTGCCTTCCGCATCTCCTCACGCAGGGGCTCTCTCTCCCCGATTATAGGATCCCAATCCCATCCTTCACGTATCCTATTTGTCCCGATTCCGTTGATAATCAATGACCTGGGAAAGAAGATCAAAGCAAAAGAGAAGGCATGCCAACAAAAACACATACCACATCCACCGTAAGCATGCTCTCAGCTCCTTATCCTGCGGCAGAACCCGCATCCGTTCCCGCTGAAACTTCGGATGATGGCCTTTCCCCTTCCAGTCATCTGCCCGACCGAGTAGCCTATCCCGACAAAATATCCGCCATAAGTCCAGAGCGTACGGACCCTGTGTAAGATGTCCGATTTCCCAGGCGCATCCAATGGCATGTTTTTTGGCGAATTCGATGGCGTTGATTCTGTCATCATCGTCATCGTCAAATTCTGCCAGTGACATTTCTCCGATATAAAAATCATCTGGCTCGCCCCCGAACTCCTCTCCCACTTTAACACCCCTCGCATCCCCAGGTCTCGGATAATTCTGCACTCCGTACCTCTCTTCCTTACGCGGTGGACACTCGATCAACATCCGCGCGTATTTCTGTATTACAGAGCAACGGCTGACGGATAGCCCCAGGGGTCGAATGAGATTGATGATCTCAGAGGGATCGGCACCGGCGATCGCCTCGGGAGTAGGGAAAAGATCCATTAGCTGGAGCAATCAAGGAATAGCCATTGTACCCCGGGCCTGTATCAGGAATGTCACGGCTATGAGCAGACGGAAGGGATCAGCTGCTGCTACTTCTTAGATTAATCCGAAGCTCGGGGCGGAAAGTGGAGCAATGGGGAGGCAAGAGATACCGGGTGGTAGATTTCGGGACTTCTTTGTTGGGGATCTGCTCTTGGATATAAAAGTTTCACTCTTGGATGGTGAGTTGTTGCTTGTTGCTTTCGGCCAGGGCGGTAGTTCGCTGAAAAAGGGCGATCTGTAACTGCGCTTTCCAGTGATTCTCACATTGGCTGCTAAAACACCTTCGTCGAAACTCGATGTGCCTGCTACCGATACATCGCCAAGGGCGACATCGTGATATTTGTTGGAGGACGAGAGTGAAGCAAAGCTACATTGGGGACTTCGGGTGCTGGGGTAGCTTGGTTCATCTGGCAACTTCGAGTAATTGAGCTTAGGTCTATAGTTCAACCTCAAATTCTTCGCCTGCGAGTCTCTTCTCCCTGACAAGCCCCAGCTGAGCGGTGGACCACCGACACCACCCGAGTCGGCAATGCTGCTTTCTTAATCTCTAATCGGTCCGGGGCCGTTCATCACTTATCGAACATCGTCAGAGACACCAATTTGCCCCCGGCCCCTCGTCCCTTGTCTGCTCATTCTCGCCGCGTCATCCTGCGCCCAAAGATGCGAGATACCCCTCCCCACCGCACCCGTCGTATTCTTCACCCTCTTGCTTCCACCTCTTCCCACTTGCGCCGGTGACTTTTCTCCTCCTCTTTCCCAAAACACTTCCAATACAAGTATCCTCGTCTAACAAATACCCTTCCTTCCTCCCGCCAAGATCATCCCCAGATACAGCGACAAACAGAGCTCATGATCACCCATCACGCGACTTTGACCATGACCCTGTTGTCGCTCCAGAATCAAAGCCAGATAAGCTTAATCCCTCATGGAAGGGGCACAATTCATCGTCATTTTCCATTCTTCCATTCCACGCATGAGACTCGGTTCCCAGTGTTTACGGACCCCACCGGTGGGGCGAGGCCCGAGGTGAGCAGCAAGGCGGGGAAGTCTCGGTCTTGTGAGGAGGAGGAGAAGTCGATGTCGAAGTCATTAAGCATGTCATGGCGTCGTTATATGGGTGGCGAGAAGCCTGTGATTGGGGTGGTAACTGTTTTGATGATGACATTTTGCTGGTTGTCTGTAAAGGGAGATTCTTGTGAATTCACGTATGTGGTGTCAAGCATTGGTAGAACCGAGTTGAAAATGAGAACCCTACGATAAGTCTGGGGTCAAGATGTTGTTGTTGGTGAGTGAGTGATTGGCAAAGGGAGGGAGGGGATGAGACTAAAGCTTTGTTTGGAAGCCAAATCAAATGCCAAGCCAAGGGCATCCATTCTCCTTGGTACGGTGTGCCGACATTTACCGTGATTCGGTGAAAGATGACTGTCAGTCGAAAAATGTCAAGGCTTCAAACCCATACTGTCTTTCAACTACTCTCAAAGTTGAAGGCTTACAGGATGATGTAGCCAACAGGGGGATGGCTTGACTCTTTGGCATCCGTTCGAATGCCAATATCGTAATATCCGTATCCTGATCCACTCACATGCAAGCTCAGCTTGACCGTCATACCCATATCATCATACACTGTCTAACACAGGCAGTAACGTCTAGGTTGTATTTGAGACCAGAAAATTTGATTCATACACTCTACGACCATCTTGATGTTCAATCCACACGCCCGCACGTCCCCGCATTGCCCATGGTTACCGAACGCGCCCCTGCCCATTCCTTTTTGTTTTGCTCTTTCTGACCAACGCGCGAGAGATACACGGGGGAGCAAAATGTGGGCAGCAATAGTATATGATACATACACAGCAAAAGAGAGGGCACGTCTCACAACGGTTTTTGCGTGAATGTGATGACTTTGCCCTTCGTTGTGGCACTGCTAAATCAGTGGCGGGTGGCGGACTCCTTGGGGGGATCGTAAACGATCTTCCTCGACTTAAGCCAAGCCCACTTGTAACGCTTAACATAGACGCTCAAGGCAAAGAGCACAGAGGTAACAACCAGAACCTTCATACCCATGCGCTTACGGTCGTCCATCTCGGGCTCAGCAGCCCAGTTGAGGAACTCAACAACATCCTTGGCCATTTGGGAGGTGGAGGCGGGGGTGCCGTCTTCGTAGTCCACGAGGCCGTCGTAGAGGACACGGGCCATGGCGATACCGGTACCGGGGAAGTAGGGGTTGAAGTTGAGGCCGGCGCCAACGGAAGCACCAGCGGGAGGCTCATCGGGGTAGCCGGTAAGGAGGGAGAAGATGTAGTCGCAGCCACCGTGGCGGGCCTTGACAATCAAGCTGAGATCGGGAGGAAGGGCACCGTTGTTGGCGAAACGGGCGGCCTCATCGTTCTTGTAGGGATCGGGGAGGTAGTCGGAAAGCTTGCCGGGGCGCTTCTCGATCTCACCCTGATCGTTGGGCTCGGTATCGTACTCGTTCTCCTCGGCAAGAGCCTTGGCCTCATCGACGGTCATGATGGTGCCGACAAGAGCGCGGTAGGGAACTCTGCTGAGAGAGTGGCACGAGGCGCAGACCTCGCGGTACACCTGGAAACCTCTGCGAAGACTGCGGTCGAACAAAAAGAAGTCGTGAGCTAGATGGTCATTTCAAGGGGAGGCGCGGCCTTGTAAAGGCTCGGTAGGGGTGGATGCTTACGCTTGGTGATCGAAGGTCTTGAGCCACTGTTCGTGGACCCAGGGGTACTTAGTAGCATGGAGACTGCGACAACGGTAAGCTTCGAGTCACTTCATGCCCAAATCCATGCCAATCTCCGTCGTATATGCCTCAGAATCCTTGAGGTAAACCTCGGTCTAACGGCCAAAGCGGGGCGGATGGTCGGATCGATGGTAGGGGACTCACCCTTCCTCAGCCGGAGTCATGGCGGAAGCGGATCCATAGAGATGGTAATACCAGGCGATCGAGCCGGCGGCGACGGCGGTGGCAGCGGCGGCAGCGATGTTCAGGCGGAGGGGAGACTCGGCAGCGGCGCCGGAGCTCTGGGTGGAAGCCGAACGCTGCCGGGCACGTCCGTTAGCTTTCCTCGAGGAGCGCGAGAGTGTGAAGGAGACAAGACAGGATGGTTCGGCCGGGGCGGAGATGGTCCGGCAACTGGGCCCCGGACCGGTAGCTCGCAGTAGGTTGACGGTAGCTCAAGCCGGCTCAAGCCCGGCCGTTTGAGTGGCGATGCGGCCGAGATCTGTTGATTGGAGGGGCAGAGAGACGAGGACGAGAGAGTTGTCGAAGCAATCGAGACGAACCTTGGCAAATTTGAAGGCGCCATTTTTCGCGCTGGCAAAGGTGCGCGTCGAGCGCAGGCAGGTCCTCGCCAGCATGGTGGGCAAGCTGAGCGAAGCTTTAGAAAAGTATCGCGGGTTCGGGGGACAAGGCCAATTGGGTTGGCAATGTCGGTAACAGTATCAGGTCTGGCGGGCGGGAGGTCGAGCAGGTCCGTCCAGGTGCAAGGTCGGTCGATTCCCTTCACGTAGCGTCGTAGGTAGGACCGTAGGTTTCTTGAATTTCGGGAATCTTAGGAACACTCGCCATCTGATTGGCTGGGCCAATCACCTTGCAGCCTTTCGAGCTTTTGCACTTCCCCTCGGCCCCGGCCGATGGATTTTCCGCACTAATTTACCTCTTTCTGCCCGCGGGCCTCAGCGCTTTTTGTGACTACCTTGCACAGTAAGGTCGAGGTAGACACCTCAGCGAGCCCAATCCTGACCTGCATGGAAGTTTCACAACGAAGCATCCAATCCATCTAGAGCACAGCTGGAGTTGGGCATCAGCAACAGTATCACCTCATCCAGCCAGCCAGCCAGCCAGCATCGCCCCAACAGAAGTAAGAAGCGCCCAAGCTCTCGCCGCCGCCGCCGCCCGCCCGCCCCTCCTTCCGTCTTCAGCTTCCACGGCGACCCAGCATGACGGGACCAGGGCTCAGCTGCCAAGGAATGGTTTTGAAGCTATCCATGTACAACATCACTATGCCTTGGCTCCATTAAATCCGCAGGTGAAGCTCGATTTGGTCACCACGGCTATCACGTTTCACACCAATACATCACCACAATTGCATCCAAACAAAAGGCAACGCAAAACTGTAGTCGAACATGGACGATCCTGGAGATCATCGTCAGAGATGTCAAAGTAACTGTCTTGTTGTGGGATCCAGGCCCCTCTCCATCTTCTACCATCCTCTATTGTCTCGACAACCACGTCCAAGATGTATTAACACACGCTCTTTATCAAAACATATCACATACAGGAAAAGTTAATTTTTGTAATCCCATCCCCGCGCCAGCATGTATTCGGTATCCCTCGCTTAGGGTTCGTGAATACCCCTCGAATAACCCATAAACCGTAAAGCAAATAAGACCAGGAAATGGCATGACCTAGGCAATGGCATTCTTGCCCAGGGCTTCTCTCCTCTTTTTGACGGCCTGCGCAAGCGTGTCGAGAGTAGCGACAGTGTCCTCCCAGCCAATGCAAGCATCAGTGATGCTGACACCGTACTTGAGGCCGCACTTGCCTTCCTCGGGCACCTTCTGGTTACCTGTAAGCTGTGTTAGCGAACAGCTTAAAATATAGACATTTGAAGAAAGAAAAAAAAGAAAAAGAAGAAAAGAAAGACTTACCCTCGTTGATGTTGCTCTCAATCATGACACCCATGATACCGGTTTCGCCGTTCTCAAGTTGCTGCGCAATCTCGGCAGCGACCTTGGGCTGGTTCTTGTGGTTCTTATTCGAGTTGCCGTGGCTGCAGTCAACCATCAGGCGCTGGCGCAAGCCGCTCTTATCCAGCGCAGCCTTGGCCTCGGCGATGCTCTTTGCATCGTAATTGGTGCCCTTGGTACCGCCACGGAGGATGACGAAGCAGTCCTCATTGCCAACGGTTCCGACGATGGCAACGACACCGGGCTTGGTGACGGACAAGAAGTGATGGGGGTGTCTGACAGCGCCAATGGCATCAATGGCAACACCCAGGGTACCGTCAGTGCCGTTCTTGAAGCCTACGGGGAAACTGAGACCACTGGCCAACTCGCGGTGGAGCTGGCTTTCGGTGGTGCGAGCACCGACAGCGCCGACACTCAACAGATCGGCAAGGAATTGCGGGCTGATAGTGTCCAACATCTCGCTGGCGAGAGGCATGCCTTTGGAGGTGAGGTCAACGAATAACTGTCTACTCAGGCGCAAGCCCTTGTTAATCTGGAAGCTGTTGTCGATATCGGGGTCGTTAATCAGGCCCTTCCAGCCAACGGTCGTCCGGGGCTTTTCGAGGTAGGATCGCATAACGATCAACAGCTCATCCTTATGCTTCTCCTTCTCCTTAAGCAGTAGATCGCAATACTCGAGCGCGGCCTTGGGATCGTGGATGGAGCAGGGACCGATGACTACTAGTAGCCTTTCCTTCTCGTCGGTGCCATTGACAACGGCGACCACCTCCTTGCGGCCATTGATGACGGTTTGCTTCGACTCGGCGGTCTGGGGGATCTCGTGTTGGAGCAGGTCCGGAGGGGTCAGCGGGTTGTAGCCGCGAACTGGATTAAGGATTAACAGTAAGCGAGAAGCTCCGGGTATGATAGGTTGTAACTATTTCACGCTGAATCAGAGAGATCGATACTTACTGCGCCAATCCTCGCTTTCGGCCTGGTTGCCTACGTTACGGTTCTCAATGTAGAAATGTTGCTAAAAGGTTCGACATGTGAGTCAATTCAACCTCAGCACAACATTGGTAGGCGTGGGGCTCTGTCTAAGTGGACATGACGTACCGACATGTTGAGGACTTGTGACTTCTATGTGCCGTGGAACAAGCTATGTGCAAAACAATAGATGAGAGCGGGAACTATTAAAAGCCCTTCGACTTTAGCCAAATGACGGGATAAAGAAACAAAAAATCGTTATGAGTCAAAGGACGGAACCAGCCAGGTCTGTGGGGGAAGAACCTATTTTCTTTTTTTTCAGGGCTGCCGTGGTGGCGGCAAAGGGACTTGACAGTCGGGTACGGAACCTTAAAAAAATTGCCAGGTCGGAACCTGCAATGACACCACACTCCTCTCAGAGGTACATAGTAAACTACCTAGGTACTATCTGATAGGTACTCGTGGTTGGAAAGGATCCCAATGCGAGTGCGGTGCTGGTGAGGCGGAGCGCAAGTACCTAGCGATACTCGACCCAGGACTGTTGGCAGCGCTAGGAGTCGCCATACCTTGGAACGTCTTATCCATTGTGGGCCGGCTGCATGATGGGGTCCAAGCAAGAGAAAGGCCGATCACGGAACCAAAAGTTCAAGCTATTGACACAAGAAACCAGAGACACTCTGTCAGGGAAGTCGTGTGCAACATCAACCGAGTTTCATCAGTCCTCCTATTGAAAAAAGACGAAAAGAAAAAGAAGATAAGAACAAACGGAATGGAATGGAGGATGATGACATCAAGATACAAGTACATGGTAAGAGAAAACACTGGGTGTCCGTACGCAGGACAGTACATCAAGGCACAGTAACCTGGCAGTGACGGATCGCCGTGAAAGATTCAGACACGGAGCTATCCAAATCCAACCGCTGCCTCTCCTGTAAACCAACGGCAAAATCCCGAATAGAGAGCCTTAATTCAAGGGCGAGTGATATTTTCAGGATAATATTCGCAAGACTCCTTATCATGGCTCATGCTCACGAAATGGTGATCCTTCATCCTCTTGCGGAGAGACAATTGGCCGGGCCCAATGCAGAGGATGAGGATGGTCCGTCATCATGGAACATTTGTGGAAGGAATATGGAAGGATTCTGGTCGACAAAATAAGTACCATGCAAGAGCACCCGACAGTTTGCATGCATGTGGTCGGCCTTGCTCCTTCTCCTTCTCAGCCCCCAAAGTGAAGGGAACACATGCCTATGATATCGATTGAATCGTACCTACCTAGAGGTAGGTACAAAGAGGTAAGTACCTAGCAATGTACTATGGTATGCTCCGGGCAAGCTCAGGTGAGGAAGCCATGGCCTTTGACACTTGGCGGGGGGCCCACTTGGTCCGGGTAGGTTTCGGGGCTTGTGCACCGGGGTGCGCGCCTTTACAAGGTACACAGTACACACTTGTCCTGTTCTTCACACCCATAACTGACAGTTTACAATGCGTGGTATCAACAACAATATCTTGACTGTCTATTGCATTACCAGTTCTCAAAACGTCGACTTCCCTGACAGACAGGACTTAACCGGAGTTCAATCACAGCCTCGATACAGTCAGTAACATGACGATGGACGAATGGCCAATGGTCAATAACCAATTCGAGATTTGCAATGGTAGGACAGTTGGATACCCAGACCATCACTCGTCCTTTAAAGGGCGCAGAGCGTCTTTCTTGAACTTCTCGATACTGTTGATCTTGCCATAAACCCACTTCAAAGCCATTGTGCTACCTGTCATCAACAGCGCCGAAAAGGTGAACAGCAAGACTCGTTGCCAGGTGTTAAGAATATCAAAAATCGGGTACGGATACCTAATAAAACAGTTAGACCTTTTGGTAGATTATGAGGGTGTCATGAAACTGTATGCGGGTTTCTCCCCCCCCGGTCTCTGCTTCGTCTCTTCCTTACCATCCGTTCTTTGAAAAGCAGAGTTCAACCCAGCCCCAGTAAAAAAATGCCAGGGTCATACTGATAGTCATAGCACCATATCCCTTGACCGTCCACGGGGGGCTCAGGAACATCAAGTCCAGCGTCAGCATGATAGCCGGCATGGCATGGAATCCTCTGTTGGGGTTTTTGTTAGCCACAGCACCACTTACACCAATCGGCCATGCAGCAGATAGGCTACGGTAAGTTAATCGTACACATCTGGAAGAACGGGAATAGCCATGTCGGGCGGCACAACCAGGTTCTTGTTAATGGCACAAATGCCCCAGTAAAGGGTACTTATGACAACGGCCAAGGGCGTAGAACAGACCGAGAGGACATTTTTGATTCTGAACAGGCTCGGGCTTAAGGTAAGATCCGCAAGCAAGCCAACTGCAAACGTGACAAGTGCTAGACCTAGGCCAATGATGGTCAGGAACTTGAACGCTCCTCCGAATCCCAGATGAAGTTCCCGCGGAAACAAGTGCAGGTAGCTGAAGCTCGTCATGAAAGACACCATGCCCAGTATGTGTATGAGGGCGGAAAGGCTCCACGATGGAGAAGCGACACGCTGCAAGGGATGCCTTGTCATGGTTGCGGGCGCGATGGCGAACAAGATATGGGTGATGGTAGAATGAAGAGTAGGAGAACGAGTCTGATTTGCATTCGATGTTTGAGGGACGTCTTGGTCGAAAGACAAAGTGTGACTGTTCAAAGAAAGAGATAAGTGACAGGCCTCAGATTCGGAACAACGAACGGGGATGAAAACGCAGAAGACCTGCTTTCACGTGCTGGGCCCAGTGAGGCGATCGATGGCCGATCGTGCCGGTCTCCATGCCAGCTTTCGACGTCAGTACCAATCGCGTTTGGCTCACCTACCCTGGAGAAATCAATGAGAGTCCCCACTCTAGACCTCCCGCTGGGAGGACACGCAGGAACCGCCGATCTGCGCCCAGAATTAGTGTACTGTGTAGTCCATGTCGCGACAGCATCCCGTCCCATCTAATCTTCACGCCTCCTCGCACCACGATCTCATCCACCATTATTTCCAGGCGCAGCCATCTACCGAGTTTCTTGATGATACTTGAAACCCAATCTCGAACCGCTCCAGCATTCGAACGAAGTCCTCCACAAGAAATCTGTCTCCCAAAAGTCAAGATGGAATCGAATAAACCAGAAGATGACGTCAAGTCGAACAAGCGCACGCATGAAGAATTCACAGAGGGCGTTACACAGGATGGTTCTGGAGATAGTAAGTGGTCTTTACCCTTTTCGATCACCCGAATTGCCCCCCTCGCAGCCATTCTGGATCTCAAGAGCTGATAACGGCACGTTGCCACGCAGATAGCTCCTCCGACGATGATATGGGCCCCCAGCTGCCCTCGGCCGAGGCGCCCAAGAAGAAGCGCCGCGTTCTTCCCTACGAGAAGCTGTACTTGAAGGCCATGCCCAAGTCCGCCCGGTATTCCAAATCCTTGATGCACAAGGAACAATTGACGTTCCTCACCATGACACCTATCACCGACTTCTTGATCACTACTTCGATCGACGGCGTTGTCAAGTTCTGGAAGAAAGTGACCGGAGAACTCGAGTTCGTTAAGGAATACAAGGCTCACCTCGGCGAGATCAAGTCTGTTTCTGTGAGTCAAGATGGCCGCAGCTTTGCCACAGCCGGTGCCGACAAGACCATCAAGCTGTTCGACGTCAATGCCTTCGATCTTCTCGCCGTTATTCAAGTCGACTATGTACCAACATGTGTCTGCTGGGTGCACAGAAAGGGTGCCCCTTTGCCCATCCTAGCAGTTTCCGAGGAGGAAAAGCCTGTCATTCATCTTTATGACGGACGTGGTCAGCAAGATAAGCCGTTCCATACCATCAGTGGATTACACCGCAGTCCAGTAGGTATCATGGCTTTCAACGACAGATTTGACTGCGTGGTATCGGCGGATAACGGCGGCATGGTGGAATACTGGCAGCCGAGTGGTTCCTACGGGAAGCCCGAGTCGGTCTTCAAATTCAAGAGCGCAACAAATCTGTTCGAGTTCAAGAAGGCAAAGGCTGTGCCAACCTCCCTCGCACTGTCCCCTGACGGCAACCGATTCGTCACTGTCTCTTTCCCAGATCGTAAGATCCGTATCTTCGACTTTGCTTCCGGGAAACTACAACGCACATACGACGAATCTCTCAAGATCGTGGAGGAGATGCAGCAGGCTGGTACCGCACTACAGAAGCTCGACGCCGTAGAGTTCGGCCGCCGCATCGCGCAAGAAAGGGAGATTGACTCGCCAACACTACGGAACAAGTTCAATGTTGTTTTTGACGAATCAGGACACTTTATCCTCTACGGTTCCTACCTGGGTATCAAAGTTCTCAATACCTACACCAATCAGGTCGCCAAGGTATACGGCAAGGAGGAAGGATTCAGACCCCTTTCTCTGGCCATTTACCAAGGTCAGCCTCAGAAGAAGGGCGTGACAACAGTTGCCATGGCCGCATCTGCCAACCCACTTCTACAGGAATCGGAAACAAGAGACCCGATGCTAATAGCGACCGGCGTGGGCAAGGTACGCTTCTACTTGTTCACGAACGACGAAGAAATCTCCAGGTCGACCAGAGATGTCCAGAATGAGAAACCAACCGTGTTGGGAGGGCCGAAGAAAGTGGAACAGAAGAAAGCGGCCGAGACTGGGACGTCAGCCGTTATCCATACCACGTACGGCGATATTCACATCAGGCTTTTCCCGGATGCCGCCCCCAAGGCTGTGGAGAACTTTGTTACGCATGCCAAACGTGGCTATTACAACAACACCATCTTCCACCGTGTGATACGGAAATTTATGATCCAAGGTGGCGACCCTCTCGGTGACGGAACAGGCGGCGAGAGTATATGGGGCAAGGAGTTTGAGGACGAATTTAGCAGCTTGAAGCACGACAAACCTTATACAGTCAGCATGGCGAATGCTGGTCCCAATACTAACGGGAGCCAGTTCTTCATTACGACAGAAAAGACGGTAAGCTAACCCTCTAGCAACGCCCAGATGTTCCCAGCCCGGTATGACTCAATACTAACTAGAAGAACAGCCATGGCTTGACAACAAGCACACGATCTTTGGTCGCGGTGTCCAAGGTTTGGATGTCATTCATCGCATCGAGAACGTCAAGACACACAAAGACAAGCCAGTAGAGGACATCAAGATCCTGAACATCGACATTATGTAATGTCCAACGTGACCACCATACATCACCTTCATCACATTCAGTTATTACTTAGTCGCGGAATTTCTATAGCATTCAACATTGCAAGGCTTCAAGTAGCGACGCTAACTTCATGGTAATATCCGTCCAGCTTCATCAGATACCTTTAATCTGAATTTCGCTTAGTTTCATTTTCGTGTCCCTTTCCTTCCCAACCTTCACTTTGCCCCAATGCGCGGATGCCCTTGTCTGAGGCTTCTTTCTGGCTTCAGTGACCTTCCCCCAGAATCATCTCCACCAACCTCTTCCGTTCTGTACTCTTCTTCACCAGCCCCCAAAAAGTATTCGTATCGCTATCTTCCCTGTCCTCCCCCGAACCTTCGTCATCACCACGATAATCACTACTATCAACACCCCTCTCCGCTAGCCTCTCACCGTGACCACTACCACCACCATCACCACCATCATCCTGTCTATACTTCTCCCTATCCCTCTCGATCCCCCTCCTCACCAGCTCTCCCGGCGCCCCAAACTCCACCACACGCCCCTTGTCCAACACCAGGACTTTATCAAAGTCCGCTACCGTCGACAGCCGATGGGCAATCACCAGCACCGTGGTGCCGGTACTCCCAACGCACTTGCGCAGCGAACGCTGGATGGCCGCGTCGGTCGCCTGGTCAATGGCCGACGTAGCCTCGTCCAAAACCATGATCTTGGGGCGGGTAAGCAAAGCGCGCGCGAGGCAGACGAGCTGTCGCTGGCCCTGCGAGAGATTGGACCCGCCTGTGATGATTGGGTGCGAGAGGTTGGTGAAGGGGTTAATGCGGTGGTTATCTGGGGCGGTGCCGTTGGTGGCTGTGGTTATGGCGGAGATGGCTTGGGAAGGGGGAAGAGGGAGGAGAGGGACGGGAAGGGTCACGGGTGGCGGGGATATGGGCTCTTGTTCTGTTGATAAGGGCTCGGCCTCGGGTATAGGTGCGGGTTCGGGTGTGGGAGCGGGCTCAACTTCAAGGATGGAGATGACAGGTGTTGGATTTTCGGGATGCGACTCAAAAGTGAGGAGGTCGAGGGGGTTATTGTCATTGGTGTCGAGAACAAAAGGGGTGACTTGGACGCCGTGGTCACCCAGGGTGTGGATGTCGTCGAACATGTCGACTTCTTCGGCCGCGGGCTCAACAGTGAAGTCAACGGTCTGAGGGACAACATTGGGTGCCAGGAGCGGTCTGGTGATAGCCGTGTTTGGATAGGTAGAGACGGCCGTGCTGGGTCCCATGACCGGAGTGTGAAATGATGGTGGGTAACTCATGCTGTTGTAGGTTGAACCGATAAGGTTGACACTTCGTAGGGCGTCATATATCTCTGTATCGTCCAGACGGCCTTCGATGTCTAGGTTGGAACGTAGGGTGCCTCTGTTGACAAAATGCATCAGTACCCACATCAAAACGTGTAACAAATCAACTCCATATGCGTACGAGAAGAGGAATGGGTCCTGGGGGATTATAACGAGACTTTTCCGCAGCTGTGTTAGCTTCAGTGTCGAAATATCAAGGCCGTCAATGCAGATCGAGCCTCTGCTGGGTTCCAGGAGACGGAAAAGAACAGAGGCAAGCGTCGACTTGCCAGCACCCGACCGGCCAACGATCCCAACCCGCTCGCCGGCTCCAACGGTGAAGTTGAGATCTGACAAGATGGGAGGGAGATTGCACGCATACGAGGCCGTGAGGTTCTCGACTTCGATGATCCCCTCCGTTGGCCATGCTGCAGGGGCGTCCAGACCCTGTTCGCTTTCACGCTCAACATCGATGTACTCCAACACCCTCTCGCAGGAGCTAAATCCCAACTCCAGCGCTGCCACGGCCTCCAGTAGAGACGTTAGCGCGGACGTGTAACGGAACGCAAAAGACAAGCTGAATCCCGCGAGCGCAGCGCCTACACCACCCAGTGCTACGGCACTGGCTACGATGGTGACGAAGGCGGCGCCGAGCATACCCATGCGGAAACCCATCCATCTCTTCAAGAGTTGCTGTGCCCAGTTTGCGGAGCTGTTGGCGTCAATCAATTGGTACAAGTTGTTGGTGTACGACTGGGTGCATCGAAAGGCGCGGATGGTCGTTAACCCGGACAGCACGGAGCTGAACTGGTCGTAGATGGGGGAGTTGGAGACGGACTTGAGGCGCTTGACCTCTCTGGCAACATCTATGAAGTCGTTTGCAATATAAACGTAAAGGGCGGAAAGGAATATGACGAAGAAGAGGACGTATAGCGAGACGGAGGAACTGTGGAAGACGGATTAGTTGAACCCATTCTATCTTTTCAACATTACATCATGCAACAGAAGGCGATGGGTGTTACATACCATGTCACGACTATGATCATTAGTAGTACGGCTGCTTGTAGGAACGTAAAGGTCGGGGTGGCCAGCGGTTTGTCGACGACTGACATGTCCGAATTAAAGCGGTTTAATACACGGCCAGCTGGTACAGTTTCAATCCATCGGATAGGCGCACGCAGGATCGTATGTGTGAACTGTTGAAATAGTTTCTTGGAAGCTCTCATTCCGATCAGAGTGAAGGCAATATCGCGGATGATTTGGGACACACCGACGAGGAAGCAAACTAGAACATATATGGAGATCCCTATGACACCGAATCAGTCACATTTCGTCAGCATGCTTTATATCCTTGTCTCGAACTTACAAAAGCGTATACAGAGCTTGGAACTCCAAGGCATATGGTGGTCAGCAGCGTCTCCAACAGTTATCTGCCAAGAAGTTTGATGATATTGCGTTGTGGACGATGTCTGGGAATTTGCTTCCACAGATGCTGCCATTTGAGCAAGTTCCTTGAGACTCCATGTACGTATAATACCCAAACCGTGACCAAGAATGAGCACAGCCGTGCCTAGAGCCCAGCTCAGGGCACCACCGCTGGCCTCATAGTATGCCTTGTACACGTCCCATTTGACCCATCCAACAGCTCTCTTCTCCTCGCCAGCTTGTCTCCTCGCGATAACTCTCGCGGTCGAACTGAAGGACGAGGCTACTCCGTTATCATCAGGTCGAGCCCATAGTAGGCTTCCTGGTTCGAAGATTGATGTGGCAGGTTTTATGTTTTGGCTTTTGGGAGCCTTGTACACGACAGACTTGAGGCGTCCGCTGCTCAGATGCACCAGACAGCTCGCGTACGGGCGAACAAGATCGACATGATGGGTTGCAAGAATTCTTGTCCTCCCGACGGCCAACTTTCCCGTCAATGCCTCCCCCACGATCAGCCTGCTCACATGCGTATCCACAGCGCTCAGGATGTTATCCATCACGATAATGCCGGCTCGCGAGTACAGAGCGCGGGCGAGGGCTATTCGCCATCTTTGTCCGCCGGAAAGCGAAACGCCTTTGGGTCCAACTTCTGTTTGGTCACCGTCAGCCCAAAGCTGCAGATCCTCCTCCAGGGCGCAAGCGCAGAGAACCTTGCGGTAGCGGAGGCGGTCGAACTTAAGGCCAAAGAGAATGTTGTCCCTGACTGTGCCGCTTTCAATCCATGGAGTCTGGGATACAAAGCATGTTAAGGACGGTATAATCCAGTCTTGGTCTGAAAAAATTTCGTCTTCGCTAGGCTCCGGGGCAGAAGGAACGTAGATGTCACCCGCTATGAGCTTGACTTCGCCTAGAATTGCAGCGAGTAGTAGGCTTTTGCCCGAACCAGTTTTACCCACAATGACAGTGAGCTCACCAGGCGAGAACCTTACGTTGATATCTTTGAGCATGGTGTGTGCTCCTCGAGGTGGTGCTTGCGCATCGCCGGCCTCATCGGTATCTTCAGGTCGGGGCCAAGCCACAGTAGCGTTCTCGAAAGCGATCAGACTCCCTGGCTTAGTGGCCACTTGCTTGTCCAGTCGGCCGAAGTACTTGTCAAGTCTCGAGACACTTGCCCACGCTTCGAGTAGGTTGACCTGTACCTTTCGTAAAAGTGACACTGCGTCGTCCAGCTGGTCAAACAAGCCGAGAGCTGTAAAGATGACTGAAGCTTTGATATGGGATCCTTGCTGCCATACATACACCGCGAAGGTAATGCTGGCTAGCAACAATGGTGCAATGTTAACAGTGAAGAAGATCAGGCATTTCCCGAGTGCCACTCTCCAGTACTGCTTGAGCTCGTCGTCTCTGCTTGCCAGGATCTTGTCCTCCCAGAAGTCCTCAAGGGCCGAGTACCGGATCTGGCGCATTCCCAATAGCGCCTCGGCCAGCAAGTGTGCTTTGAAATCTCGGACTCGCATCAGACCAAGGTTCTGGTCTCGTTGCTTTCGTGACAGATGGAGATTGAGAGGGATGGCTAGACTCGCGGCAGTAAGCCCAGAGAGGACAGGGAGCCATCCCATCAAGCGGATAAGGAAGGCGCTTGCAAAAGCTAGCTTGAAAGCGGCCATGGGCAAGTCGCTGTTGCACTGACAAAAATTGGTGACGCGGGAACTACATCGAGCGTCAGAACTGAAGAAGTCTGTATAGATCGATGGGAAAATGGAAGGTGCATGTCACTCACCTATCAACTTTTAATAAGTTGTAGGCCGATTGTCCCGTCTCCCCAGCCCTCCCCTTGATGGTTGGGGGGATAGTGCCCGGCTGACAGTTACCAATTGCGTTCCCATTCTGCCCGGTTATTTGTGAGGACCCATCACTGTCTTGTCCTGCGTATTGCTTTAAAGCTTTGGCGAACACCAGAGTTTGCACCAACGACTCAAGGGGAATATCCATTCGGCTTTCGGTAATCCATTTTAGCCAATTCGTGGCACCAACTTGTAGTGTTTGTGTGAGAAACAAAGCAAGTGCCCAGACCAACAACATGGGATCTTGGGACGAGTGATGGGTTCCCCTTTCGATCTTGGAAAGGAAGCTGTAAAGGACAATCTGGGGAAACATCGACAAGATAGCTATCAACAAGGCCAAGGCCCATTGACATACCAGGTTACGCACATTGAATCTGAGCAGTTGTTGCCAGAAACGACCCGGCTTTGTGTTCTCGGTGAAATTCTGTTGTATGTCTTGCGAACGCGTGATGAACTCCAACCTGGGCAGATCTGTGGGTTCCAGTTGCCTCTCTTTAGCGGCATTGAAAATGTCAAGGTTCCAGGAGAATGACAGTAGCGATAGGAGTGACACCGCCTCTTGCTGGTCAACAACCTGTTGCTTATGGTAGATATCTGGACGTCGAGGAAACGAAGCGAAGGCCACCGCTACCATGGAAACCGATAAGAGCTGGAGTCCATGTAGACAGGCTGAGATCTTGCTGCTGATTTCCTTCCCGAGGAGCAACCCAATCACTTTGAAGCCATGGTTGAAGGACAGCAAGACTGTCAGCAGTAATGAAGAGACCAAGCCGAGTATAGTCATACGGAACCGTGCGTGGTAGTGATTTTTGGGCGGGAGAAAGGCGCACTGTAGGCACAAGAGTCCCTAAACAGCGAAGTCAAACTCTTTGATTCTTGTCCGAACTTGGTAGTGCTGGTCTGGATATGATGGTTACTTACAGCTAACCAAGTCTCTACCCATGATGGGAGCTTGGATATATCGACAAGGATCGACCGGAAGTCTTGAAAGTTCAACAAGTGTATCAGTTTGACCGTGATGGATGCTCCTAAATTTATCAGCACTCCTAACCGAAGCGTAAGCATTTGGCGAAAATCCCCAAAGGCCCTTGTCGATGCCTCTGTTGCTTCACCATTCCGGTCTTGATAGTGTGCTGGATCGGCCACATCTCCACTCATGAACTCATATCCTCTTGCGAGATTCATCTTCCTCGCCAGCAGGTATTTGAGTGTCGGGACTGTCAGAAGTGCAATCAAAACGGGTATTCCTGTATCAATCATGGCTGGGAAAAAGGGACTAATCAGCATCCTGAAAACATATGCCATGTGGTTGTGGATTTGCTTAGTGGTCCTAACGGCTGTCGTGTCCTAGTAAAAACAAAGCCAAGGTAGCAGTGGTGTTATATAAACCTTTAGTTCTTCATTACGCCAGCCTATGGTCTTCTGATATCGTGGTGAATAAGGATTATTGATATTCTGCACTACCCGAGTGTAATATCAATTGGATATTTTGGGGATGCATCGATGTGGATCTCCGATGGGAATTAAGTCAAACGGTTGCTATCAAAAGGTGTCGCTGTGAGAGCTGATACGTTTCACGTTCCGTCTGCTCATTCCCAAACAATTGAGTTCCGCGCTGTTCAGGATGTCTTCACTACTCTTCCCCATGAGCCATATCCCGCGATGATGCAATGTCGTCTCATCCAACCTTTCTTTTCGTGACTGACCACCGTTGTTGACTTAACCGCTGACAACAGTTCCCATGTTGGGGTGCAACGTTTGTCCACTGAAAGCGCTGCTATCCTCGCTAGCCAAGAAGACCACTGCAGTAGCAACCTCACTGGGCTGAGCAGGACGACCCAAGGGTGTAGATCCGAACTGTTCCTGGTTCTCGTCTTTCATGGTTGACGGGATGAGAGGTGTCCAAACGGGTCCGGGGGCAACGGCGTTGACACGAATGCCGTTTCCAGCCTGCTGATTGCTCAGGCCGCGAGTGAAGGACACAATTGCGCCCTTGGTAGAGGTGTAATCGAGAAGGTCGGGACGACCAATGTAGGCGT
Source organism: Neurospora discreta FGSC 8579 (assembly GCA_009805215.1). Lineage (NCBI taxonomy): Eukaryota > Fungi > Ascomycota > Sordariomycetes > Sordariales > Sordariaceae > Neurospora > Neurospora discreta. The sequence continues at coordinate 97,698 of RANX01000010.1, forward strand.
TGATGCTGGCGTTGTTGATGATAGTGCTTCCGCGCTTCATGTATGGTAGAGAATACTTGGCCAGGTAGAAGTAGGGGTGGATGTTGGTGTTAAAGGTGTTGATCCACTGGTCTTCTGATAGGTCCTTAATGTTATCGACTACCATCTGGTAGGCAGCGTTGTTGAAAAGGATGTCGATTTGGCCATTGAAGATCTTGACAGCCTCATCAACCAGTTTCTTGCAGTTTTCCCTATCGCGAAGATCCGTAGACACCAAGTGGCACTTCTGACCGTACGCCTCGACCCTTCTCTTGGTTTCCTGCGCATCCTCCTCCTCATCGGGAAGATATGCGATGAGTGAATCGGCTCCCTCCATGGCAAAGAGGATGGCGCTTGCGCGCCCAATTCCCGAATCCCCTCCGGTGATGATAGCCTTCTTGCCCTTGAGTTTTCCGGCAGCGCGATACTTCTGGCTCTGCCCGTCAGCGGTAGGGATCTCATCCCACAGAGGCTGCGGGTCCGGCATTTCGGTCTCCTTGCCGGGGAAGCTCTGATGAGTGACCGGGATGTTGTGGCCTATTGTCGAAAAATCCGAGTGTGTTAGAGGAAAACTCGTAGCAGCGACGCATCAAGTCGATGCTCATGGAAGAAACTCACCACTCTCGAATTGTCCCTTGTCTGTCATTGTGTCTCGGGTATCTGGTGATTCAACTAAGGCTTTCGGGTTGAGACCTTCTTTGTTACTGATTGCAGAGAGATAAATTGATTCGGGTTAAATGAAAATGTGTGTTCACTTTCGATGAATTATTTCGTGAGCTTCGGCTTCTTTTGTTTACTTTGCCTCTGCCTATGACGTATGTGCCTGTTGCTGGAAGAGACGGGAGTTAATATCGATGACGACAACGGTCCGGTCATTGTAGCCAATAGGCTGCCGCATTGCTGAATTCAAAGTGCTGCACTGCGCCTTGCCGTTTTACCGCCTTCTGCAGTCGGTTGTCAAACATGTAAACGTCCAGTAAGGCGTAGCTTCCAGTTTGTGTGGCATCTCGATAAGAAAGAGAGCCAAGAGAGCGCAAGATTTGGATCCAAAAAGCAGGTGCGAGTTCAATAGACCCACTGGTGATGTCTTATGACGGGAGATAGTGGGATACTTTGGCCCCACTCAGGATGGCCCGGGCGATTCCTACGGGTAGCTTAGGTTTGTGCTCGATCCCTTCTGTCTTATGCAGGCCAAAGGTACACTACCGCTTGTACATTATGTTCCTAAATCGGGCCGCGCATGATTGTTAATTACATCTACACAAATACCTAAACGTAGGCACCATTCGTAAGGGTGAGCTGCACTACGTAGATTGAGCTACTGGGGGTGATTTAGGAAGAGGGTTAGTGCCAAGGATGCCAGAGCGGATGAAACCCCCCCACGTTTGAATATAGTGTAAATTGTTCAAACGCCGAACATCATTATATGTCGGTCATTTCTTGCAAGTCGGCAAGAAACATGCATATCTGTACAAGTAAATTACCGTACATAGTAGATGTCTTGTAGCACGTGACTGGTTGTACGATGATGAACTTTTCGAACGTGAAAAGGCCTACACAGTACAGTTCCTACCGCCCCTGGGGGGAAGTTCGATGACCCGGAGCTATCACGCCGTGTTTCTGTGCCCTGTTTTCCATGAACGGGGCTTGGCACAAAACTATCACCACTTTTCCGGGTCCATTCCCGACGTTGCACTCGCCGGGCTGCCCGGGTCCTTGCAAGAAAAAAAAGCCGAACGCTCGCCAGCTTCAGTACGCTTTACCTGGAAGCACCAAATCTTGCACAACAGGGCCGAAGATTTTCCCACATATATTCATCGAGAATGGAATCAGCCATAGCTTTCGTTCAACTACTTCCGTCTACACTAGAGTACATATGTCATTGGTCTAAATTGTCGAAGAACCAGGCTAAAGAGCGAGCTTCAGAACAACCTTCTCAGTATTTCGAAAACAATTCCCAAAAAAAGATATACTTCCAGTGCTTTTCTAGGGCTTGCATCGGCAAAGTCAACTGAATCAAACTTGAGAAGGAAAAGTGTTAATCAAAGTACCACGCCAACGATCAAACCAGGGTTGGAGTGTACATATTGTCCAGTCAATATCGGGTGCTCAAATACGTGCCAGCTATACGCCAAATCCATACAACCTTATTGAAACGCCCATGCCTTTACGAGAGCGATGTCCGGGGCCTAAAAGTGTTATAGAATATCTACACCAGAGGTCGTGGTGCTATGGGCCCTATATCGTCGTGAGGAAGGCGCGGCGGTTCTGTTTATACTAGTCTAAATACTATTAATTGCGGAGCCCGAAATCCTAAAGAGGAAATTCGAGACATTTGCCAAACTCGAGGCCCGTGCTTTCAGCTGCAAAAAGCTATTTTTTCCTTTGAAATTGAAATTGCTCCTCAACCGTAGYGTGCACCAAAATGCACAGGGTATCAAAATAACGAGAAAAATGAGGCGGTTATTTTGGTATCTCTTGTATTATTGTACATACTTTGGTCATTGAGAAAAAGGCAAAAGAAAGAAAAAAGGAAAAAAAAAAGGAAAAAATTGTAACAACGCTTTTAACCCCTCAAGTCCAAAGGGAGGTTGAGGTTAGAGTTAATAGCAGGGTAGGGGGGGGGGGCGGCGAGGCCTTTATTAATTATTATACTATTTAGTCCTAGCCGTTTCAAATACCCTCTATTACTTTAACTTCAGCTTGGTTGGAATAATGGGCGTTTCACTATCTTCGTTGGCTACATCCAGCTCCAGCCAAGGAATGACTATTTTCCCTTCTCCGTCCTTCCTTGTTCCCGCGTCACCTTCGCCCAATGCATGTCCGTGACTTCGGCAACTCCACTGCCAACCCTACATTCTCCGGAAACTCTATGTTTTTTTGAATGGTAACTCATCCTCTTCATGTTGTGTTCCATATCCCTCTGAGCTTGCTCCCCTGGATTCAGTAAATCCTTTTCCTCATAGGTGAGAAACTCTAGGTACCGATTCTTCGTCTTCTACTCCACTCCAGTCCAATGCGCTAGATTGTTCGACCAGTCCCGCATGTACATTGGATGGGGAGCAAGACGAAGGACAGCCAGAAGCTCCAGGAATCTAATGAGTTATTGTGTGATCTGCTTTTCTTGTCTTCCTTTCGACATCGGGAACTGGTGTGAACGGCGGCAGAGTATACCTCGTACGTTGCTTGGTCGGGTTCAGCGATATCGAAACACTGTGTGAAGTCCTTCGGTTCTTCGAGCACGCTCGACCCGGCGAATGGATGCGACCTGAGTGGATCGGAAATATTAAAACAATGAAAAAAACACCAAATTGGGTGGAAAACGGTGATAAAGTGCTCGTTGGCTTGCTTGGGCATTTTTTCCCACTTGTTTCAGGCTGCCCTCGGCGTCTTTTCCCAGTAGCCGAAGGCGAGACAAATTGGCGCCTGTTTTCCCTCTCCTCTCACTGGGAGAACCCGTACGTTATCCTCCACAGCGTCAAAAGCAGTCGATGTATGGCCTGCCAGATGCGCGACTGGATGTCACTATTCAAGATCGAGGCTCGGAGTAGGGCTGCATTGAAAGCTAAGAGTTACGGCTGGACTGCCCTAGAGCAGAAGCAGCGTAAATAAGACCGAACAAAGCCCAAAAGCAACAACAAAAATGGTCGCAGGAGCGCCAAGCGCTCAGGCTCTCACGAGCTGTACGGTGAAGTACTACGAATGCTGCCTGTTGAGAAGTTCAACAACTACCTACGTAAAGGGCTATCCAAGTTCGATGTTCGAAGATTCTAGGCGGGATGGCCCCCGTTATGCCGATACTGGCACGACGCCGACTACCACTCCCGAAGCTTTCTCTTGTCATTCCAGGTGGAGGCGGAGGGAAAGGAAGAGCAGACTGATATGTACCTAAGCATTGGTACACCCAGTTTCGCCAATATCCACGGTTCACAATCTACGTTCTCCATCCCCATTTGAGCTGTGCCTTTCTCCGCTTCGGGAGTCTGGTGATGAATATAGCTGCCTGGAAGATAAATCAGTTATTTAAAGTGTCGTTTGAACCACATAGTCGGTGTCTAGAGCCGAGAACAAGCAAGTGGCTGATCGGGATGACCACGGTAGGCTCATATAGTCAATGTATTGTAAGGTTAACTAATGACGGATCCCGTGTTCTCCCCTACTGGTGCCACCGTGTGCTATCCGATAGTCAACAATCTTATCCAAGGACAGGGAGATTCAGACATGAAAAGGCTAGACCACGATCTGCTGTTGACGAGATCCAAGCCTTGCGATTGACAACGAACTGTGGGGCTGAACTTAGGTAACCAGAAGGCTTCCGGTATCTAGGCCTTCTTTCGTCAATACCTAAATAGACACGCTCTGGAATCTCTGCAAGTTGGTTGTCCATGGTGAACATACGGCAAACAGTCGGGCCATTGGTTGTTAGCTAAAAGGGCCTAATTGACAGAATCTACGTAGAAGGTGCCTTAGGGTTTGTGTACGGGAAGAGATTTGAGTAGTCCGTAATATTAAAGGTGCCTTAAATGTACTGATGATGCAACTAGGTTCTGTCAGCTGAGAATGAAGGGCCCGAGTCTATATGGCATATGTATAGGACAACATACGTCTACCTGTACACCTCTGATGGGCTACTCTTCCGTAAGAATCTGTATTTTGCCACCAACCTACGCTGGCAATTGGCAAAATTTGACCTTTCTATTTTATCATCCTGGCAAAGGTATAAGCTGGAAAGTTGTAAGGATCATGTGTCCTAATATGGATGCATACATAGCATGTAGTGTTAGTAGACCGGAGGCTAGGGCCTTTTAGTATCCTACACATGCACTAGTATTCGGAGCGGCAAGCCGCACCCTTCCCACAGGGTGTAAGGCTGGATCCTGGGTTGTGGCCGCCAGGACCTCTATGTAATTGGTCTTTGGGCTGGCCTTTTCTTTCATATTTACATTTACTTTCATGCTAGGGGGCTGCGCCCCCCAGGACCCCCCCCCCCTTAGAATATTTACACAGAAAGTACATAAAAGTAATAGAATGCGAAGAAAAGGATATTAAGGAGGGTACTAACAGTAAAAGCGTGAAATTCTAATAGTGCTAATAATTCTTTTATGGGCGAAAAGTGTGGTTTTGGTTCATGCACTATAATTTGGGTAGTGCGTGTGGGATTTTACGTAGAGAACGCCCAAGAAAGGTACTAACACCATAACTGGACGTTTGAGAAGTTATGCTCGTATAGGTAGTGTATAGAGATGTTGTGAAGTCTGAAGATGATAGCTAATGTAGTCCATAGGGCTGAAGGGTGCTGGGTGGGGTATGATGGTGGAGTTAGATCACAACGGGGAGAAGCTTACGCACACGTCGTCCTTGTACATAGGTACCAATCAACTTCATGAAGACTTGGCTTCGCGGCGTGCGCCCTCCAGATCATACAAGAGATAGAAGCCGAGCAGCTTGGCATTTCCAAGATGGCTGGTTTGGGAATGGGATTACACATTGAGTTACATGGACTGCCATAGACAATATCTGAAAATAGATAGAGAGCATGTTGTTAAGTAAGGTTCACAGTAGCGACAATAACGGGAAGGGACGGGAATGGACTGGGAAAGAAGTACACTACAATACCTAACGATCGTCTGTGGGTCAATGCTCGGTCTGTACTCTTCATCTTGCAGGCTGGAGGGCAAAGGTTTCGAGACGCAGCGGCTAGATTGGGGGCCCAGTTTCACTCCTGTCTGTTTAGCTTTATCGATATGCAAATTTTCTACAGTACTGGAGAGTGGGGCAGATTTGCATGGAATCCATGGGAGCCGGATAAAAGGACTGTCTGGAGCGCATACATATACAGTACATATACACGTGTACTGACAGCCAAGATCCAAAGCTTGGCTTTTCTGAGCATCGCTCTGGCGCAGCAGCAACTGTTATCATGTACTCACCAAAAGACAGTTGTTTTGAAGTACGATAACGAAGATCAAAACCACCACTTTCAGAGCGCTAAACTCTCATTTATACGCGGGGGCCTCTCACCGGCCCCCCTGCACCCCCGGAACTGACCCTAACACCTAACCCTGACCGCTAACCCGAATACAGGTGTAACTTTGGGGCAGCCCGCGAAAAGCTACCTACCTAGAGGTACATAGTCGATTTATCCGGCCCGATGGAATGATAACATATGCGCAGACACACACACTGATTGGATGATTGACTGTATGGCAATCAGGAGTTGCCCGTCAGCAAATAAGACTTGGAGCTTCTCACAGGAGCGGACCCGAAATCCTATGAGACGCCGACTTTCGTGCCCGCCCAACCGCGGTGGCTCAGCGCCTGGGGGTTTACCAGCCAGCCAGCAAGACACTCCGCGATGTTACACCACAATGTAGTGAAAGAGCGCACGCATGTGCTGCGCAATCTCACAACCGACACTCCTGGACATCTTACAGGATTGGGGTCGAGAAAACATGCCTGGGGCCCATTGAAGAGTCACTGTTGCAACACTAATTGCGGCCATGCCCTGCGCCGCCTTCACCTTTCCTTCGCTTGGGAGGATGTGGGTTATGGACAGACAAGCGGCCGTGGGGAAAAGGAATGCCTCAGAATTCCACATCACGTACGAACATCCCAAAACTGCAAATCGTCTGCTATCCGTCCAATCGTCTACGTCTCCAGGAGCTCAGCTGGTGACCACAAGCAGGAAAGTCCTATTCCTGATCTGCGTGCTCGGCGAGATCTTCTGGTTTCCTCTGAGCGTTTGTTGTCAAATCCTACGCGTCCCCACTAAGAAAAGATATCAGAATGACAAACGGGCAGCAGACAAAGAAGTTGACTGCATCAGGAGATCTTGGCTGCTCTTGATTGGAAGTTGAGGGGTGAAAACGCGACTGAAGTGCTCACCGTTGGCATCGTCTGTAGCCCATTCCCCCACGTTCTCAGGTCTTATACAGTACTAATAGCCCTGCCAAAAGTCTTCCGTTGCGGAGATTGGGTTCGCTAGTGGAAGACTTCCCGGAGACTCGTGTGATCCCGAAATGAGGTGCATCCAGACAGGGCTGACATGGGTTTTTGGGTTAGTCATCGGATAATCAAGGGACACACTGCGGTGGAGCTGAGATGTTTGCTTGAATGCGATTGGCTGTTGGTCGGCAGAGTACGCAAAGCGGATATATGGCCGCCGATGTCTCGCTTTACCATCGCCTAACTGGCATCACACATACCATGACCAACGCCGCAGCAAGCAGTCTCTGAACAGGAAAGCGGAGGTGCAGCAATGCCAACGAGGAGACAGACTCAAGAGAGTGATAGAGGAGGCTGTCATAAAAAAAGAGATCGAGTGTGGCATTGACACCGTAAACACCCCAAGGCAAAAAGCCCAAGCACAGGCGTAGGCGTTGGCTTGGGCAAGAGCAAAAGGAAGGATCCGCGCTCAACCACTTCCATCCAATAGCGGGGACGCTAGCATGGAGCTGCGCCGCTTGACCCACCCGGACCCTAGTCCCTCAGCAGGCAGCAACGTTCGGCCTCGCTCGAATCTCCATTTCTCATCACCCATCCTCTCCCAGCTTCGACTCTGTGACCGTCAGTCTCGCTCCCCGTCCACGATCCAGTTTTCCTCCCTAGCCATCCGCCACAGCATATCCTCCTTTCACCCCTTTACTCTCTTTCCTGCCTGTTACTCTCGTCCGGTGTTCTGACCCGGGTCGTTCGGACTGGACTTGGTCACTGCTATTGTCCCATTCACCACAGTTTGAACGACATACCCGACTTGTTAGCCAAGTACAGCAAACACAGCCTGCTATTGATACCAAGCTTGAATACCAACCCGATACCCAACTCTTTTGAGGTTTCTTTCCCGATCCCACTACTCTACGCTACCGCACCTTTCCCCACGATTCATCTTTTTTCTGTTCTGATCGCCACCTCCATCGCCTGCTATTGTGATCCTATCGCCAGCGCCTCAACCCGACAACCAGCCTTGACGTCCGGGATTTCAAGATATCTCAGACCAAGGTAAAGTCGCCGGGCTACCAGGTATTTGTCAGCTCGTGCTATCTCATCAAAGTAAGATAAAAACCCGCCTGCTGGCATCTATCCCGCCCCGACATCCACCTCCACAGTCCTTGGCCTATCCTGTCATGCCTCGTCTTGATTAGGGGAAGCAAAGTGTGGGATATTGTTTTTGATGCATCCGGTGTAGCATACTGCTGCTCCCTGTGACTCACTCGACGTCCGCGGTCTCCCACGCCCATTCTTACTTTGCAAGCCTTCGAGAGTTCATGGACTGACCAGAGAAAAGAGTCGACAACATAGCCTATCAACTTCACTCAACTCAGCAAACATGTCGAACCCTCGCAGGAGACCGGCGGGTGGATTGACTCTCAAGACGAACATGCTCCTACAAAAGGGAGCCACCTTCCACTCTCCCGCTACTTCCGCCTCGGGGGATTCTTCAGAGCGCGTTTTCGTTCCGCCGTCGCTCCCTCGCCGCTCCCACACCAACTTGGACGATGTTATCGACTCCCGCTGTCGCCGCGTTGCCTTAACTTTGAAGGCGATCGAGAGGCAACTGGCCTCTTCAAATGACACCTTTGCCTCGGCTAGTCGTAGTGACAAGTGTATTTCCCCGCCCCGTGGGCTGCTTCAAAGAAATTTGGATTCGCCCATCATGCCCAAGGAGGTTGAGTCTGAGCGCCGGATGCTCCGTCCACGGACACGCCGTTCGTCTCGGCACCACGATTCAGACAGCGGTCTAGGAAGCTCGATTGCTTCTACTTCTGAAAAGGATGCATCATCCAAGGCCAAGACCACGAGGACTTCGGCTGTCGCCAGATCCGCCACCGCCCGCGCAGCATCAACACTCGATCTTCCGGGCCTTGGTGACCGTGCCACCAACCGCATCGTTGAATACATCTTGAAGCCTCTGCTTGCAAAGCCGACTCTGAAAGAGTTCCACTCGCTTGTGCTTGAGTGCCCCAAAAAGATTCAGGACAAGGAGATCATGTGTCTAAGAGATCTCGAGAAGACTTTGATTCTCGTGGCTCCGGTAAGCGACCCCGTTGATTATTTGCATGTTAGGATGAATACTTACCGTTCGCTACTGTTCAAGGAGAGGACCAAAGCTGCAGGCTCATACCTCGATTTTTGTCTGACGACAATTGACTGCCTCCAGGCAACTGTTCAGCACCTTGGCGACCGCGAGCTGACTCGCCCTCGCGATCTCCCTTACACCAATGGATATTTTGTTGATCTCGTTGATCAGTTCTACAACTATGCTCGGCAGATCGCGGAAAACAACAAGACTAAGGATGGCGCCAATGACATGGATATTGATCCGTACGACTCTCTCTTCTCCTGCAACTGTGCGGCTTGCGCTGACATATACTTTAGCACCGACCAAATCAAGATGCACGGTGGCCCTCACATCAACGGCAGGCTTTCGGAACTGGTCCGCGTGAAGAAGAACGGACAGGCCATCTCCTTGGCCACGGGATTGCCCGTAAACCTTTGTGATCAGGCGCCAGAAACCCCGGTTAACTTCAAGCGCTCCCAAAGCGAGGAGGCCCTGGATGAAGAGGAGGTTATGCGATCCATGGCTCGCCGGAAGAAGAACGCCAGCCCTGAGGAACTGGCGCCGAAGAGATGCCGCGAGCCTGGTTGTAACAAGGAGTTTAAGCGCCCTTGTGACTTGACCAAGCACGAGAAGACACATTCCAGACCATGGAAGTGCCCGGTCAAGACATGCAAGTACCACGAGTACGGCTGGCCTACCGAGAAGGAGATGGATCGTCACCATAACGACAAGCATTCCTCAGCCCCACCTATGTATGAGTGCCTCTTCAAGCCTTGTCCCTACAAGTCCAAGCGCGAGTCCAACTGCAAGCAGCACATGGAAAAGGCTCATGGCTGGACGTACGTTAGGACCAAGACCAATGGCAAGAAGCCCAGCACGCTTCCCAGCTTGGGGCCCGATTCTGGCCATCCCACTCCCCAGCTGCAGAACATCGGCACCCCTTCGAGCGACCGTAGTATGAGCATCGCCACTCCTTCCGATGATTGGACCGCTGGGCTGTACCAGACAAACATTGAGTTCCCTACATATGCTCCTGAGTTCAACTTCAACACCATTCCACAGCAGCTCGAGCTTGAATATTCACCCATCGAAAACGGCACTTCATCACCGGATTCTGGCATGGACCACAATTCCGCGTATCAAGATCTCAACGAATTCACGCTCATTGATGACATCTACGGTGCGACTATGCAACTGCCCAACCAAGTCATTTCTCCCTTTTACCTCAAAGACATGGGGCAGCATCTTGGCGCGTACACCGCGCCCGACCTGTGCCAGCCACATCCCGCCCAAATTTCCCCCATCGGGCAAGGAAACACGATGCTCTTCACGCCCCCTACGTCATTGGGGGAGGTTGATGAGGGCTTTGAGGATCACGATTTCGCCTTGGATAACTGCAACAATGTTCCTGGAGACTTCATTTTGTATCCTCCCAGCACCGACGCCTACCCTAAACCTACATTCGCTGAATCACTTTTTGCGAACGTGGACATCCCGAGCATGGCTGCCGGCTATTCCCAACCATCATCTCAGGACATTTTGCACGCCTATCAAGGTGATTGGACTTCGCAAGATATGAATGCCTACTTCTAAGTCAGACATGATGAGGAGGACGCGATTCACTGTACAATGAAGCTCTATGCGCGCGACTGGACTCGGGGGCTTCTGACCCATCGATCTACAGAGTACAGGTTGGTATTTGGAAGTACTACCGATAAGAAAACTAAGATGTGGAGAGAGGATATGACAGTCAGTTCCACTCAATGGATTACTGGAGGCGGATTGGGATATGATTTATTAGCGAGTTTGAAAGGGGTTTAGCGATTTAAGGACTTGATGTCCTCCTGTTTTAAATCATGATGTAATGATTGCGAGCCTACGGTCGATTAAGTGGGATGTGAAGTGGCAGATGCGAGGACGAAACTGCGAAGGGAGGGCAGAAGGTGTGTTTGTTTGTCATGGTGTTATTGTATTTGTCTAGGCAAACTCAGTTCCTCTTTCCCACTTCACATACTTTTCACACATTGAATTAAACTCTGGTGCTTGCGAGCCACACTATCTAAGGTCACTCGAGTCAGGGTTCAGAACCAGCACATGCCACGGTGGCAGCCGATCGCGAACCGCACTTTTAGTTTCAGTGGTCTCTTCCGTAGCCATTGATGACTCAAATCCGCTGCCTTTCTCTCAACCTGTGTCAACTCCATGTGCCTTCCATTGCTGATCTTGTCATTTCTGCTTTCTCTTTGTACTTCAATTCCTAGCCAGGAATATCTTCATACCCAGGATTTACACTCAGCATTGCTCCTGCATGGCCGATTCTCCCGGCCGGACGGTCGTTGTCGTTGTCGTTGTCGCCGTTATCCGTGCTCCACTGACCGGCAGAACCCTACAGTAATGTCCCCTTTTAATGTAAACCCCCTTTTTGCAGAGGAGTCCGGCTGCCGGCATTACAGTAATGTCCCTAGTATCTACAACCCCCCCCTTCTGCAAAAACGCCGTTATATGCAAGAAATTTTGTGCCCGAATTGTTTTCCCATACTAAAGCTGCAAACTGCAAATTGCAAAGCCTCAAAGCCAGATTTGCAGGTACAAGGGTATCTTTTGGCTGAGATAGAACTTTTTAACCCCTAAACTGGGTGACTTACTCTACCTTTTTTGAAGTCAGCTCTCTATTACTATAGGCAGCGGTTCCCCAAAGGGTCCTTGCACCCTCCCCCCCTTCTGCAAGATCCCTATTAAATGCAAGAGAAATGGCTGCCCGGATGTCTTGTAGATACTAGGGACATTACTGTACTCATGCTCCGCTCCCACTTTTTTGGGACTTGGTGGGTGCGAGTTTGGCGAGTCCCAAGAAAGTGGGTGAGGGGGGAGGGGGGGGGGGAGCACGAGTAGTGGCATTACCATGGGGATCGTCCATTCGCCCTCACCCAAGAAAAAGCGTTGCTATGTTCGATGTTTGTGGTCTGTGCACGAAGCTCCATTCCTTGCAACTTGTGGTGGGGTCTCCCGCCTTCTAGAGCAAGAGCCACTTGTGCAGTTTTCGCACCTCCTACAAACTTTTTTCCCCTCCCAACTTCGCTCGTTTCAATTCTTTTGTGGCTGCAGGCGATCTGAACGAGTCCTTCTTCACAACAATACCGCCGCGATCTTTTTGCGGACCATGCAACGACCGATGGCTTAATCGACGCAATGCTATGAGAGATTCTGGATGACGTCTCACGGCGCGTCTTGAGGGAGTTTTGGTTGGTGGATTGTGGGTGGTCTGTCCATCATGGACTGGTACCCTTACAGTCGGGAAGTCGGTCGAATCGGATTGGGTCTGACAGAGAATGCGAGAGATTACAGATGATGAACGATGAGGGATTGAAATCGGCACCTACTTACCGCTCGTTGGCCTGGCCTGCTTGCGAGAGCTCGCTCAGCTTAGCGGGCGCTGTTATCAGTTGATCTGCCTTTTCCTCCCTCTTCTCATGTTCCTTCGCTTCCTCTCCCTGTCCTCCTTCAGGTACCCAACCCAACCCGTCACGAGCCGGCTCTCCCCCTTAGCCAACATCTCAAGTGGTACGTTCCTACTTTTGCTCCTTATCCTCTCTTTCCAGGTTCTCATCACTACCATCAAACCCCGTATACCATGATGATTTTCGCAGCTCGCGCTGCAACCCTCCATATTTGTAATAGGAAGAGCCGTATGAACCTCCTCGGGTTATTCCTCCCGTAAAAAGGTGGGAACCCCTTGGCTGGCCCGCTATTCAAAAAGCTTGTCCCAGAAAGCCACTTCTCTTTGGGGAAAACGCCTGCATCGTCATATGCTGGCGGGTATCTGGAGGATGGGGGGTAGTGTGGCCAGTGAGGTTGGTGGTGCTTATAAACTGGGTTTCTGAATTATACGAACACATCACAAATATTCGGTGACCTAGGCGATTGGTTTTGTTAGAGAACATCTTAAGCTAACTTGGCTGAAGAGACAGATTGTCGAGTTGGTTTTCGCAACAGTTGGGCGGTCGTAGATGGCATGGAGGGATACTGTACGATAAGCCTTGAGGCTGCTGGGCCTTGGTTTTCCGACACCTCGATAGTCTCTGTTATGGACTGGGTTACGAACGGATGAATGGAATGAACACATAGTGAAGATGATACGATACATCCATCGTTCTACATTTACAGCATGTAAATGTTGAAATGACCTCTTGTTCGAACCCCCTATGGATAGACTCAAAGTGTTGCGGCATTTAGCAAGGGAATACTAATTAAGGATGTTGCGGTACATAATAAGATTTGATTTTGATATGGTGAGAATGGCTTTAAATCCGTACAAGACCTAGGAAAGTAACATGACGTTGTCATCAAGTACAGCTTTGGATGATGTGCTCAGATTGAATTGAGAACGCCTACACGCCATCTTACCACTTTCACCATTCTCACCTTTTACACACTCTGACACAGCTCTACTATACATCCACAGCCTCCTCTATACACACATCTTCATGGTTTTGTCAAGTGACAATGGGTCTACTTGGCGAAGTGAAGGTCATAGCCCAGCCATTTCCTCCGGTTAACCTCGGGAGCGGTCAAACCAGGATAACCGTAGGTCAGGGGCAAGAAGAAGTACCAGCCAAAGGCGACAAGGACCATAATGACAGCAGTCGCGATCCATGCGCCAGCCATGCTCTGGCCAGCAAGACGCTCGCGGGCACTCAAGCGGCGCTTGGTGGTAGGAGCGACCTTCTTACCCGACTTGCTGGGCTGGTAGCCAGGCTCCGCTGAGTCGGTGCTGAAGAGGAACTCCACGACCGAGCCAGTAACAAGTGCCGAGGCGAGGTGAGCCGGTAGATAATGATGCAAGAAGAGCTGACGGCCCATAACGAAGAAGGGGAAGTAGTGAGTTGCCCAAGCGAGGAAGAAGAAACCTGTAGAGTTGTACAAGCGGGATCGAGTACCTAGTATGTCCAGGTTAACCTCATGTTTCTTATCACTGTCAATATAACAACGAGGAATGTAAGGGTACTTACGACGATCCATAGCGTCGAGCCCACGGCGGAGCGAGAACTGATCCGCCAGGACAATACCGGCATAGATGGCTAAGACACTGCTAGCAAGCCACCATCCGATGGGATTACCAAGGAAGTAGATCTGCTGGCGAGTATCGTTCTGCGTCCAGAAACTCACGCCACGCAACAGGAAAGGCCACTGGTACGGCAGAGAGGCATAAGGATGACTACTGGTGAGCTGGTTGTTGTGCCAGAACATCGACCGCTGCAGCTCAAACCACTTGCGCAGGAACGGAAGAGTCTTGACCTTCTTCTCAGGCTTCTCACGGCGCGCGTGGTCCGCGGGCAGGGATACAATGTCCTCAACAAGCCAGACGTTGGAGCTCTGTGCCAGTTGCTTGTTGCCGTTGATCTCCTGTTGCTTGTGACCCCATTCTGGGAGTGGCTTCGAGTGAGTCCACATGGCAACCTTGCTCGGGTTGTGGATCAGTTTGAAGTGGCTGGAAATACTCTTGAATTCCTGGTTGGCCTTTCCATGCTCGATACGAATCTCAAAAAGGGTATCAGCCGCGCGGTCGCCGTAGGCCTCTCCAATGGAGACGGTGGTGAATTCTTGGTTGGTGGGATAGTAAGGAGAAGCAACATCGTGAGAGAGCAGGATGGTATCCGTAACGATATGGCGAAGCCTCACAAGATCATGATTCTTGATGTGGTGACCGAGCTTCTGGTCGTCAGGGCCAGGGGGAAGAATCTGCCAGTAGTTGTTGGTATCGTTGAAAGGGTAGCCAGTCACCTGTTGACCCTGGCTAGACACACGGCCATCATCGTATCTCAGCGGGTACTTGTCCGGGTGGCTGTGAAGGTAAGCCTTGGTCTCCTTGTGCCTGATGCTGATGGTGTCATAGTAATCAATGGTGACGGCGTTGGCGAGCATGATATTGTCACTGAGGGTCTCCTGGAATTCGGGAGTCATAAAGTCATCGCCAGGTCCAGAGCGAGTGAGGATGGAGAAGTGAACCTGGAACCAGAAGAGGTAGAAGATGAAGGGCATAATGATCAGACCAAAAGCCCTAGCAGCAAAGTGCTTGCCAAACTGGGGCAGAGTCAGAGCGCCACCGGGACGCTTGATGTCCAAAAGATCCCACAAGTCAATGCATACGGCAGAACCAATTGTGATGAAGGCGAAGAGGCCGACATACTTGGTGGAGATATCGCAAGAAAGGGCGAAGCCAGTCAGGATCAGCCATTTCCACCACTTCCTGGAGAAGGGCTCGTGCCTCAGCTTGTGGAACTTGATATAGCAGAGTAAGCTGCACGCCATGGCAAAGACCAGGGTGGCATCAAGGAGAATCAGGCGAGTCTGGCCAATGTGAGCGTTGTCGAGGAGGACGAGACCGGCGGCAATCAGACAAGCTGGAAGGCTATAACCCGACTCCCACATGATCATATAGACAACCGAGACGGTGAGGGCACCGAGAATGGCGGGAAGAGAGCGAAAGGCGACATAAGGGACCTTGTTGCGGATGTAGGAATCGCCAATGTTCTCGAAGTGGAAGTGGCCATCATAGCCGACCATCCAGCCCATGAAGGCAAAGAGCAGCTTGCCAAAGGGAGGGTGCACATCAAAGAAGTATGTTCTCTCGAGATAATAGGACGCGAACTGTGTGACGGCAAATGTCAGCCAGGGCCAGTGGAGATACGGTACACCCGGGTCAGCAAAGTACCTTTCCAAAATGGACTTCGTCGAAAACGACCTCATCGGGATGGCTGATGCCCCAAAATCTGGTAAGGAACGCCAAGCCGGTGATGAGGACAAGAGCAAGTTTGTATTCGAGTTCGGAGCCGGATTTGGTCGGAGCAACGGCATCTGGAATCTTGTCGGTCTCGACATCAGAGGAACCGCCATTCTTGGCTTTCTTCGAGGCTGGCACGTTTCTCTGGCGTAAAGTGGCCTCGGGGGTTGCTGTTGTAGAGGCCATGGCGGCCGGTCAAAGTGGTTATGGACTCAGACGTGGCCTATTCGAGGAATTGGTTGATGTTGTTAGGAGACAGGGCCAGCCTTCATGGTGACGGAGATGGATGGACTGGAGCCTCATGACGTACCGTGAAGAGCAAGTCTCCCGTACTCTTGGGCGGTTAAACGCGAGGGATCGAACTTGCCCGTTGCCTTATAATAGAGCGTTTGCACGATACTGGTGACGGGAATAAAGAAGAAGGCTTCGGCTACCCCGACGACAATAGACGTCTTGAACCACGGGCGTACGCGAGAGAAGGTAGGAAGTGGAAGTTGCATTTGTAGAGAACAAGGTGGCCCAACGGGATCCAATGAAACGGACAGCTGAATCGTCTTGACAGGCGGACAGGGGCGCACGGCAGAAGGCAAGGCTCGAGGGCAGAAAGTGCAGGGTTGCGGGAGCGTGAGGTACGTACGCACGTAAGGAGGTACAACTGAGGTAAAGTGGCAGCTTTTCAGGACAGCGCGACATTCAATCTCAATTCGCGGCGGGCCCACACGAGGCCCAGGGGTTGGCTCTTTTTGGGGGACACTTTATCTTACACTACACTACCTACTTAAAGGTACACTAGTGTAGAGAGGCTCGGACGTCTTCCCTTTGGTTTGGCAAGGCAACCCCAACCGGATGTACTAGATCGAAATTACATCTTGGTAGCTCGACTGTCGTGGCCTAGATCTGGCTTGCACCCATTGCACTACAGCAGTATGTAAGCAAGATTCACCTTACAGTCAGTACAGCCGATACAATACCAGCGCGCAGCGCCCAGAAGGCAAGCTGGTCCGGCCCGGCTCAAGTACCAGGTAGGTACAATAAAGGCCTCTGCTAACCGGAATGCGGGGTTGATGCCTGCCCCACGAACCCTTCGACAATAGTGTAGAGAGAGAGTCCGAACAACGGAGGCCGTGAAGCCAGCCCATTGTGAGGTAACAAGATTTTATCGGTACTTGGAAGCTGGACTCTGCATCCACAGTGTCAGTGAATACCTATGCAGTTTGTAGACGAATAGCACATAGCAGCTCGTGACCCACAAATGGGTTTTCTATCTCAACTGACCTAATGTTTGCCATTGCTGCCAAACGCGCTTCCAGAGTGATCTTTTCACCATCCAACTCTCCTGCCGCCGCCATCTTCATAACAACCAGTTCCGTTCCGACCCTCTACCGCACAGTCACCATGTCTGCCACTCCCGTCTTCTCCAAGGACGCCGCTCCTCGTACGTGCTCTGGGATGTATCAAGACTCACCAGTTTGGTGATGACTAACCTGTCTTGAACTGTCTCTAGCTGCCGGCCCCTACTCTCACGCCATCAAGACCCCCGCTGCCATCTACTGCTCTGGCCAGATTCCCTGCGACTCTGAGGGCAACCTTGTCGAGGGCACCATCCAGGAGAAGACTGCCGCCTGCATCAAGAACCTCAAGGCTGTCCTTGAGGCTGCTGGCTCGTCCATCGACAAGGTCGTCAAGGTCAATGCCTTCCTGACTGACATGAGCAACTTTGCTGTAAGTCTTTACATAGTCCGAGCCTCGTCTTGGCCTCGCCATCTACTAAACGCTCTTCAGGCCATGAATGAGGAGTACTCCAAGTGGTTCACCCACAAGCCTGCTCGCAGCTGCGTTGCTGTTTACCAGCTTCCCAAGGGTGTCGATGTTGAGATTGAGTGCATTGCCCTCCCCTAAATGCACAGGCAACAAGCAAGTGAAAACAGGGAGGCAGCGTTGTTTTTGTTAGCTACAAATGAGAGATGAATGAAATCATTCGTGTGCTTCTATTGAATGACGGTAGTATGAGAATGGCACCTGTGATGTTGATTCGGCCCACCCGCAACAGTCGACGTCCATACGTTCCATCCCCTCCCGATGATCCGGCATCCGGGGGGCGCCGGGATCTCTCGGTTCGAGCCGATCAGACCGGGACACGCCAAGCATAAATTGCACCGGTCTCCCATCCGATGGCTTCTTCAGTCCTGGTTTGTTCTTTGCATCTGCATAAAAACCTGTATATCTGCTTGCGGTGTTTAGTGTCATATATGCGTCAACAGGTAGTGGAAAGTCGTAGACCTGAATGCTTATTGAGAGGTAGCAGTTTGGTGTCATGTGAAGGCAAGAAGACCCAGACTGATTCGCTAGTAAATCATAACGAAAGGATTTACACAACAACAACCAACATGTAACGTCGGCATCAACTTTGCGAAGCTCAGCATTTCCCGCCTTCCAGTTTACCTGCGAAAACTTAGCGACAACTCCACATACGACACGCTAGCTTAGGATTCTAGCCATCGCGAAGTACGGGTTCTTGCATTCTTTTCACGACTTGACCTGCTTTCAAGCTGCATCATCGAGCATCACAGCTATCAACCCAAACAACCCGCATATAACAGCTTTTCAATCCTGCACCCAGCATCCCATACATCATGTCCAACCCTCCCGTGCCCGTCAGTGGCAATCGAGGCGATGCAAAGCCCGACATCAGCGGTCAGTCCGTGTTATACAAGGTGTGTGACGAGTGACCTCATGCACGGCCTAAATCAGATTTACTAACATGAACCTCCAGGTGGTCATGACTCCGATCATCTTCGTATCCTTCATTATATCTCTTGCCATCGTGGATCTGAAGTACTCCATGCACCGCTCTCACTATCACGCCGAAAGACGGCCTAGCAGGCTGCCTCCATGGCTTCATCGCATAGTTTACAGCTATCGCCCATATCACTACACTGCCGTGGACGAGAACGGTAAACCAGTCGAGTATACGGACAGCTATTATCATAGCAAACAGCGAAAACTCATGGCCATGGAAGCTGATGACGCCTTTCAGCTGCGGCGTACTGTGGTTGCAAGTCTTGTGCTTGCGGGCATGGTTGCGATATGGGGAGCTTGGTGGTTGTTGAGATGGGCGTTGGTAAAGGTTTACTGGGTATGACGAGTTGCGTCGGGTTGGCCACCCACGTGGAGCAGAAGAACAAGCGCATATCATACTTTTGTGGGAGGACCTGATTCAGATCTTGACAGTTCTGGGGCATCTCATGTGCCAGCCTTATGGACCTTCTCGTTGACACTACAGTCATAACAATGATATGAGAGCACATCACTTGATTGCCACCAGGAGAACCACGAAGACATCAAGGTCAACCAACAACCACATCTGTTCCAGTCGGTGTCTGCGCGCTCCCCCCCCCCCCCCCCCCCCCCCCCCCCCCCCCCCCCCCCCCCCCCCCCCCCCCCCCCCCCCCCCATCATTTTCCTTGTATGCATCCTCCCCCACATACTCCTTGCTCTTCTCCTCCACCACCACAAACCCCCTACGCTCATACAACTTTCTCGCCGCCGCGAACAGCTTGCCATCAACTTCTTACCCACTGGCCGAGTCATCAACAATAAGACACCTGAACCGCGACACCCCGTCTACTTTCTCTTCATTATACTCGTCGAAGCGATAGTACTCCCCGTTGTTATAGACGACGCCCTCTTTTCGTTCTTTTTCCTTCATCTTTTTTTCTTTCTCGGTTTTGAGGACTCAGATGGCGGCCCAGATTTGGTTCATTTCTTCCTTAATCAGCTTCCCACAGCAAGCAGCTCTATCCTACCGCTATCGGCGATGGCGTCATGCTGCTTAGCGTCCTCAGAGCCCTTGACTTCGCCCAACCGCTTAAGCAACAGGCCAAGAGCGAGCTAGGCTTTGGAGGAGCGGCCCAACCGGTGAGGGGGGTCAGGGGGGCTTAAAAATCCATGGGCATTTCGAGGGTGTCGTTGAGGATTCCGAGACGGTAGCCGAGGGGGAAGGAGGGTGAGGGAGAAAGATAAATGAAGTAAAGGGTGATGGGCCCAGGTTTGTCCTGCTTGCGGGAGGTTATTTGATTTGATTGTGGAATTGTCTTGTCAGGTTTATCTGCGCCATATCGCATCGATTTGTAGACTCAGGCAGAAAGAATATAGAAGCTATTATATGCTTATTTGAAGTCATTATGGTCCTAATCGTGGATGAAAGACACAGAAGGACGATCATGATATATTTTGATACGGTCTCCAGTGTGTTTTGAGGACCCCCTCCTTGTCCCGTCTGTTTAACTTGCAGCAGGATTACGAAGCCCTCGACAACCGAGTCCGAGATGGCGAACGAGGATGGAGGCTTGTGTGCCATTGAAGCTACATTTTGAATATGCATAGAACCTGGATATGCCAGCTCAGTGGGCTGTTGTATAGGTAGGTAGGTAAAGACCGTGATGTCTGATAGACATAACTGATTTGGGAGTATGATGAGTGCATTAGCTACCTCTGCCTTTCAACATGTACCTGTAGTCAATGTTGACGTGGCCACTTAGCTGGCGCAAAAGCAGGTGCGCCAAACCGCACCGCTTGACGACATTGCCCTTTGTATTGCTGAAGATAGGTGCCGGTAGCTAGCCTTATGTGCCTGCCGCCGCCGCCGGGCTGGTCGGCATGCTCTTCCCAGACATCGCGACATGACACCTGGCTGGCCCGCGTCTTCTCAGACTGGCCCGGGCTCAGGCAACAGGCACCAGTGGGCATATAAAGTCCGCTGACTACTCCCTCTATCACAGCGGCCTTGCGGTCACTCGGCCCAGTGATTCCCGTTGATGAAGACTCGCGTGGAAGGTTTTCGTAGGTTTGCAACTGGAGCATTGTCGTTGTTTTTACAAGCCTACCTGGGCGACATAGCGTTTTGAAATTTCCATTGAGTTGAGGGGGTTGTTAGGGACGTTGAGGATGAAGTCTCTGCGTTTCTCTGTACCAAGTCTGAGGTTTTGGGGTGGAAAACTAGATGTTTGATGTTGCTTACAATGCGAGGTGGAGACAAATGCAAATTGAAGACCATCGGATACCGTACCTACTCTCTTCGACGTTGAGGCGATAGGATTGGAAGCTAGGTACCGCATCACTTCAAGGTCGCTTGACGTTTCATCTGCTTGCACTATCATTATAGCCTGGCTTTGGGTGACTAGTTGACCTTAATGTGATGGAGGAATGGGTAACTTTCTCCAAACTAACTTATGAACCGGCTTTCATCGAGGTAATTATTTGATATCCAATACCTGTTACACCCTTCATAAATATGTGGAATACTTTGGGAAATAAAGTCCTCGTTACCATGACAGCTGCTCTATGTCACAGCAAGATTTTCATGATGTGCAAAGAAAAAGAAAGAGAAAAAGGAAAAAAAAAAAGAAAAGAAAGAAGAACTTCCCGATAGGAGTCATAGCATACCAATTATTTAGACGAACAGTTACGATCCAACATCGGATCGAAATATAGATGGTGTAAATGGAGGGACACGACTTATTGTTCAGGACAATCCTTCATGTCTTACCAAGGACCCAGGGGGTAGGTGAACAGCGAAACGTGAGATGTGAAACATTGTTGAACCCGCACAGGAAAAAAATAAAAAATAAAAAAATACAAAAAATAAGAAAAATAAAAAAATAAAAAAATATATATGAAAAAATTAACCAAAGAAAAACATGGGTTTCACCGTAGAACAGGCCTGTGGGTGAAGGGAAGGAAAGAGCAGGTAAGCAGGAGATGTTGCCGATAAGCGTGAGACAGGGAAGGAGAACAACGGAGGGGATAGGCGAGGGAGTATATGTGCTTTATCTGATGTTGTCTTCCATCTTCTTCGTTTTCTTTCTGATACTGGTTGTTCCCGTTTTCCGGAGTCGCTCCCTGGATTGTTGTAACCAATGCAGTCCATCAAATGGAAGCTCTCTTTCTCCTCTGGTAGACATTTATCCCACTTTTCCTACGCATTTCTCCATCATGACAAGGGTGGATGGAGAATTATTCAGTTTAGTAGGAAAACCTTGATCCTTAGCCTGTTGAGCGGTCGGTTGGTGCGATGATGTCAGTCTTGACCGCACAATGGATCTTTCCCTCGGGCCCTCCCAACGGCACCCATTAGTCTTCTTTTCTTTGACTCCCCTTCGGCAACCTGGGTCACGGTCACCTTCTCCGTCTCCAACAAGGGTCCTATTCACCATCGTCAAGGAACTAGCCGTGTTTAAAGTCAAGTCATGTCATTTCTCATGCCCCTCTCCCACGGTTGGCTGAGGTCTAGATTTAGTAAACTTACTTAACGTCCTAGTCACCAAGGCTAGGTAAAGAAAAAGGGGCCCCTTTATTCAACCACAAAATTCAACGAACCAACTAACGAGAGCAAACCGAATAGTGTAGCCTAACCGATGGTTCCTGATAAATGTGAAAAGTGTATCAAGAAAGAGACAGCTTGCTTGAGGTCAGCGGGCTTGTGTGTACATTGCGTGGTTGGTTGGGGATTCAGCCTCAGCTAGGTATCGCACCGCCAACTTCATCCCTTGCCTGCGATCCAGAAGCGGGTTCCTGGAAGCGCGTTCGAATATTTGCAGAAAGTCTACAAGGACATATCTTGGTGGTTAAAGTGTGTCTTGACGTCTCACCAACATACACAGCAAGGAGCCAACAACCGTTGAGTAGCCACGACGAGCTGGATCTGAACTCGGAACAACTGGTTGGCGAAACATGGATGAAACCATCAAGCAGCGGCACAGTAAATGAAGGGACAGTCGTCCAAGTGAAAAAGCAACGTGGGTTGTGCGTTGTAATTGAGCAACAACATAGGAGAAACATCTCGCAGCCATGAGATGTCCTTGTAGCTCTAACAGAATGTAGACAAATCTTCTGTCCGTGTGGTTGATCTGTCTGGTGTCAGGTTTGTACGCCGCATCCATGAAAGCTGGCCTGTCTCTTCCCCCGAAAGCAAAGCTAAAGATAACAGCAAAACGGTAACCTCCAACTCCCAAGAATGCCTGTGTAGATGGTCCTGATAATGAGAACTCCTAATGCAGCCTGTCCTCATTTCCCTTAAATCCTTGGGTTCCCACGTTGACGAGTATAGCAGCAAGCAAAAATAGCAACATGGATATAGCAGGCCCCACGGCAGAGATTAGTAATGGCAAGGAATATGACAAAGTAGAAAATTGAAAAGAGGACACGGGGAATCTCAACGCCAAGTCCCATGAATCCCACTGCGTCTACTGCTGTTGGATTTAAGGCCCACGTCTCCACTGACCGTCACGCTTTTCCATCGTGTTCCGACGCTCTTGCGGTCTTTGCCAATGCTGCGCGCACAATCTTGCCAGTCGGATTTTGCAAGCTTGAGCTTGTCCAGCACTAGCTCAACAAGAATGCGATCCTCCTCGGAGCTCCACGGCTCTCCTTCTTCTGCAGTCACGTCAGTTCGTGGCGCGGTCGCTTGTTGTTGGCTCCCGTACGAATTGTCGGCGTGGAGCGCGTGATAATCCGAATGGTCAAGCCCGAGAGGGATGATTTCTGGAGCTATGCGCGACCGTGGGGGAGTTTGTGGTCGACTGCCAAATGATGGGAGCAACTGGTGTGGTGCAGAAGGCGTCTTCACTCGTTGTTGTTGCGTCTGCCGCTGCGGTTGAGCTTGTTGTAGCTGGTTGTTGCGCTGGTTCCCGTCGTGATCCTGGTATTGATCTACGTCTTCTTCCCTGCTTTCTTCTCGTCCGCGTCTGTCGTCGAATGTGCGGTGGCGCCTATTGACCCCCTTTAACGGAGGTGGCCGCTTGATAATGCGCTTGCGCTGGGAAGGCTGATCGGCATTCCTAGATCCGTATGACTCGGAGGTTTTTCTTGCGCGCGGACGTAGCTTGAACGGAGGCATCGCGTGGGACACGGGCGGGGTGGGTAGTTGCCCATGGGATATCGTGTGGGGAGTAATAGGCTGCGTTGCGATCGCCGGGCTTATGCTGCTGTGCTCGAGGAACGGATCCGAGGAGGTCATGAGAAACTGCAGAGACCGAGACGTGGTAAAGAGATGATTCAGGTCGGCTGAAGTAGGCGCTTGTTTAGGACTGGCAGGAGGTGAGACAAAGAGAGGTTGCTGAAGTCCTGTTTGTGGAAGTTGCGACAAGTCACTCCCAAAGGCTGAAGGTAGCAGCATCTTGGTGAGAAGTGCCGGGTCACAGTCCCCCTAGAGGTCGCGAGATGTTGGGTGTAGTGTAGGCGTCTTGGAAAACTCCAACCCCAAAGACGGGAAAGAAGAAGATCGTAGACAAGCCCGCGCTCGTATTCCTTGTTTTGGATTGTGTATTTGAGGTGGTTCCCGCTGGCAACGAGCGACGATGAGCGGCGCGCGCCAAGGGATCTGTCTGTTGATAGGGATTTGTGTCGCTAATAAGAGGAGGCTTCCAGGACGATGATGTGCAGGAGGTTTGGTTCAGTAGCCGATCGAGTGGAAGTTGAGGCTGAGAGCAGGAAGCTACGCGATAGGCTGAATAGACGTGTTCCAGGTGGTTGTTGTAAAAGTCAGAAGGAAGTGACGAGGTCCTGACGAGGAACAATGCGCCTAATAAGACTCCCAGAGTGTCGTCCAGGGTTCACAGGGGTTATGCCCGTTAGCCTACAGCCAAAAAAGTGGATTGTGTGCGGGCCACATGATGGGGCGAGCAAGGGGGCGCCATGCTCTGGCACAGATCTACCATTGAAAAGCGCGGAGCATGCGCATGTGCTCCACCTGATGTCTTTTCAGTGTCACCCTTTCACTACACGTGTAGTGTAGCGTGCCTGTAGATACACTAATACACTAGGTACCTCTTCTACCTTGGTGCTTCCACTTGGCTGCGCACCTTGACGAACTGAAGAGGTATCGATGTCGTCGAGTTGGCGTTCACTGGCAGATGCGAGCTGATAGTAATCAGTTGGGCTGTTACTGCTTCGATTGTTCATGAAGCAAGCTGGCGTCTCAAGGGGAACATGAGAATGCGATGACCAGACCCTCAGTCACAAGGGAGCTCGACTCACCTAGTCTACAACAAGTTCCCAGACATGAGTCCTGCTGCGGACATGGTTGCTAAACTAGTCAAGCTGTGACGTTGAGGTTCGTTTGTCAGTTGTGTTCAACCATCCCAATCGGAGATTGGTGTTCATCAGGACGGGTGGCATACAGCTATTGTTGGTCGCGATCGGAGTTTACAGCAACCAGAAGCGCTGCGACAGGCTGGCAAGGGAAGCGATTCAATCTCGGCCGGCGAGAATGAACAGAAACTGGCGGCCGGGCAGCGACCGGGTACGAAGGAGCAGAACGGGCAAAGACACGTCGCCGTTTGTGTCACTGAGGCCGATGACGCTGAAAGGCGTCCAACGCCAACCAAACGCGATGCACACGCGTGAGATCAAATGAAGCGATTGTCCAATGAAATCACACTGGGGATGACATGAAGGGCCGGAATTGTTTGGGATTGGTTTACAGGGTTTATCCATCCAGACAATGGCAGGTCAATCATTCAGGTAGCACTTGATGTGCGCTGACACTGTTTCAATGGGAGTTCCTCTCATGTGTCCTCAGCCCTTTGCGCGGATAGTAGTGTACTACATATGTAGCTCGTTCGGGTAGTAACGGTTATCTGTGCCAAGGCGTAGTCTCAGATGGCGTGACACGCAAAACAGCAACGGGCTTTGGCCATTCGACATATCGGAGCCTCAGTCTTGGCACCGGTCCCGGAACCACCCCGTTTACGATGACTAACGAGCATCTGTCCCGTCGGCCGATGAACAGGCACCGTCTAGGTACTCTCATACCTTCGGCGCTGATTGGATATTGGAAAACTGATCTTTGGACAGGCCAACTGGTGGCAGTTTAGAAAATTGGCCGTGAGTGACAGGAAGCCGTCAGGTCGCTACACCGTCCCAACCTTCTCTGCCAGCTCCTTTCGTCTCACTCAGCTCGGAACTCTTTGTGCTTGTAAAGATACGCCAACAGTCAAGTGAGTCACTAAGCTGATAAGACACTTCTTGAAACTCTCATCAAACCGAAATCTCTCTTCTCAATCAGCAGAAGAAGAAAGAAAAGAAAGAAAAAAAAAACACCTTAAGCTGAACCATTGAGGTGCTTATGGGCCTGGTGCAACAGCCCCCAAACCTTGAACCACCTTCATCCCGGGTACTGATATCACAATACTATACACAGGAAACAGGAGAGCCAGGAAAAGCTTACCACCTACCATCTGTTTCTGACCTTCGCCTATTCTGCTATCATAGGATTCAAGGAGGCGAGTGTCCAAGGCCGTGGTTTAACTACAACGAAATACGGTCAAGGTTAGCTATCAGGAAATTATAGACTAGAATCACCGCGGTGGATGAAAGAAAGCAGCTTCAGGGAGACATGCTATCTGTTTGAAGTGGGTAAAGGCTCTGAGAAACACACCAGGATACCGGATTGCATCTCTGGAATACCGGGTTCAGTTCACCATGACATGCACAGTTGTTCTGGGACGTGAAGAGCGAGTGCTCTGCACATCCATCCAAATAAAATGCAAAAGAATTGTTGCCAACCAAATGAGAGGACGGGAGTCCAAACCTTTTCTCTTCGCCTTCTAAATCATCCCAATGCGAGTTTTTCCTCCCCTTTTCTACACCCGTGACCACACAACACCCATTCACCCTCCATGACGACATGGAGATTAATTCTCTCTGTCCATGGTATAATAACATTGATAGCTTTCTCGATTCACTCAGGCCTTCCCCACCACCTCCAACACCGACAGTCACTATACCTCACTCAGAGTTCTTGTCATTTCCTCATGGACTCCAAGAGCGGCCCATATACCCGACTTGAGTGTGCTGGCACTCAAAGGAAAGCCGCCGGAATTACAACAGACAGTGACCCAAAAAGGAAACCTTCCCATCAGGGATGGGAGAAGCGCTTTGGAAAAATCCAGATGTGCGACACATGCAATCGCAGGGCACCAGATTTTCTCCTCTGCTGCAAAGTTTGCCCCTTTTATGTCTGCAAAACATGTGTCTTTGGAAACATGTTGGAGGGGGACAGCAGGCATTCCGTTGAAATTGCCGAAACGGACTGGAGGACAACGGAACCGGCACCGAAGCGTGCAATTAAAAGACTACGTGCGGCCACTCGCGCTCAACCCAGCAATGCGGACACGACCTCTTTAGTCTCAGTCTGCCCTTCACCCTCTATTCAACACCAAACGCGACTGCCCTCATTGCGCGACCTGTTTCCGCCTGGATTCTTCCCAGCCCCCACAAGTGCGACAATGCCACGCCGTCAACCAGATGGAGATGAAGATGAGGATTACACGCCTCTTTCTAAGAGGCAGAAGTCGCTAGCTCAAAGAGCCAGTCTGGAAGAGGAGCCATCGGCTACCGACTCCCAGTATCCTGAGTCACGGGTTGATTTCGAACTTGACGCAGCTTACACTGCGGCTAGTTATCGCCCCAACCCGCGCAGATCAGCGACAGTTGCCTACGATCGCATCAGCCAGACCTGTCGCACCCCACGACATCCTCGCCGCGTCGAGCAGCAAGAGGAGCAACTTTCTCACTGTCAGCAAAGTGAATCTCGTCGTAGAATACAACAACACCCATGTGCTGAAGAACTACAAACCTCCCGCAATCACGTCACAAGTGAAGCCAGTCGCGCTTCATGTCACGCACCCTTCGCTGGACCGCAACAGCAGGATCATCGTCATGCCCCGCAGACCAAAGTCTCCAGCAACGCTCCCGTCAAGCCTTCCCCTCTGAGCAACATGTCTCTACTCAGGGATTTCGAACACCTGCCGACTGAGCTCACTGCCACGTCTGGTCGACCCGTTCGCGGCGCAATGGCGAGGGCCCTGGACCGTATGAGCAACCAGAATCAGGCCGGCAGTTCATCAGCTGTCCATCCCGCTGGGGAGGACTTCAGATCCGATTCACGACCAGCGAAATCCCCCATCTCCCGCGAGCAACTGCGCAAACAGAACCTGATCATGGTTCTTTACCGAAGCATCTTCGACTCCAAGCTGAAAGAATTTCCCTCCCTCATGACCTTCTGCCCTATTCCCGGCACCTGGCAAGAACCCTCACCATGCGCTGGTCCCGCCCCTCCTCTTCAGTCCCTTAATCACAACATCCCCCAACGCGCCGATTTCGACGCCTTCCACCAGCACAGTCTCAACTCAACCTTGCGCATGAAAACCCCCTACGGCGGCCCTGCCGCCCCAATTCCGCCCGTGGGCTACGAAAGCTATTCCTTCCAAAACTACCCCTCCACCCACAAGACCAACGAATACCATTCGACAGCAGCAGACGTTTTTGGCCAAGCCGTCCCCTCGCTGCGCACCACACCCAAATACCACCCGGCAAACGACATGACGCCCGAGGAACTCCAGCGCTACCACAACGACCGGCGGCTGTTCGTTAAGATGAAGGCTGCCTGGGTTGATAACGACAAGATTTTGCGTCTTCGGGATCAGAAAGGGGATGAGGAGGCGCTGCAGACGCTTTGGAATGTTGCCCAGGTGTTTAGAGCGAGAAACCCATTTAATCCGAGTGCGGAAAGTGTTAAATGGTTCGTGGACAAGAGGGCTGAAATTTTGAGGCCGAAGGGACGGAGTCAGCGCCAGGGCGCCAGTTCCCCTGCCGGGGAGGAAGGCGGCGGTTGCGGCAAAGTTGAAGGCCTACTCAACGCGACGGTTGCGGCAGAGGAGATGGAGGTAGAGCCGAAGCCAACGAATGTGGACGAGCTGGTGAATGAGCTTGGGAATGAGCAGATGCCGCAGGCTGGAAACGACAATGATGATGATGATGAGCATGACGCCGATGAACTGGCACCGGCATTCAGAGTGCTGCAGCAACTGGAGCAGCAGCAACAACAACAACAACATCAACAGCAACAAGCTTCGGTGAGCCCTAGTTCTCATTCCCAAGATTACGATGCCGACGTTGACACCCCAGAGACACAGAGCGAGACCGACGAGCAGGAAAGATATAGACGCGCTCATTCTGAGTGGACGCAAAGTAAGGGGAGGTTCGGTGTCAATGACCTCCTTAACTAGGTAGGAGCGGCTGGCCCGGCAAGTAATTGGTATGACAGGTGTCATACAGTTATTTGCTACCAGCTTTCTTTTGTCTTCACCTCGCTAGGCCTTTTTCTTCTTCTTTTTTCTTTCCTTTTTCTTAGGCAACAGAAGTTTGTTGCTTGGGGCGGTTTTGCTTGAACGATCCCCCCCCCCCCCCCCCCCCCCCCCTTTTTGCTTCACCATTCTGGCTTTGTTTCTTCTTCTTCCTGTTTCCCCTCTATGATCAAGGTATACCGAGGAGAGATGACAAGCCTATTACGGGCGATTTTACGGGTTAAGGAAGGGAAAAAGAGGCGTATTATCAGGTAATGGAGCGGTGGAATGATGGCAACTAGGCAGGCAGGCAGGCAGGCAGGGATGAATGAAACACAAGAAAACAAGTCTGTTTGTACCTCTTTGATACCTGCGTGTTGTCGTGTATTGTGGGATTATTCACTATGATTGTATAAGTATACGTCTGTGGTGCTGTAGGGATCGATATAACGAGCGTTATACGGCCTACAAGGAACAGCTAGTGCATAAAAACAAGTAATTGAGTCGAACAGACGCCCTCGATTTTATCGTCGTATTGTTACAGTTTTGTTCGAAGTCCCTAGCATCATCTTCACAAAGCCAGGCGAGTTTGTTCACCTCCCTTCTGGCTGCAACACCTCATGCCCAACATCGATATACTCTCCTCCATTCTCCTCCTCACCTTCCCCCTCGTGCTCCTCGGCGAACAATCTCCTCCTCTCCGGTCCGCGCTGCACAAACTCCACCGGCTTCACCACAATCTTCCTCATATGCACATTCACATCCGCCAACTTGACGGTCAACACATCTCCCACCCTCATGTTGTTTAGCAAGCTAAACCCAGCGAGGTTATCGAGATCTATCTCGGCCCACAAATCAAAGTAATCGAGCCGGCCACGCACGCACGTGTTTTGCACGTTCACGACCGTGTACGTGAATTCCTCGGGAACCTGACCCTTCTTGCCCTCGCCAAATCGCCACGCGCGCACGAGTGCTTGCAGAATCAGCTCGTTGCGGCCGTCAATGTTAGCTAGCGTCTTGGCGTGACGCTCGCGCACTCGTAGGTGTGGGAATACCTTGTTTTCAAGGTGGGAGGCAGTGAAGGGGAGGCCTAGGCGGACGGCTTGCTTGTCGTCCATGGGTGGTTTGAGGTTGTACTTGTCAAAATTGCGGATGACGAGCGACTGGCTGCCCTGTGCACGACGTTTGTGCTCCTCGAGCAGGGCGGCCTGGATTTGCCAGTGGACGAGTAGGTCCGAGTAGCGGCGGAGCGGGGAGGTGGCTTTGGTGTAGATGTCTACGCCCATCGTGTAGATGAAGGTGGGCGTGGCGGCAATGTCGTGGCCGCCCAGCAGGTTGCGAAGCGTGCGCATCTCCTCGAGCGAGGGCTGCTTGCCGGCTATCAGCTGCGGGTAGATGATATCCTGGGTGTAGGCGCGGAGGGCTTCCTCGTTTTGGGCGGCGAGAAGGTTGGTCCGGAAGGGGATGGGGATGCCACGCTCGTAGCACCACAGAGCGGCGATCTGGTTGGCTATGCCCATGAGATCGTCCACAATGGGGTAGAGGCCGCCGCTGACGGAGTACTTGACGGAGATGTGGGGGTCGTTTGTGCACGCGAGGAAGCCGCTTGGCGTGTGCTCGATCCGAGCATTCACCAGCGAGAACTCAGCGCTGGGCGAAGGAAGGAAAATCGGCACACTTCCCTTTTGGATGCGAACCTTGTGAATGGCAGCGGCGAGCTTCGAGAGGATCTCGAGGTCCTTGACATTCTGTTCCAACAACTCATCCGGCTTGGTCATCTTCCTTGTCGGCGCCTCGTTCGAGGCAGACGGAGGGGTGCCAACTTCCAGAACGACCTCGGGAGTCGACACCTTGGGAATGCCTGCGTCCACGGGCCCAACCGCCGTCGCCACATCCTGTGGGGTGATATAGACAACCTCTCCTATCCTTCCTGGGGTGATCTTATGGTCTAGAAGGGTTCCGTCCTCGTTGAGCCTTGCACTGAAGGTAAGAGAAGGCCGACCAGGAGCCAAGGAGAACTCGGCGACAACTGCTTCATCCGAAATCATCTTGTCCACATGCCCTGGGAGATAACTGGTTTGGGTCATGAGAGCTGCCCGCTTGGCTAGCGAGCTGTCCGGTTTAATTCTCGACGTCGGGTTGGCGATGTGTACATGGATCCAGTACTCGCCCTCTTTGTCTGTTTTCTCCAGCGAGACACCATCATCGATCTCTTTAGCATTCGGAGCGTCGATGCAGTACACAGTTGAGGTGGAGAAATCCTGGCGGAGGGGGGCAAGTACGTCTTCGGTAAGCTCAGCTGGCTGTTGCTCCTCCGGGCTCGGGAGTAAACCGCCCGCCCGGTTGACCTGAAGGCCTGGAAGACGCAGGCTATGACGGGCATGGATTTCCCAGGGCATGAGCCAGCCGATTTCTTGCAGGAAGGTCCAACCCACTGTAGCGTCAAGCACGTCGGCATCTTGGTATCTCCCCAGGGCACGTAAGACAGCCGCACCAAGCCACTGGTACTTTGAGCTGCGCGGAAAAACATCCGATGCTGCCCACATGTGAATAACCCCGATGACAGTCAAAGCGTCCTGAGACCAGGAGTAAGTCGAGGCCGGTAGGACTCTGGTGGTGGGACCGAGCATTCCGTGGCTCGACCACTCGCGCATTTTCCGGCTGTGGTCGATGGCCAACCGAGCCTGCTTCAAGACCGGTTCTAGTCGATCATGTTCCCGGCGTGACTTGCGATCCAGGAGTTCGGGGCTGTAGTGGTCGCGCACCATTCTCTCGACTCGAGCAACGTTCTCGATATCAGACCGGGCGGCGACGTGAAAGATGATGGAGCTTGGGCCGGCAGTTCCCTGGCCGAGTGGGTGGAAGGAATCATCGAAAAATGTGCGGATGCTGTTGTAGACTGCGTGTAAAGCGGCTGGGGGGAAACCGGTGGATGACTGTTTGAGCTTAGGAGGGAGAAGGAGCTCGGCAATCTCACCCAGCGTCATCAACTGCTCTTCCTCAGGAAGATACCGATGAGGGTTGCTCAACCGTTCAAGGTTATTCTGGTAGATCTGTCGGGAAGCGTTTTGGAAGTCAAGCATTTTGGTGATCAAGCCTGCACCGTGCTCACGGGTCGGGCCTGCACGGAGTTTTTGAAGCTCGACCAAGATGGACATATCACCCACGATCGAAGGCAACGCACCGATGACTGGCTGCAGATCGGCAGGGTTGGTAATGAAGTTCTTGACGATAAAACCGGATTTGAAGTTGGTGCTGGCAAACCACTTGCCAGTGACTGCGTAGAAATGATCGATGCCACTGAAGCTTCCCAAGCAAACAGCGAGAACGCCAATATTCCAGTCCTCGGACATGAGTTCCACCAGATCACCGGCTTGGACTCGAGGGGTGACCTGAGTATCGATCAGATCTTGATCATGGACCTGAGCAGTGGCATTGTCATTGTCGATATTCTCTATCTCGAGCATGTGCTCGGATCGCTTTGATGTAAAGGCGTTGATAGGCCGGTCCGGGAGTGCGAAATCCGAGGGGATAGAGTGAAAGGGTTCTGGATTCTCAGCTTCCCACTGCTTCAACCGTTGTCGAATGGATAGCTTTGCAAATTTTTTTGATTTCTTTGGTTGACTGTCTTGAAGATACTGCAGGCCCGGTTCCAACGGCAAGGTGAAGTCCTCCAGAGCCTCATTGGATATCTCTGGTACCTTCCGGTCGAGTAGCGACGTAGAGGTGGACAGACCTTGTCGCCTTTCGTGGGAGAGGCGGAGGGTGCGGTCCCATTGTCGGGTCGGCCGTGGTGCTATCGTCGATGCTGGCAATATCGGCCACGATGCTAGCGTCGACAGCGATGCAACTCGGCCTTTACGGGCATTTAAAGCAATGTGCTGCCCAGACTCTTTGCGGGAGAGACATTGCCAGCAGACATATGGCTGGCGGCCGGCTGAGCGCATCATACTTGCAGCCAAGTGGACTTGTCGACAGCTTGAGACTGCGAATATCAAATCGTAGACTTGATGGTCGACGTTCCGTTTCGAAATCTCTTAACGCGGGTGTGGCGTTCCCCGCGTGCCAATGGGCTGTGTGTGGCCCTGCAGGTTGCACGCGAACTCAGATGACTTTTTGTTGGCCCATTGAAGATGTATTCACACATAACCCTAACCCCGCACTATTTGGATGGCGATCATTGCCAGCCGCCAGCTTCCTCCCTGAGACAACACACAACACACCGAGACCTCATATCATACGGCATGGATATGATGGAAACCAAAATAGAACATGCTAACTATATGGCTCTTGGAGGTTGGAGAGGTACCCGTTCACCCCAAAGCCTTCCAGGGAAGTCTCGACTTTCTTGGTAGTCCTTGGCTTGATAGCCGAATAATCCATCTCCAGACTCGCTCGTCGATTGATTCCATGGGGCCAGCCTCGGCTCTGGAGATGCCAAGACATCCGAGTTGGTTGTTGCTCGTAGAGTTTCCAGGACCACTCTCGAGAGGATTTCGGGCACAACAATCCATCAGACTTGCTATTCCCGAAGTTGTTGAACTTTCTTTGTTGTGCCCTAGTCTAGTCGTCCCCATTTTGAAGAATCATCAAAAGGCCTGCGGTCTGCCTGTCACCAAGAATGCAATCAGAGCAGGTGCCCGCTGGCCAATGGCATCACCCCAGCATGCCCTCAAGTGGAGCCATCCAGCTCTTATGCAGGTACGACCTAATCCACCCGCTGTTTTGGAGAGCTCGAGAGATCCGCCGAAGGACCCGCATTGCCCAGGAACCACTTTCCCTCGGTTTTTTTTGGATATCTCTGGCTTCCACTTTGGCTCCCTGAGTGGTTTCACAAGGCTTCCATGTCGCAATGTCCCCGGATTGAGTCGTATGAGGTATGGGGCTGCACTAGAATGCACGCAGTCTTGCACTGTACTTATTCGTCAGTAACAATATTAGGCAGTCCGCCACAGGATCAGCGGATAGTTGGCCCATGTGAGATGTCGAGCGGGAGGCTGTTTGGGGACTCAACACATCCCCCGATGCCCCTCGAGATCTCCTTGGTGTTGAGTTGTTGTCACTTGTCCCGTCAGTCTGTGTGACATCTCAAGCTCGAGATTCGAGGTGCAAGATGGTTTGTTCGTACACACGGTACGTTGGCCCATGTTGACAAACTGCCTCCGCCCTTTTTTTGCTTCTTCTAGATCTCAAATGCAGCCAGGATCGGGACGGGCAGGTGTGGTAACCCAGCTGTGGCTGTTTCAACTGGCCACGACGGGCAACGTTGCTAATATCGCTTATTTGATTTCCCAAGGCGCGTCTCTTCCTGGCTCACATCGGACAACCATCAGCAAATCCCTTGATCCCCTATTCCGACTTTGCGACTGCATGTCCAGCAAGGTAGACTTTTGTGCCAGGCCATCCTGTCGCTGCAATCGACAGGGGACCTGAGTGTGCACCCGACCCTGGTGGAACCCAGAAACCACAGCGTAGCGTTGGACCTCGCGTACCTTCCCGCGTCATGTCTGTGTGTACACTAGATACGGCGTACCTGCTTAATCTGTGCCTCTCTGCTGCGGTGTTCTTGGCTTCTTTCTTGTCATCGCACTGCACTCACTGCACCTGGACCGGGGGGCCTCCACTCTTCTTCCATCGTCTCCCTCTTTCCCACACTGCACCTTCACAGGAAAAGGTTCCCCCCCCCCCTCGCTCGAGCTTCGCCAATCTGCCAACACCACCACTACACACCTTGGCTCCAGACCCTCGCGGCCAATCCACCCAGTTATTTCGCAGGATGCCGTGCTCATATTTTCCTTGTGCCGCATGTACTCGGCGCCCCTCTACCTATCCCCGTCATCCGATCATCACCAAATCAATGAAGCTAAATTGGTTCAAGAAGACGGCGTTTGTGATTGCACACACCCGGTTTTCACCTTCAGATACGAGAGACCAGGTACAAGTACCGTGTTTGCCCATGATGCGGCATATCAGCTCCATACAGGGTCGTATACTTATCAGGTACTCTGATACTGTCATGTATTTTGCCTAGATATGTCGTGGCGGCTATGGATATGATTGGCCTGCCATCGAATTGGCCTTTTAGTCGCCTGAACATCCCCTCACCCGGTCGTATCTCAACACGAAAGCATGGTCCCCTTTTCATGCGCAGAACCTCAAGATGGAAGCAATTCTGAGGGATGAGGGAGAAAAAGACGGTGTCCAGGGACTGGGTGTTGCCGGTCTGACGGGCCTAGCTCTCGTTCTCTAATGAAGGTCCACACCCAAGGGCCAGAGTCGCATCCACCACTCGCCAAGCGCGGGCTCACCGTCCACTCGCCGGACAGGTTGAAGACAGGGATGATTGGGGGAGCGAGAAGGGTAAGGTCGTCTCCGCCATGGCCAGGGACCGGACAGAAAACGAAAAGGACGGGGAGGACGGAGTGGACGGGGTGAACGGGGTGCGCGAGGAGGATACGGATCGATGTTGTGGCCGACTGGCCGCCGAACAGATGCCGTGCTCTGTTATCTGCGGACGCCATCCACGTCGTCGCAGTCGAGTGCTCGGGATGGGAGGATGGGTCTTCATGTGCCCTTGTGCAAGTTGTGGGCCGCACCAGGAACCAAAC
This sequence comes from Neurospora discreta FGSC 8579, assembly GCA_009805215.1. Taxonomy (NCBI): domain Eukaryota; kingdom Fungi; phylum Ascomycota; class Sordariomycetes; order Sordariales; family Sordariaceae; genus Neurospora; species Neurospora discreta. The sequence goes on from RANX01000010.1 coordinate 133,290, forward strand.
TCTCTTAGGATGGCGCTCAGGGGTCCCATGGCGACCGTGACGGACGAACGAATGGCGCCCAGTCAGAACCTACTAACAAGTAAAAGTGGCTGCCACCGACTGCCACCCTCCCCGGTCCTGCAATGAGTACTACTATTACTGCCATCTCTCCCGTCTGGCCCCATCTTTTTCTTTTGCTTCCCCTTTCCCTTCCTTCACCTGCCCATTGTGCGTGTTGATATTCAACATCGATAGCCTCTTTTGCGCTTTCGATCCTACACTCTTTCTTTCTTCACCACACCACCGCTTCACTCTTTTAGCGGGCATTCGTTAATCAGACGCCATTCGCACGAATTACCTATTCAGCGAAGTACCTAATCACCACCGACAACCCTCAACAATACACACAAGGAGCAAAGCAAAGAATACCAGGGTCAATATGAAGGGACTACTTGTTGCGGCCACCGCGGCCGTCCTCGCCGGCGGCGCGAGCGCGAACAGACTTCACCACCGTCACCTCCACCAGCCCTTGTTTGAGAAGAGGGTTCACAACGAGAGCGAGATCTGTGTCCCAGGCTGCACTACCATCTGGACCACCATCACTGGTCCTGCCGGCCGTATGTTGAACTTGAGAAGTGAAAGCTGTTTGTTTGCTCAGAGAAACTAACATGTTGCCTAGTCTACACTCCTCCCGCCCCTCCCTCCACGGCCGCGCCTGCCACCTCCTCGGCCATCACCACCAGCGAGGCCCTGCCCACCCTCTCCTCCTCATTGGTCTTTGCCAACTCCTCCTCGATTGCGGTCCCGAGCACCTCCTCGATTGCGGTCCCGAGCACCACCGAGGTTGTTGTGGTTCCCACCACCACCACCTCCCAGGGCCCCATCACCGTCCCCACCCCGATCCAGCAGACATGCCCTACTCCGGGCACCTACACCTTCCCGGCCACCACTATGGTTCTGACTGAAACCAAGACTGTCTGCGGTGCCTCTTCCACCGTTGTTCCTAGCGGTACCCACACTCTTGGTGGTGTTACCACCATCGTCGAGACTGCCACCACCGTTGTCTGCCCGGTCGCCACCACCAAGACCGCCGAGAATGGTGTTGTTACCAGCGTCGTTGAGATGACCACCTACGTCTGCCCCAGCGCTGGCACCTACACCATTGCTCCCATTACCACCACTGTCACCGACCGCGAGCCCGTCACTGTTGTGGTCCCTGTTGTCGAGACCTACGGCCCCGGCACTTACTCTGCTCCCGCCGTTGTCACCACTGTCACCGAGACCAACGTTGTTGTCTACTGCCCCTTCACCGCCGTTGAGCCTCCCGTTACCTCGACCCAGGCTCCCGAGCCCACCACCTCCGTAGCTCCTCCCGTTGTTTCCGTGGCTCCTCCCGTTGTCTCCGTCGCTCCCCCTGTTGTCTCTGAGGCTCCCCAGGAGCCCTCGAGCACCTCTTCCGCTGTCCCCGTCGTCTCCGAGGTTCCCCAGGCGCCCTCGAGCACTTCTTCTGTGACTTCTTCTGCGGTCCCCATGCCCACCGCGCCCACCGGCAACCTCGGCGGCAAGGGTGACAAGTGGGCCATGACCTACACTCCCTTCACCCAGGACGGCCAGTGCAAGGCCGCTGCCGACGTCATGACCGACATCAAGGCCATCGCTAACGCTGGCTTCACCACCCTCCGTGTCTACTCCACTGACTGCGACACTCTCCCCAGCGTCGGTGCCGCTGCTGAGGCCACTGGTCTCCGTCTCATTCTCGGCATCTTCATCGGCACTGTCGGCTGCGATAACGGCTCCCCCGATGTCTCGGAGCAAATCGCCGCCATCAAGTCCTGGGGCCGCTTCGACATGGTTGACCTTGTTGTTGTCGGTAACGAGGCTCTCTTCAACGGCTTCTGCACCGTTGGCCAGCTCAAGGACCTCATCTACCACGTCAAGTCTGAGCTCGGAAGCGCCGGTTACTCTGGTCCTTACACTACCACTGATGTCGTCTCTGCTTGGCAGTCCATGGACATGACCGAGATCTGCAACGCCATCGATGTCGTTGCTTGCAACTCTCACGCCTACTTCGACGCTAACACTGCTCCTGAGCAGGCTGGTACTTTCGTCGCTGGTCAGCTCGCGATTGTTGAGAAGGTCTGCAACAAGCCTGGTTTCGTCATGGAAACTGGTTGGCCCACCGCCGGTGAGTGCATTGGCAAGGCTTGCCCCGGTCGCGAGCAGCAGAAGACCGCTCTTGCCGCCATCAAGCAGGAGATGGGCAAGAAGGTCGTCTTCTTCTCCTTCAGCGATGACCACTGGAAGCAGCCTGGTTCGTGCAACTGCGAGCAGCACTGGGGCTGCGGTGAGATTTTCGGTGTCACCCTCTAAAGTGTGAAGAAGATATCAGGATTGCGTAAATGATGCTGTTGGATACGGTTGGATATAGAGGATGTTCTTTCCCATTCTCCTATTTTGCTCTATCAGGATTTTTGTCTTGATTTTGGAGGAATAGAAGGGGGGGAGAGAGGTAAATAAATGGATACTTTTTTCAAACCATGCACGTCAAAGTCGACTCTTCAGTTTTCTTGGGCCCCTTCTCCAGGTATATATATATAATACGTTTCCTGTATCGCCGCTGTCACTTGTCAATGTTCCTCACAACTTTTGTGTGTGTACATCCAAGAAATATCCGCATCCAGCCCCGGTCGATCTGTCACTCAGCCAGTCAACCCTGGGATCAACATACGATCTGTTTATCCCCCGCGCCCGCGTTGCAAATGATCGTCATGACAGATCGTCTTGTCCTTGCATCCCCCAACGCAACAACGGGAGATGTGCAGATCAAAGTCCGGGGAAAGAACACGCACATACCTACACACGCACACTTGACAACAACAAACCTTCCACCCCCTTGGGCTTACTTTCTGGAGTTGACCTCCTGGCTGGGCGTCCATACCTACCTATATACCTACATACGAACATGTCTTCTCTCCATGTTCAAGACACGGAAGAGGGGTGTCACTTTATTATAGACTTGGGATGATGCACTGAAAATGGTGTTCAATCATCTTGTACTTTGGCACATGTGCAAGTACACAATCTCATGTTGTTGTCGCTGTTGGGGAAATCGATCCACACGGACGATGCTGTGCGGTGCGATGCACACACACACACAATGATGATAGTCTCCTTTGTAATACTCGATGTTATGTTCTGCTTGCTCATGTGTTTGTCATGTCTGTTACCGTTGTTAGTTAGTATACATCATTTAACACACATTCGTTGTGATTCCTTATGTGTGGTTTTTTTTTTTTTTTTTTYTTTTTYTTTTATTCAACTGAAATTTCTATTTTCCCCATCGTCAATCTCTGTTTTCATCTGCCGTTGGTTTCAATATTCATGAATGCTGTGGCTAGTGTATACTGGAACAAGGTTTCGAAGTGTTTGGAAGGGCCTTTCTACCTATATCTTTTACCACTTCTTGATTTGTTTGTTCGGTTTTTTTTGTTTTTTCTATTTCTTTCATACAAGGAAGCTTCCTTGCTCTCTTTCTATCACTAGACTAGTTTAGGGTGTACTACTACGTAGAGAGCTGGAAAGAGGACTAATTGTTGGGAAGAACCATTCGAATTCACTGTGATATAATCGAGACTCAAGACGAGGTAGGAAGCAAGCAAAAGGCAGGCGTACAATGCAAGTACATAAATACCTATCCGGAGGAAGTCCCTGAGCCATAGAAAAGAGAACTTATCCCAGAAAGATAATCTGAATCTGAGACAGAGGAAGAAGGAGGACGAGACAGACAGGTGTAACGAAGTAGGTCCACAAGTAGGCTACAATTTGGACAACTTGAACTTATGGAAAAGAAAAGAAACAAACCCCCCAACAGTTGAATAAAGTTAGAGCAGTACAGTGACAATCCAAGAATACTGTCCCACCTTTCGGTATGTCCCGCTGTTTGGGAGGAAGAGTATTCTTGAATAGCAATCTCATGTTAACTAGAGTGCCTCGTCCTCAACTCCCAACACACGGATAGCGAGGGGATGACAAGTCGAGCTCCTGTGATAGTGCTCGGAACCAACCTGGATTAACTCATCTGAACCATTGCAGATTTTTTAGTCTGAGTGTCTTTCGTTTCTACGTCTCTGGAGACAATGCGATCTTTTTTTATATTGTTCTATATTGTACTGAGGGTTTGTACGACAGAATCATAAGTATCCCCAGTCACATGAGCCAGAGGTACGTAGGCAGGCAGGTTCATCTCTGGCAGTTGTGGTTGACCAATTTGAAGCTACCGCACTAAGTTCTCAACGGGGTAGGTACAAGATCCATCCCGTTAGACAAGATGATATTTAAGGCAGGAACTACAAATATCGCGGCTCGAAGGTCATAATCGATTTGGGCGATGATGATGACGTTGATGATGTGAATAAGGGCCTAGACGTAAACTTTCACCAGATTCATACCTATTGCACCTCGCTTACCTCACTACCCGCTGCCCACTGAGATATAAATATAAACTTTCAAGAACCAAGGAGAAAATGATTCAGGTGATGTCCGCGAAACTCGAACCAAATGCAAAACAACCTAACGAAAAGGAGAAACAGAGGTATCGTTAACGCCAATAAAAAGGCAATCGAACTGAACTGACTCCTTGATAAAGGACAACACAAAGACACGCTTCGCTTCCGTAGTAAGCATTCGTTTACGCGCCAAGTATCTTCCTTTTCATGAAACACCTAATAACGCTTTCCTTCTTTCCTTCCATTCTTTAGCAAGGAAGAAAAAACCCCCAAAGAAACCCACAGAAACCAGAAAAAGAAAGAAAAAGAGAAAAAAAAAACCCCGACTGAACGAAGATAACCCGTTGTGTTTGGCTTTGGAAGCTTCCCGGCTTTCCTAAGCACCTTCGCGTATCCTCAAAAAGAATCCCCAATGTCGCAAACTCAATCCTATTCGCCATTTGTTGGTCGTGTAATAGAGATAACGCCTGGTATTGTGACAGCGGGGTGCGTTTGAGGGTCACCATCTAGAACTGCTCACGAAGGTCGTCCATTCCAGACCTAATAATGATCCTCCCTGAGAAAGATGTACCGACAGTTGTTGCTTCCAAACATTCCGTTCCAGCGTGTGAAGACAAAGGCTTCGTGAGCCAGGTATCAGGCCAGCGCTCCACACTAGCTGATCTTCGTCGTGAGGTCCGACTTTCTATAGTGATGCTTCCTAGGTGGTGGCTTCCATGTTGTTGGATGAACGTGATTTATCGTTATCGTGCCGAACGCAATCGTTCTAGTGCTGGTGTGAAACAACCCTTTGAAGAAGTTTCGGTGGGTCCACACAGCCCACTGTTGACCATGGTGTTCGCTTTGTTTTTTCGTCACTCATGAGCCCGCCCCAGAGATACTGTAGCACTCCGCGAATGCCCCAGGCATATGCTTTTGTCACCCATCGCGGGCGTTTTCCTTTTTTTTCTTTTTTTTTTTTTTTCTTTTCTTCATCTTTTTTCTTTTTTCCCCATCAAGCTCAGAAAGGCTCTAGATCAGCCAGCGCCGCGCGTCTTTGACTTCTCCAAACCACGCTATTCTGGATGCGCTTCTCCTCGGTGAAAGAAGATTGTGGCCAGTCAAAGTCACCACTTCCTCCCATGTGCCGCCCATAGTATCGATAATCCAAGCCTCGTTCGTCGAAGTCCCCCATCATCATCTGACCCATTCCGCACCGCTCCAATTGCAGAAGGCCTCCTCGTGTGGGATCGTAGCACAGCACCGTGAGGTCCTGCCCGCTGTTTGTAAATGAGACACCGCCAATCTCGGCAAAGACGTCTACTGTTTGCTTGGAACGGAAGGTCTGTGCATCGATAATGTTGATATAGTCAGCCTCCTCGGCTGCGACGAGAACACGCTTGCCGCTGCCGATCGGCGAGAATTGCAAGTTGCGAACTCCAGCCATCTCGGCACGTATGGTACACACTGGTGTCGAGGAACCGTTGTTGTCTGTCCAACGACGGGCGTCCCAGATCTTGATGGCTTTGTCCTGAAAACCTGTGGCTACTGTCCATCCATCGTCTGCCCAGGCGCAGGAGAAGCCGTGGTCACGATGACCGGAGAGCTCCTGAAGGATTTGGGGTTTCCCACCTCCCAGCGTCGACTCGGTCGTGGTGATGAAGACGTTCTTATGGTCTCCAACAGCGACACGCAAGCGACGGTCAGGAGAGACCGCGGTGCAATTCAGCGGGAAGTCATAAACTTCGTGGAAAAGCCATTTCTCGGTGGTGATATCCAAGACGCGGAAGACGGCATCGTTCGATGCAAAGCCAGCCAGAGGTCTGTCGGAATTTCGGTCTTGATAGACTTGGGCATGATTTGTGATGCCGCTTTGATTACTGGTAATGATACCCTCGTGGCAGGCTGATGACTCTGGCTCGTCGGAGTCCATATGGCGAAGCGTGTACTCACCGTTAAAGCTACCCGCTATGAGGACACCGTGACCGGCGGCCATAGTAGATACATGTGAGCCCTGGGCATCGCCGAGCTTCATGACTACTCGGGATTTCCCCGAAACTGGGTTGAACTGGTGTACAGCGCCGGTACCGGGATAAAGGATCTTTGTACGGGAGGTGGTGGCCAAGATATTTCGAAGTTGAAAGTGCGCCAAGTTGATGTTGGACTTGAAATCCATACGCCGGAACTTGAAGAAACTATCGGTGCAAGGTAAGCTAATATCGGGACAATTTTCCTGTGACATTGGTAAATATACATGTTTGAACAGGGGCAGATTGCAAAGGCTTGTTCGACTCACATCCCACTTGTCAGAGTCGGGCACGTTGACATAGTTCCTGTAGGTCAGGAGTCGACGTTGCCGCGCCTCCTGCCTAGTCACCCCTAGTTCTTCCCAGTTCACCCCTTGAAAATCGCATTGATCCCCAGCAAGGTCTGTGTAGCGCATCCGTGAGAGCTTCTGGGCAGCGAGGTCCGCGATTTTACTGGGCCATGGATAGGGTCCCCTAGGTAGATGTACTCCCTGTTCTCGATGATCTGGACGAGCCCAGTTGTACAAGAGTTCGGTCAGGCAGTAGTTGCTTGGACCAAGACTAGTCATGCTGTGAGAATTGGGACCGTGAGCTGGGTGAGGAAAGGTATCAAGCAACGTTGTAGGCGGAACTTGTGGATGCACCGTGTTGATGATGCCGGGTATCACCGGGGACGCGGTCGTCGTAGGCGGCCAACCCTGCCCGGTTGTTGCCAGCATCTGGTTGACTGAGTCCAGGGTGAAGGGCATGAAAGGAGCAGGAGGAGCAGGAGGGAACTGTGAGAACTGCTCTTCATCGGACAGGGAGGAGGTCATGCTAATGCTATCCTCATGGTCGGGCTCCATGCTCAACTCATATGGAATGCCATGCTCGCCATCCGAGTCTGAAACATCGGTCTCCATATCGTTAGTGAGCAAGTCGGCCACTTGTAGGTAGTTCACCAAGGGAGCACCCGCATCGTCGGACATGTCCACGTCGTCGGAGAGATAACCGGCCAGGGCAGGGTAGTAGGAGGGCTGCGGATGGTGGCCCAATATTTGATCAGTATGCAGGTAGTGATGACCATAAAATACGCTCTCACTTCCGTCCTCGTCGTCGTCGTGCTCTTCGAATTCTTGCTCGCCTTGTCCGTCTTCGTGTTGGTGCTCCTCGTCCTCGACGTCTTCGTACTCACTACCACCCTCCGACAAGTGATCAAACGGTTGGCCGATCCCTACTTGATGGTTCTCCACCTGGTACTGGTAGTTCAGTACCCCATCCTCTTCGCTTGGTATGATGGACATGGGGATGATGGTCGGCCAGCTGGACCCAACGACGACGGCCGAGTTTCCGCTGGGCATGTCGGTAAAGGCGCCAGTACCGTGACTACCCTGGGATCCTTGTGGTCGGTTACCGTTCCGCATTTTTGTGTCGCGCATAGCGACAGCTGGTGGGTAGGGCGGGAGTCCTTCAGGTTGGTTAAGGTAGTTATTATGGACGGGTCGTCAATACATGGGGCGCACCGGGCGTGGTCGCGACCGAGGGGCAGACGCACGGGAACAGTAGATTGGCCTGGTGTGTCGAAGTCATGGAAGTCGCGCACTTTACTCTTCACTCCGTCTGCAGTGCCAGGCAGTTCAGCTTCAGCTGCTGTTTGGCTGGCAACCAGTGCAGCTCCCGTCACTAGGTGATGGGTCGAAAAAGGTTGGCTCGGCTGGTTGGGCCCGGATCGGGGGCAGAAGGGCAACGGCGGCTGAAACGGGGTTTCGGAGATGGGGTGGAAATCGGAGAAGGTGGGTTTGTTGACTTTTGCCTCCTTTAATCCGACTGGAGCCTGCCTGCTACTGAGCTAGATGGCTTTCTCAGAAAGAGAGAAGGAAAAAATGAATAGGGAAAAAAAAGTCGTTTGGATATCAACGCCTCTTGCTCGTTCGGTTCATGGAAGAGGCATGTCCATCTTGCGTACTTGCCGGACTCGTTTCTTGGTTGGGCAAGCGGCCAGTGCGGGCGGTTCAGAAAGGAAGGTGGTGGTGTACAGGTGGTTACCACACCAAGAACCTAACAGCCAAAGTGGAGGTGGTGCAGTGGTGTGGTGCAGACTTGCAGTGCCCTCTCAGTGGCCGACGGGATTCTTGGGAAGCCAGGCTCCAGTCTCCCGGCCTTGCCCCTTCGCTGAGCGAATGCCACTCACTGCACGAGTGGGCAATGGGCGCCGTGAAGCTTTGGACTGGACGGGATGTCTCGAACCTTAGTTGCCCTGCTTCCAGCTTGGATGCTGATGAGCGGGCGCCGGCTCACTGGTAAGCTCAAGGACCCCAAGACACGGGCACCTGGCAGGTCTGAGGTTTGATAGGTTGGACTCGAATAACCAAGCAAGATAGACGGGACCTAGGACGAGGGCCACTGTTCACAGGCCTTCTTAGGTTCCATTGTTTCCGAAATCGAGTTATGTTCACGCCGTTCTCAGATGTCACTGCGGTTTTGCGAGCGGATAGGGCGCTTGTGGGCAGTCATGAAACCACCCGATATATCAAAGAAAGATCGATGTGTTAAGAGTCCGATGACATAGAGAATTCTAACCTAACCCCAACCAAGTTGCAGCCTGACGAGAGACTGAAGAGACAGCTGAGCAGCCATGGAACCTCACCAAACAGCGACCGCAGCTTCCGCAGCCAGTGGGGTATGCCATGGAAGTTTTACAGTGCGAGATACACATGTGGATGTCTCTCACTCCCTCCCACTGCACTTGACAGGCTAGCCGAGTGGATGTGGGCGTTATCTTCCCGTGCTGAACTGTCCAGTGACACCACGAACATGAACCCGAGATAGATGCAGCTGGCAGTCCGACTGGAGAGAACGCCAGGACGGTCCTTGTGAGCTTTGAATCCAGAGGGACGGGTACACATGGATCTAACATGGAGTCGTGGCGTCGTGACTGAACCGGGCGGGAAGTGGAAAGAGGTAGCGTGGCGGAAAGCGGGAAGTCAAAATCGGATTCGGCTCTCCCATCTCGTTTCTTCATCAAATGGGGATGGGGTGCAGTTGGATCATCCATTGTGAATATGCGATGCGAAGTATCTTAGGTACATGCCCATGCAGTGCGTGAGAATCGAGGCGGCATCACGGAACCATTCCAGGAATGCAGTGATGTCAGTTGACACAGGTCATCCCGATACCCTGAACCTCGACGTATTTTTGCCAGTGAACTAACTGTTAAGAAAATAATCCAAATGTGTATCGACTTCACTAACAGAAGCAGGAAACCACCTGCGGCATCCCGACGGCTTCTACATGTGCACCGCCCGTTCCCTCGATACGACACCACCGTAGTATTATATAAAGTTCCGAACCATCGGAAAATGGAAGGATAGGAAACTCCGTTAGTGTGGGGAACAGGGTAAAGGCCGAAGCGGGTTACATACTGGAATGGTTACTTTCACTGGCTACTTGGGGGTTGGGGGCGGCCTGGTGTGGGGCCATTTTTCAACCCCCTCTTATTAAAGAGGGGGAAAATTTTCTATAGGACAACCGTTTAATATAGGAATCGGCTATTAACGCTATGTAAAACCACTTTTTAATATCGTATATATCGGCAACAAAACTATATACAAACTCGCTATTTTTAAATTATATAACCCGTAAATTTATAAAAGTAAGTAGTTTATATATATCTATAGATTAATAGAGGTTAACCTACTATTACACGTAGTAGATTTTAATAAATATTTCGACGAAATAGGGGAGGTACCTATTAGTTACTATAATACCTATATATATTTAGTTACCCGCTAACGTATTAAACACTTTAAAATATCGCGCAAATTGTTAATTATTAGGGAAATTACTACTATTATTAGCGAGTCCCGTATATTTATCTCTCGCTATATTAAATCGCTAATTAAAATTAATAAATTAATTATATTATTACGTCCTAAAAGTTGTCCCTATATATTAATAATTATTAAAGAGGATATTATTATATTGTACGTAATATTTTACTTCTAAAGATAATTTCCCGTATTATATTAAATAATTATTAGTGCGGTAAATCGGTTATAATTATTGCAAAATATTTTAAAAACCTATAACGCAATGTAGTTAGCAGACTTCTTTAAAAATCACTTAGAGTTGAAAACTACAATTTACCGCGCTGTTAATATTAAGAAGAGGTTTTAAGATTTAAATAAAAATTCCGTTAATAAATAGTTTAACGATCACGAAATTATAATTAAAAAATATAATATTGCTAGAGGGGATATTTAAAATTATAATAAAATAGGGGTAAAATTTAGTTGCGTAGCGGGTAGGTGCGTAAGGGTAATTATATTTAAGGATTTAGTAAGGTAAAAAGTAAATTAAAATATTATTTTACTATAAAATTTATATAAGGGTAAATACTTACTATTTCTTCCAACTAGAGATTAATAATATTACTAACCGAAAGTCGGCTACCCTCTTTACTAATATATATTGAATTAATAAGACTATCCCTATTGATATAATATTTATTAAAATAGACCCTATTAAAAATTCTATTGCTAATAACTTTGACAACGCCATCCGGTTTATTAAATTACTAATTGGGTTCTCAAATACCGACCTTACCCTCAATTAATTAAAGTATTTTAATTAATATTCTTTCTATTCGTCTTCTACTTTTACGAAATTGAGGGAGGAAGATAGTTATAAATTGGAGGAGGCGAGGAGGGGTTCTCCTTTTAAAATTAGTTTGGTTATAATTAGTATAAGGTTAACTATTGTTACAGGGCTAGCCTGTGTGCCTTGTGCCTGGTGCCAGCGTACAGCAGCTTCTAAGACTGCCGTACTATTATAGGGCTAGCCTGTGTGCCTTGTGCCTAGTGCCAGCGTACAGCAGCTTCTAAGACTGCCGTACGCTGGCATCACCGGCAAGGCATTGCTATTGCCGGCAGCTGGTTGGCTAGAACGCTGCTTACCGCGGGATCGCTAGACCCGTTGGTGGCCGTCTTTATAAGGCTAGCCTTCTAGGCACTCGGTTGCACTTTCTCTTCCTTTCTCCTTCGTATAATTATATATAATTATATCTACTGTCTATTTATTACCTATAATAGTTAATTGTACCTTTTAACTATTATATTTATAGTGTAAACCCTTTCTTTTATTATACGATTAATCTTTAGTATTAAGTACGTACGCGTATAGGAATCGCTTCGTTAACGAATCGCCGAATTTAGTATTCTAATTGATAATTGTAATTACGATAGTTATAAACCTTAGTTTCGCTCCCTTCATTTAGTAAATAAGGGTAGGTATTTTTTATTTAAAGGATAAGAGATTGTTTCGTGCGATTAACCTTTTTTATATTTAACGATAAGAATAGCGATTGTATATTTCTCTCCCCCGGTAGTAGTATTGACGATTTTATTAATTTTAGCGCTCCTCTTAGAAGTATGTTATTTGATTTAAACGATATTTAAGAGGCGTTTAACGAAGTTATTGGTATTATCGATACCGCTATTTATTAGATGGTATTTATCGAATTCCTTCCTTCGATAGCGATTAGCGACCTTCTTATTGGCGTTAGTAACGATGAGGAGAAGAAGGTTATTCTCCGTTCTTACTTCGATTCAATTAACGATATTAATTAAAATCCTATTTTCTGTTTAGTTATTGCTTTATTTAATTACTTTTACTATAATAACTTCGCTTAATATAAAGATATTATTATTAACTTTAAATATAATAAAGATGAATTATAAATTGCCTATATAGTAGCTATTAAGGCTTAAAACGATTTTAATTAGAACCTTAATTACTTTAATTTGAGAACCGAATTTAACGCTTTTTAAAAGAAATTTAATAATTTCGCTATAGATTATATTGTATTTAAATCCTATAGTATTAATGTTAGGTTTCTATATAATAACCTTATGAAAGCTCCTAATACTAGTATTAAAATATCGTTTTTAAAATAGATTATAGAGAATTTATTATTTTTACCGGTAAAGAGAATATTAGCGCCGCTTATAAGTATAAAATTTTTAAAGTATAGTATTTCTATATTTAATTTTAATAGAAGTGCGACCCCTTTTTTTATATTAATAAGGACGTTAAAATTATTTGTACCGCTATATTACTAGGCCCCAAGATTTTATTTAGTATTTAAGATAATTTGGATATTATTTAGAGTAGAGGAGATGTAGCTTCCTAGCGTTGGAAGATTAGCGTTGAGTTTATAGAATATTTAGTTACTTATTTTTAGAATATTAATTTGAAAATAGATATTAGCCGCTGCTTTAAAGAATTCTTTATAAAGAATATATCTTTCGCGAAATTCGAATTAGAGTTTACTAATTTAATAAACCTCTATAGTTTTAATAGTTTTATAAAAGTCTACTACTTATATAATAAAATTAATAAATATTTTTAAAACGTTCTTATATATTACGATTTTCCTAAGGTTAACGATTTTAAAAAGTAGTTCGTAATTTGTTGTACCGTTATTAGTAATTTAGAAGATATTAATTACTATTATAAAATAAACGTTTGTATTTTTAGTAATAGTATTCTTGTTAGTAATAATTTTAATAGTATTAATATGGGTAGTACTAATTTTCGTAACGTTAACGACGTCCCTATTAGTTAGGGCGGTAATAAAATAGATTTCAATACTATTAATTTTATTGTTTTTATTTATAAGGATATATTCGATTAGCGTATTTACAACGGTAAATATTATTATTATAATGGCGATAGTTATATTGCCTATAATTATTTTACTTTTATTAATTATAATATTCAAAATCTTTAATACGAAAAAGGTAAGAAGAATAAAGGTAAGGGTAAAAGTAAGGAATATTATAGTAGGGAGGAGGTCTGTGCTATTAAAGTTGTATCTGTTACTATTACCGCCGCTATAATTCCCGTTATACCCCTTACTACCGCTGTTGCTAGTAATGAATATTATAACGAATTAGAAAATATTTAGCTTTTATACCTAATTGCGTATAAAAGCTTTTCTTATTAGTATTATAGAAATAAATTTTAAGTTTTTTTAAATTAAAGGGTTTAGAGGAGGTTAAAATACAATTACTAAATAGTTCTACTTCCCTAAATTTAATACTCTTATTTTCCTATATTATTATAGGATTATATAAAGATTATTATATTACCTTTATTAATTTTAGGTACTTTACGTTCGTTTTTATTGATTATTTTTTCATAGTAAAATATAATTTTTCTTATTTTCGTTTCTGCTAAGTAAAGAAGTTCGTCTTAGCCGATAGAGTTATTAAAGGTATTATTTTTAAAGGGGTAATAATTAAGCTCCGGATTGGGTATTATAACGAAATAATTACTTTTCTAGTTTATAATATTTTAAAGAACTATTTAATTATTTTAGAATTTCTATAGATGTAATATTATAGACCTGAAATTGATTACGATTAGTATGGAATTCATTTTACTAATTTTAATTATAAGGGTTGTTATTTATTAATAGATCTCTCCGGAATTTAATTAATAATTCTAAGAGCTTTCGCTAATTAAGTTTCAATTGCGGCTGTTTATAGTAAGGGCGTTCTAATTTTCTAATTAGCTTCGAAATATAGTATTGCTACCCTTATTAGGAAAATACCGGTAATAAACCCTAGGAGTAGAATTATTAATTCTATTTAAAATTCCGTTGGAGAGATATTAGTAATAACTTTAGAAAACGGAGTTACTAGTTTTATTTAAGGTTCTACCGGGGGGATATTGGTAATAACCCTAGGGAGTAGAGCTATTAACCCTATTAAAGGAAAACCGGTATTTTCCCTATTTCTATTACTTTTAATAGAATACGTTGGGAGAGTTTTATTTGCTGTCTAAAATAATTATTAATCTATTTCAGCGCCGGTTAGGGCGTTAATAGTTAGTAGGGCCGGATTTAAAATTAGTATTATAAATATAGTAATACTTTTAATTAGAATTAAGGAATTTATTTATTACGAATTTTATATCCGCTTTTATAAGCGATGCGTCTTTGTAGGCGTATTATATTACCGAGCCTATTATTATTATAATTTCGAAGGAGATTCTTTTATTAAGCTAAATAATATTAGGGAGTTTAATACGGCTATTTTCAATTATGTTTACGAATTTTAATAATTATAGTTATATATTACGAATTATGTTAAATTTAAGAGGTTAATTATTATAGTAGAGATCTGGAATATAGATTTAACTGAAGGGATGGTTGCCGATATTCTAAACGGTAATAGTTAGCAATATAAAAAAAATCTTTCCCCTCTTTTCTATTCTATCATTAATAATTTGGTTAGTATTTACTTATGTGAGGAGTTTTAGGAAGCGGCGGTTTTAACTAAATTAATCTATTTAACCGGTATCTTTGATTAGAATGCGCCCCTCTACGAAGAAATAATCCGGTATGTATATTTAATTAAAATCTCTAATAAAAATATAAAGAAGTTCCTCGATAAAATAAACCGATTAATTAAACGAAGGATAAAATTATTGTTATTTTAAAAAAGATAGAGGGACGGCGATATATTAATAAAATAGTAGTTTTCCTCCTTTCTTTAGCCGAATAAATCCCTCCTAATCGATTATATAATTATAAAATTAAATTTTAGCTGGGGGTAACCCCTCTTAATGTAAGGCTTTGTTGTATATCTTTAATCGAAATTAATATTGTAAAGAGATAAATTGATAATAATTTGAAGAAGAATTTTATTTGCTTATTTTGATTAATAGCTGTTTCCCCTATCCTTTTAATAAAGAAACCGGACGGCGGCGTTTATATTTATATTAATTATTGTAGTATTAATAATATAATGTTAAAATTGTATTACTTACTACTATTAATTAAAGAGATTTCCGATGCTATTTATTACGCGAAGATTTTTATTAAATTCGATATAATTATTGCGTTTAATAGGATTTATATAAAGGAAGGTTATAAATGGTTTATTACTTTTATTACCCGTTTCGGCCTTTACGAATTTATTATTTACCTATTTAACCTCTAGGGAACTTTAAAGACTTTCTAAAATTATATTAATAACGTTCTATATAATATTATTAATATATATATAATAATATACCTTAATAATATTCTAATCTATTCGGATAATAAAATAAATTACGAAGGTTATATTAAGGAGGTCCTATAACGAATGATTCGTATAGGGTTGTAGATCGATATTGATAAATATAAATTCTATATTATAAGAATAAAGTATTTAGGTTTAATTATTACCCTAGGAGAATTTGAAATAGATTTTAATAAGGTATTTGTTATTGTTACTTAGGAAGCCCTAGAATTTAAAAAAGTACTATAGCGTTTCCTAGGCTTTGCTAACTTCTATAAGCGATTTATTAAATATTTTTTAATTATTATTAGTCCGTTATATAAGTTGATAAAGAAGTTAGCGGAATAGTAATAGACTAATAGTTATTAAAAATCTTTTAAAGCTTTTAAGAGAGTATTTAATAGTAATTTAGTATTCCGGATTTATAATTAGTTTAAATAGATTATTATTGAAACGGATACTTCGAATTAGGTATATAGTAATATACTATCTTAATACGACGAGGAAGGAGTTTTATATTTAATCGTTTACTTTAATTAGTAATACTCCGCGGCCGAATATAATTATAATATTTATAATAAAGAATTGCTAGTTATTATTAAGGCCTTTAAAGAATAGCGCTCCGAATTAGAAGGAATTTAGGAACCGTTCGAAATTCTTACCGACTATAAAAATTTAAAGATTTTTATAATTAATAAATAATTAATTCTCCGCTATATATATTAATTTCAATTCCTCTCTCATTTTAATTTTATAATTAATATTACCTAAGATCTTTATAGGTACGCCTTAATATATTAAGTAGGAAGTTAAAAGACTTACTTAAAGATAACGTTAATAAACGATTATCAGTTAAAAATAAAGTTTTATTCGATTATAACGTTTTCGTTAATAAAATTTTTACTTTAGAAAGTAAAGTTAGAAAGGATAACGTCGATATTAATACTATTTATATATACGCTTTAAAAATATTAAACGAAAAATTAATAAATAATTTGGTAGTAGGTAGTTATAAGAAGTTTATACTTCTCTAAGACGTTATTACTTATTTATTGGATTTAAACCGATAGATATAATTTAAAGAAGTAAGAGACTATATAAAAAGGATTCCCTTTACCGAGTACCGAATAGTCTAGGGCCGGGCGTACTTCTATAATACTATTTTCGTAGACCTTACCGATACGGAATTTTACTTTTCGCTCCTCTAACGTATTTATAATTTACTAACTGCCGGATACTTAAATTATAAGAAAATTTACTTATTATTAGTATAATCCTTCTGTTAGTTAAGGATATATATTATAGTCCGGTTTTACTATAAGGCTTATTTAGTATACGCTAAATCTAAATTATTATAATACGCCCCTTATAATTCTTTAAAATTATTAATAATACTATTTATATTATAAAAGGATATTTTAATTAATTACGTTACCCTATTTATGCTATACCTACGCCGTAGGTAGGAATTTAAATACGTTACTATTATCGTCGATCGGCTTATTAAAATAAAGTACTATATCCCTACCGAGGGTCTAATAGTAGAGGAATTAGCGGAATATTTTATTTAAAAAAATCTATAGTATTTATAGATTGCTAGATTCTATTGTCTCCGATTGTAATACCTAATTTATTTCATAATTTTAAAAGGCTTTCTCGTTGTAATTAGAAATTAAGTTTAAACCTTTTTCCGCTTTCTACCCTATTACCAACGGGTAAATTAAATATATTAACGTAGAAGTAGAAGAATATTTCCGCTTTTATATTAACTGGGCTTAGGATAATTAGGTAGATTAATTACTAATTGCGGAGTTTGCTAATAATAATTTAATCTCTAAAATTATAAGCGTCTCCCCTTTCTTCGCTAATTATAATTTTTACCTTCGTATAGGTATAGAGCTAGTAAAGTTATACCTACCGGAGATATTAATAGCGTAATAAATTGAATACTTTAAAGTAAACGAATTAATTAATTATTTTAAATAAATTTTAAACTTTATTACAATTTAAGCCCGATAAATATAGTAATATTATAAAGATAATATAAATATCTAATATTCTAATGTATTAAAGTATAAAAAGGGGGATAAGGTCCTTTTTAATACCGAAAATTTTGATATTAATTACCCCTATATTAAATTTATATCCTTTTTTAAAGGACTATTCGAAATCCTTAAAGCGGATAGTTATTAAATAATACTTAAACTTCTAATTAATATAAAGTATAACTCTATTTTCTATATTAATAAAGTTAAATTGTAGGATAAGGAGGGATTATTAAAATAAATAAACGTAAAGAAATAGGACGTTTACGTTAATTATAGTTATATTATAAAGAGGACTGATAATAGAGAGGATTTTATAGAATACGAATTTATTGAAATTGATAGTTATTAGAAGAATAATAAGGGTTGTTAGGAATACTTTATTATTTAAGTACTCCTATATATACTATTATAATAGTTACGCGCCGATATATTTATAGCCTTCGACGCTATCCGGGCTTTCTATAACGAATACCTTAAGGCGTTATATCCGCCGGATTAAACGATATTAGAAAAGAAATAGAAGGAGAAAAAGAAATAGAAGGAAGTAGAGTGGAAGGTAACGGTTTTATAGTAAAATTTGCAACGATACTAGCCGGCGACGATAGCTATAGAAGCCTTTCGAATATAGATTGCTTGTTTAATAGGGATTTCTATTATTTTATATAACATTAATTAACTATATAATTTCTTTTAGTCTAGGGAAGTATTATAAGGCTAGCTTATATATTTTGTGCCTAGTATTAGCGTATAGTAGCTTTTAAGATTACTATACGCTAGTATTACTAGTAAGGTATTACTATTACCGGTAGTTGATTAGTTAGAATGCTGCTTGCCGCGGGATCGCTAGACCCGCTGGCGGCCGCCTTTATAAAGCTAGCCTTCTGGGCACTCGGCTACACTTTCTCTTCCTTTCTCCTTCGTACAATTACGTACAATTATATCTACCGTCTACCTATTGCCCGTAATAATTATATTAGTAAGAAATTC
Organism: Neurospora discreta FGSC 8579; assembly: GCA_009805215.1. NCBI lineage: Eukaryota > Fungi > Ascomycota > Sordariomycetes > Sordariales > Sordariaceae > Neurospora > Neurospora discreta. The sequence goes on from RANX01000010.1 coordinate 151,865, forward strand.
AACGATTTAAATAATAGTATTAATTTAAGACGGTTATATAAATTTATTTACTGTTTCTTAATTATTAATAGATTTAGTAGCTATTATAATATAGAAGTGATGGAATATATTAGATTTTTTAATATTATATTAATAACCTTATCACCTTATTTAATTTATATAATATAATTGTTTAATATTGGGGATTCTCGTCTTTTAAATCCTAATATTAAAAAGTATTAAGATAATTCGTATAACAAAGCGAATTCAATTTTATTCGTACTATATTTATTAAAGAATTTAAAGTTAGTTATTACCCCTATTACTATTATCTCTACTCTACTAACCCTATTAGCGAATTCTTAATTCTAATTAAATTATTTATAATATTAATAACGGATTTTATAATATTAGGATATAGTTAATCAACTGTAATAAAGTACTATTACAAATCCGAACGAAGTAGCCTAAGAAATCTAACCCTGTTCTACCCTTATTATTCTCTAAAGAGGATCGATTTCAAAAAGCTACGAAAGCTATTACCTATATTAAAAGTAAATATTATTATATGTTTAATTCGCTAATATACAATTGCTACTATATTGTAGAAATAATAATCTATAAAGTACTATTAATATATAATATTATATAAAAATATAACCGTTAAAATAGGGAGAAGGCCGCTAATTTCGATTGTAAAATAAAGTAATAAGTATATAAAGTGCTACGAAAGGGCAAAGTATTAAATTTTTTAAAGGGAGATTTCAATTAGCGAGTTATTGAGAGGTAGTAACGAGAGTAATTAATTAAAGAAAGGAAGTAATTATTAGCCGTTAAATTATATAATAAGAAGATTTAAAAGTAATTTTATAATAATTAAATTAAAAATCCAATTAATAGTAAGGGTAAAGTTACGTAGAAAGTCTAATTTAATAATTAAAAGAAAGAATAATAAAAAAATAAGTATATCCTATCTTATAAGGAGGATATATTTAATATAAGGGAGGAGGAGGAGAAGGAGGACGAAGGGAGTAGGCTATTTATATATAATATATAAGGTATATTACTACTAAAAAAATTTAAAAGGGTATAGGGCGAACCTTTTTATCTCTTTTCTAATAATTTAGTTAAAATTAATTATTAAAACCCCCATCCTCTCCTCCTTACTTACCTTAATAGTCCGCTATTGAGACTACTACCGATATTATTCGTTGTTTTAATATATAAATAATTAATACCCTCTTTAAAAACGAAAGTATTTTAATTAATAGTAATAATAAGGAGGAGGCTAATTATAAGGAGGTCTACAAAGGGGAGGATAATAAGAATAAAGAAGAAGAGGAAGAGGAAGAGTGTAAGGGGTCTACGAGGTATATATATAGGTAGGTCTTATAAGGAGCTTAAAATAATCGATAAAGAGGAAAAGGGAGGTCTGTGCTAGTAAGGCACAGAGCTTCCAGCTAAATACACGAAATGCGTAGGTATCGAAGGTGCTAGAAATGCTAAGGCTAGAAATATAGTCCGAACGCTGTACCCGAAGGATATACCTAATAGCACGTAATATATCTGGCGCTAAAACGGCTACCGATAGCTGGCCGGCCCGTATACCCAATTAGAAAGTATACCTAGCTTATACGAGTGCTAGCTAGGCAAATATCCCTAAGCGCTAGCCTTATAATTCTATTTCCTACCTCTCCCCTGATAAATAGCTAGAAATACTATAAGAAAGAATCTTCTAATACCCCTACGTACTCTCGAACGTTCCTAGCTCCTTTGCCTGGGTTTATATAATAGATAATAATTAAATAAATAATTAACGGCCGAATTATTCGAATATATTTCCCTAAGAAAATCCTATTTATTACTTTAATACCTATCCTTTACGTATACGTTAATACCGGCTATACCCCTGAATTGTAATAGTAATTACCGTATTAGGCACCCTGAATTCCGAAAGCCTCAAAATACCTTATAACGCTTAATTCCATCCAACCGTAGAAACTACTATCCTATTATTCCCTATCCCTAATAATAATAGTATTTAATGTAAGTTTTAGTAAGATTCGCTACTATTTAATACGCTAATAGGGTACGCGTAGCCTTCCTAAGCCGGGAATTTCTAAAGCCCTTTAGGTTTTACTAGGTTAATATTTATACTTTAATACTTATCGTTATTATTAATTTAATTATCTTCCTCCAAGCCCCCATCCGGCTTTAGAATAATTTAAATATACTAAACCTTAATCTTTTTATAATTTTTAGCTTAATAGGAAGGCGAGCCGTAAATTGTGTAGGTACCCTTCTTCTTCTATTTCTTTCGTTAAACATCCGACGGTTTAGAGTTAGAACTCCCTAAAATCCGGGTAGTAATAATATTTATCAATTCCCCTTTATCGATATAGATAGTGGTATTAGAATTCGAATACTCCGAATACCTTGTACTCCCCTTAAGAAAATTATTCCTATTTAAACGCCGAAGGAAATTATAGAATTCCGGGTAGCTATTTAGAGTTTTTAGTTATTTATAGAGGCGTCCGAGCTACTTATTATTTAGGGACGATATTAATAAATTAATAATAGCCTAATTTGGTTATAAATTAACTTTAATTCTATGAAGGACTTCTTTAAAGCGAATAAAAAAGTAGAAAATAGATTCCTTAACCTTCTACTATAGGGAAAAGAATTCGAAGCCTATTTTCTTATTTTAATTGACTTCGTTATAATTAAACCGAAATTTTTTAAACAGTTTTTCCAGAGTCTATTAATTAGAAAAGATTGGGCAAAGGCGAATAGGGTTTAACGGATAATTAATAAAAGGTTAGAGTAGAAGTAGTAGAATTAGGCCTCTAAATTACTAATAGTTAGGCCATTAACGTATAATTTAATTTCAGCCGTATAAATCTATATATTTAGGTCCTTCTTATTACTTATAAACTTATTAAGATAGGGAAGGACCGGCTTTAATTAACTATTAGAATTACCTATAATCGTTTAAAGGCGCCCTATTTCATTAATAAAAGTTTAAATAACTATAGCGAACTACTATTAGCATTCGGAAATATTTTAAACCTACAAAATCGAAGCTATAGCAGTGTCACGGGGCTGGCGCCTAGGGATATTTGCCTGGCACTCGTGTAAGCCAGGCATGCCTTTTGGTTGGGTGTACGGGCCGGCCGGCTGTAGGTAGCTGTCTTAGCGCTAAATATATTGCGTGCTATTGGGCGCATCCCTCCGGTACGGCATTCGGGCTATATTTCTAGTCTTGGTATTTCTAGTACCTTCGATGCCTACGTATTTCATGTATTTAGCTGGAAGCTTTGTGCCTTACTAGTATAGACCGCCCTTTTCCTTTTTATTGATTATTTTAAGCTCTTTATAAAACCTACCTATATATATACTTCGTAGACCCTTTATATTATAATCGACCCTCTTCTTAATATTCTAGCTCCCTAACGGTCTCTAGTACCCTTACCGTCTTTAGCTGCCTGAAGAGTTCTTTAGCCGCCAACTTTTTTACCTTGCTGTACTGCTATAATTTCGATTCCGTAGGTTTAGAACGCTTTTGAGCGCTAATAGTAGTTCGCTATAGCTATTTAAACCCTTATTAGCGAAATAGGGCGTTTCTAAATAATTATAAGTAGTTCTAGTAGCCAACCGAAGCCGGTCCTTCCTTATTTCGATAAATTTATAGGCGATAAAAAGGATTTAAATATATAGATTTATATAGCCGAGGTTAAATTATATGTTAATAGCCCGGCTATTAGTAATTTAGAAGCCTAGTTCTACTACCTCTATTTTAGCCTTTTACCGGCCGTTCGCCGGACCCTATTCGCCTTCGCCTAATTTTCTCTAATTAATTGGATTCCGGAAAAGCTGTTCGAGAAACTTTAGTTTAATTATAACGAAGTTAATTAGGATAAGAAAGCGGGCCTCGAGTTTTTCTCCCTATAGTAGAAGGCTAAGGAATCTATTTCCTACTTTTTTACCTACTTTGAGGAGGTCCTCTATAGAGTTAAAGTTAATATATAGTTAGATTAGGTGATTATTAATTTATTAATGTCGTTTTTAAACGACGAGTGGCTTAGGTGCTTTTACGAACGACCGGAAGTTTTAAATAGCTATTTAGAGCTTTGCAATTTCCTTTGGCGTTTAAATGGTAATAATTTTTTAGGGAGTATAGAGTATTTTAGTATTGCTATTTATATTAATAAGGGGGAACCGATGGATATTATTACTACCCGGATTTTAGGGAGCTCTAGTTTTAAGCCGTTGGATACCTAATAAAAAAAGTAAAAGAAGAAGGGTGCTTATACGGTTTGTAGTTCGCTTTCTTATTAAATTAAAGATTATAAGAAGATTGAAGTTTAGTATATCTGAGTTGCTTTAGAGCCGGATAGGGGCCCGGAAGAAGATAATAAAATTAATGATAATAATGAGTATTAAGGTATAGATATTGGCTTGGTAAGACCCGAAGGGCGTTGGGGCTCCCGATAAGAGTTATAGTCGGGCTTTAGAGATTCCTAGCCTAGGAAGGCCGTATGTATTCTATTAGCGCGTTAGGTAGTAGCGAGTTTTATTAAAATTTATATTAAATATTATTATTATTAGGAATGGAAAATAGTAGGATAATAGTCTCTACGGTTAAATGGAATTAAATATTACGGGGTATTTCGAAGCTTTCGGAGTTCGAAGTGCCCGGTACGGTAGCTACCGTTGCAATTCGGGGGTATAGCTGGCACTAGTATATATATAGAGGATAGGTATTAAAGTAATAAATAGGATTTTCCTAGGGAGATATAGTTGAGTAATTCGGCTATTAATTATTTATTTAATTGTTATCTATTATATTAACCCAGGTAAAGGAGCTAGGAACGTTCGAGAGTACGCAGGGGTATTAGAGGATTCTTTTTTATAGTATTTCTAACTATTTATTAAGGGAGAGGTAGGAAGTAATATTACGGGGCTAACGCTTAAAGATATTTATCTAATACTCGTATAAACTAGGTATACCTTCTAATTAGGTATACGGGCCGGCTGGCTATAGGTAGCCGTCTTAGCGCCAAATATATTGTATACTATTAGGCGTATTCTTCGGGTACGGCGCTCGGGCTATATTTCTAATTTTAGTATTTCTAACACCTTCGATGCCTATATATTTCGTATATTTAGCTGGAAGCTCTGTGCCTTATTGGTACAGACCGCCCTTTTCCTCTTTGTCGATTATTTCAAGCTCCTTATAAGACCTACCTGTGTGTATACCTCGTAGACCCTTTATAAGCAGTACAGTAAGGTAAAAAAAAATTAACAATTAAAAAATTCTTTAAGTAATTAGAGACGGCGAAGGTATTAAAGACTACTAGGGAGCTAGAGTATTGAGAAGAGGGTTGATTATAATGTAAGGGGTCTACGAAGTATATATATAGGTAAGTCTTATAAGGAGCTTAAAATAATCGATAAAGAGGAAAAGGGAAGTCTATACTAGTAAAGTATAGAGCTTCTAACTAAATATACAAAATACGTAAGTATCGAAGGTATTAGAAATACCAAGGTTAGAAATATAGTCCGAGCGCCGTACCCGAAGGATACACCCAATAGCACGCAATACATTTGGCGCTAAGACGGCTGCCGACAGCCGGCCGGCCCGTGCACCCAACCAGAAGGCATGCCTAGCTTACACGAGTGCCAGCCAGGCAAATATCCCTGGGCGCCAGCCCCGTGACAAAGAGGGGGTTAATTTACTATAATTCTAGTTAATTAATTATTATCTTTTTAATCCGCCTGCTATACCCAATCCTCCTATACGAATTAAATTATCAATACTAATTAACCTTCCCTCTATATTATTAAAATTACAATCTCTAAAATCAATACTATATTAGAGAATAATAAAATACGTTAAAGGTATTATAAGACTTTATATATAAGTACGAAGGTAGTTTGTATATCTATAGATTATATTAATAAGGAGGGAGGTAGTAGTTATTAAGGTAGTACTAATACTATTAATAGAGAAGGTACTAACATTTATATTAGTACTAGAAAATAGCGAATAATAATTGTAACTTATTAATTTATTTACTTATTACCCGATTGAGTAATATATTAGATTTCTGGAAACTTTAGACGACGTTGTATTAATATAAAATGTAGTGGTTTACTATAGGGATGGGTCAATTTACTAGCAATTTACTATGGAGTTTGTCCCATATTAAAAGTCTGTCCTATATTTTCGTAGCCCCCTCTTTAATAAGAGGGGGTTGGCAAAAGGCTCCACCCAGCCATCGCTAATCCCTAAGTAGATTCAGTCACCAAATCGTCGTCGGCCGTCGTCCCTCTCTCTCTCCCCGGCTCTTCACTTTCAAGTTTTGACCTGCCCTTCCGGGCTGCGGTGGCCGTGCGTGATACCTTGTGATGACTTCGACAGTCAACAGCCGCAACTAGCGACGAGCCGTCCGTTTGCTACGCCATCAGGCTGCCCTTGCCGCTCGGTGCATGCATAGCATAGAACCATGACTTCGTGTACTGGCGTCAACTAAGATCATATAGGCGAGGGCAAGCAAAGTGAGTGTCACCAGGCGCGGGGGTCCGCCCTCCTGCACACGACACCAACCCCCCCCCCCCCCCCCCCCCCCCCCCCCTCCAAAAAAAAAATAGAAAAAATAAAAAAAATAAAAAAGCTTTTCGCGTTCGCCAAAACGTCTCAGTGTCTGGTCCCATACTCGTCCGGATCAAAGAGTATTCTAGAGCGCTGAAGTTTGCACCCTGTCGGTCAACATTTTCTATGCAACTAACTCCTTCAGACTGCCGGTCAGCTCCATCATCCCTCTACGGATTATCACTGTCACTTCATCGAGATCAGGTTCTGCATGCAACTAATGGAGGTTACTTTGCCCAAACCCTCCTAGATCAGATTGACTAGAGAGGTCGGACTGAATATACAGAGATGGAGACGCGCTCTAATTTTGAAGGATATATTTGTTCCATATAAATCTTGCGTATCCTACAGCATATCTCTGGCGTTGTACAGACTGCCGCCGCTTACCACGCCATTCGCATGTTCACACACCCTTGCCTCCCCCTCTCCCCCCTAGGCGCGCCAAACAATACCATAACATGGGTTTGTACCAATGATATATTGCCTAGCTAGCCATCTTTCCTCGCCGGCGGTTACGCAAGACCAGGCGTCATCAGTCAGTCAGTTGATCGATCAGGTCATCTTTGTACTCTGTTCTAGATATCTGACAGAGAGTCTATACACCACACTCCCTCACTTGATGATGTGAGCTATCATCTGGGTACTGGCAACCACTTCTAAAGGGTCATCAAAAGACGCAGGCAAGATGGGCCCATTGTTCGCCTGGCCTGGATTACTCTGTCCCCCCAAACTTGGCAAGTTTACTAGAACTGAGGTACTGTGTGGATACTACCTTCGGATAGCTACATTCAATATGAGAAAACATACATTGTAGTCAGCCTATTGTGGCGCTTTTTTTGTGCTCGTGCTTGCTTCCTTGCCGATGCAGTACGGCGAAGTTTATAGCGAAGTTTATGAGCGGTTATTGTGACTGGATACTTGAACGGAAGGAGCGGTATCTAATCACGAATGTATGCCAACAAGATTACCAAGATCTTCCTCACATAACAATGTCTAAGAGTTAACCCTATCAACAGAAAACCCACCCGCCAACCGACCTACCAAAACCGTCACATTAATATCGCCCTTGACAAAGAAACAGAGGGCAGGTTCGATAGACCTATCCCTTCTTTTCTAACAAGCACCTGACCTCCGGGCAAAGACCTTAAACTAGAGATACTTTGAACAAGGCAACAAGACCACATCAAAACTCAAGCATCCGAAAAGTAGTCGTCGAAGTGTCTCCCCTGCTCATGGCCTTTCGGCTGGCTGCTTCCCCACCCATTACTACCCCCCACTCCGGACATGACATTGTCCCTCGAGCCGGCCCAGTACGTGCTCCGGACGCGCCTGTCGCGCTCAAACTCGGCCCAGCGCTTCATGGTAATCATGCTGCTATCAAACTCTCCCTCGGCTTCTCCGTGGCCACCTTTGCTTGATTTCTCGCCGGCCGTCTTGCGCGTGTCGCCCCATGAGAAATCGTCGAATTTCCAGAAGGCGTACGTAGGCAGGATAAAGTTCCACACGGGCAGAGAAAGCAAGTAGATGAACATCCAAATGATGTAGGACCAGCTGTGAGCGGTGACGACGACGAGGATGGCTGGGAGACCGAGGATGAGACCGAGGAGGACGAGGGGGATGATTTGTGGCGGGGAGTTGATTATTGAGATGATGACTAGATATTCAAACATTAGTAATCAGTAAACTGGTCAAGAAAGGGAACAAAAACTGAGCGTGGTGGCTACTCACCAACATAGAAAGTAAAGGCGATGGCGGCAGGCAACACAAGGGTACCGATCAGCTCGATACCGACAATGAACTGCATGCTGAAACAGAATGTACCGCAAAGATCGCGCACGAGAACGAGCTCCATCAGATTGTGAATGGTCGAGTTGATCCATCTGCGGCGCTGCGAGAGCAACACCATGAACTCATCGGGTACAGTGGTCTTGCAAACGGCCTGAGGCACAAACACTTGCTTACGCTTGGGGAACGTGCGCAACATGAGCGTACTTAAATAACGATCCTCACCAAGGAGCAAGAGATTCTTCTTGTGCAGCGTATCGACAACGTTCTCGGAATAGTGTTCGACAACGTCCGGGTTGGCCAAGATGGGGACCCAGTAGTTCTGAGCACCCTTAGGCGCCTTGATGCGGTACATGCAGAAACATCCGGGAAGACAGGTGACACCGCCAAAGACGGACTCGAAAGCCTTGGCGAGATGATGAGAGACGAAGTATTCGAACACCTGGATGGCGGAAACCCAGCTTGCTCGCTTGTTGGCAATCTTGGTCTCGCCACAAAGACCCATGATTTCAGGATCCTTGACCATGGCCGAAATCATATGCGTGAGACTGTCGGGGAAGACCTTGGTATCAGCGTCAACCATGAGCACGATCTCGTAAAAGTCGGGAGAAATGCCCGTGATCTTCCACATGCCATTGAACATCTCATACTCTAGCTCCGTCATACGCTCGTCGAACATGACCTTCTGGAGGAAAGACATGAGGATGATCTGACTGTCACGCTTGCCACGGTTTCCAGGCTTTGAGTTGGAGGCTTCAGCAGGAGTACCGCACTTCACGACCATCATCATAGGAACACGCTGCTGCTTCTCCAGAGGAATGGCAGAGTTGGTACCATAATCGTAGAAGCCAGTGTAGACTTTGGCCATGTTGTGGCGCTTAGAACCAGTTGCAACCGCAACGTAAGAGAATGGCTCAACGTCATCAGGGTGAATCGTGTGATCTTTCATCATGCCGAGAATGATATCGGGGGTTGACTGTGTCTCCCCGTGGCCCTTGATGATACCATCGCAAATAACGAGAATAACCTTGTGGCTGTTGGGGTAGTCCGTCATTGCAATCGAGTCCAGGGTGGTACGAACACCCATCTCACCCTCGGAGTAGGCCGTGACAAGGCAGATGGTGTGAGCGAGGGGGAAGCCAAACGGCATCCAGTCGGAAGGCGGCTGAGGAACGACAGCTTCATGAATGAAACCGGCCGGGCCTGGGCCGTCTGCTGGACTGCTGCTTGATCCGTAAGCATCGGATTTGAGGAAGCTTGACCGACTCTCGTTTCCTTGGCCGTAAATCGCTCCCGGATGGAGTAACTGGCCGGCGGCATTCTGGCTGGCCATGGTTGTTGGCAGTCCGGACTTCCTATTGCCGCGCTCATTGCCGTAAACGGTAGAGAAACGAGAGTGTGTGGGCAAGAAAGCACTGCTGCGCTTGCTCTGCCGATCGGAGCTTCCAGCGACACTGCTGCCAACCTCTCCTGGCAACCTTGGGGGAGCTCTGTAAATGTCTTCCGTCCAGTCTTCAATTTGGCGGTTTCGTTTCCGCTGGTCAGACGTCTGGGAGGTCTTAGCAGCCGCATACGTCTTGCTGATGAACCATTGGAAGATTAGAGCCAAAACGAATCTAGCGAGGACGACTGCAAGGATAAGGACGAGGGACACATAGAGAACGACCTTTGACGCAATGCAGCCAACTGTCTCGGTATCCACTGAACCGACCTTGATGATCTCCTCAAAGCACTCGGCAATTTGCTTGTCTTTGCTCGACTGGAAGGCATGGGTGATATCGCGTCCACGAATAGCTTGGTTTCCAGCAGTGTTTTTATCCCTCAGCTCCTTGAAGCGGGCGGGATACGTGACTTGAGTGTCGTTGAACCAGTGAAGTAGATCAAGGTCGAGAACATGGCCAGAGTACACAACAAGGTTTCGAGAGCTGTTCTTGATGTCATCCCACGTAAAGTAGACGTCGGCGGCACTCTTGAGGCCGAGATAGAAAGCGTCCCTGGCGTTAGCGGTCGTGTGACAGGCATAGCCCAAGTAATATGGTATCGTGGTGTTGGGCTTGGATGAACCATCTTGATTGAACGTGGTACAAGGGAAATACCACGCCAGATTGCCACTCTTATCGTTTGGCACATCGGACTTCTCTTGCTTGGTGATGAGACCCTTGCATTTGCCGTTGACGTTTTGGAACAGAAAACTGCCGTCCTGTCCACCGTAATGTTGAGGCAAGTCATAGATCACGTTTGCACCCAAACCGTCCGGACGGCGCGGGATGCCCTCGGCCGGAGGATGGTGAGATTTGGTAAGGTCATATGCGGATCCGTGGAAGATCATGTATCCTGACCCAACCTCATTGATGCGCAAACGGAGCGGAGGTTTACCGCAGACCACCTGGGTGAAGCCGAAAGTGATGAAACCAACGAAGCCCATGATGAGCAGAATAATGCTAATTAGACCCATCTTCTCTCTCCACGCCCTCTGTTGAGCCATCTCGGGCATGCCGAAGCACTTAAGGACGAAGCCAGGGCACCAGAAGGTGACGAACCCGCAGTAGATGTTCCAAAAGCTTGGGGTAGGGAGTCCTCCTGATTTTGCGCGCTTTCCTTTTGAAGCCTTGACAATTTTGCCGTGTTTGGTGGTATCCGACTTGGGTCGACGTCGTCTCTCATCACCGGACTTTTCGGTTTCGATCACCCGCGTTTTCGCCGAGTGCTTTTTTCTTGGGGGCGACTCCTCGGAAACATCGTCGTCGTTCCTCGAGCCAATTCCCGATACATCATCCGTTGCTCCCTCCAGATCCTCGTATATCGGGTCGTTTCCGGTTGAAGATGGCAGGGTATTCATATTGGCCGCATGTTTTCTGTAGTGGTAGTTGGGGTGGTCTTTGCCAATCCTGTTGCGCTCCGGTCGAATCAAACTCCTCTTTCGCTGAGGTATGCCGGATGGATGTGCGGGCTCGGGGGTCAGCGCCAAGGGGTCCCTTTCGACGTAGGGGTTGGGGGACGGGAGGGTTTCCGGAAATGAAGATGTCGATGGTACACGTTGTTGCTGGCTTGGTCGTTCTCCTGTCATGGAGGCATATCCGGCCTCAACATCGGCCGGTGGTGGTCGACTGCGGCGCGAACCGCTTTGCCGGTAGCGGCGTGGCTCCTCGTGCGGAGGCGACGGCCCCGGCCTCCGAGGAAGAGACATGATGCTGTATGGAGCGGGACGGTTAGCGAGTCCGGGATCGATGCAAGGCTGAAGAGTCGCTGGTATGTTTTGTAAAGAAGGTTTGTCGTGGAAGAGCCAACGTCACTTGTCGCGTCGTAACTTGGAGCAAGGAGCAGTCGGTCGGCCCAGGGAATGACGGGATAAGCCTTCACCAAGACAAAGGAACTGATGACTGTACGGATCAAGCTATACCGAATAGCAGCATAGTAGTAATGAAAAGAGGTCAAGTAGAGAAACTAACCAACAAAAATTTGTGAACGCGGCTCGTCCCAGTTGCAAATTGCTTGCAATGCGGAACCGACGACCTGGGAGGTTGGGAATACTGGGCCGCCCTGGCAGGCCTCAAAGCAGAGTCGACGGTGTTTTTCAGGAGACGGGAAGGGTAGAAGGGGAGGGGGGCGCAGGCGCTCTTAACAATTAGACCAATGATAAAACGCCCGTCCCTCAGTTAACTTGGCTGTTCCCTTTCATTCCATGACGGACCTAGCCAAGGAAGAGAAACCCGACGGCCTGGAATTGGCAATCAGCTTCGCACTACCTGAGTACCTCTAGCCTGCCTACTCTACCTAACCTCGCCCAAAACCGCTCGATTTTCTTGTCCCTTTTTCCAATCCAGATCCCTCGATTCCACTCTCACGTGTGCCCTTCCCTCAAACACTCATCGCGCCAGCGCGTGGCCAAGATTTCGCAGCGCCCAGCTCGCGATGGCTGCCCTGAAAAGGTTCGAAAAGTCCGACGTTTTGCAGAGCGGACCGTTCCAGCGCAATGGTCCCTGCCCTGACAAGCTGTCAGGCGTCTTCTCCTAGGTACATGGAGGTGCCAGGGAAGACTTGGGACGGCGGCGGGAAGGCAGGGTCGATGCAACCCAGCACCGATCTTACAGGCACCGTACTTGTTTAGTCCATGCAGTAGCTCGGTGATTATGTCAATATGCAGGGCACAGGGACGGCGTAGATGAGGTCGACGACTGAGGTATCAATCCTCACTACTAATACAAGCAAAGCATGACCTCACCACGAGCTACAGTATGGACAAGGTCCGGCAGAGAGAAAAGTGAAGAGCTTGTGAAGCCAGGGTGGGATTCAGTCCACCAAAATGCACAACACCGCCTCTGTGTCTGTGGGGATGTAGCTATGAACTAGGTATTCTAGGATGGCAAGAGTGGGTACTCCAAGTGGCCAAGTCTCGATTCTGGACCCAAAGCGCAGAGATTGGATGAGGTGCACCCAGGAACGGATTTGGTACGAACGGCACGGCAAAGGGCAGTCTTGCAACGAGAATCACGATTAGTGTATGGACTACATATAGTAATTAACGGTGAACGGAAGACGGCATAAGTACCTCTAGGTTGCAACATCTGACACAGGCTTTTGAGGTATAAGCGTGGTTGGCGTAGTGTTCGAGGTAAAGACTGGAGACTAACGAGAGAACTAAGCTTGCGGCTTATTTACATATCTTACAGGGAAATGGGGGTCTGAAAACAGACCCTAGAAAGACTGCTCCTTTCGCAAGTCACATATAAGGGTCGGAAGGTAGAAAGAATGCCGTTGCAGATAGGGATTTTCGCTTCATCAGATGTTCTTTTTTCCAAAAAGCCCAATTTCATACAGGCCAACACTAAAAGAAAACGGATCGAAACATTGAATTTGTTTTACAATTTTAATCTAATGATAACGCCCAATTCTAGTGTAGAAATGGCTTGAAAACAGGCTTTTTAGGCTTTCTAGCAGTCTTTTTTGCACCCGACCCTAAGACGCACCTCGCGCGCGAAAAAGATTGGCGTCGCGTACCTCCCAAAACCTTACTGAACGCTTACTGGGACCTCAGCTGTTTTCAGACCCCCGATTCCCTGCATGGTAGAGGTAGAGGCACCTTACCTAGGTAGGTACTCTACCGTAGTGTAGAGGTAGCAAGCTCAACTCACAGGCAATTGATCACTTGAGTTCAGTTCAGTTCATTGGTTGCCTGCGGTGCCTTTGTTGCGTCTGATGATCTGCCACAAAGTGCAGGGGCAGTCGCTTTGGGCGATCTGCGCTCCGCTCTCCACAGGTGGAATCCCCACTCAGCCGCTGAATGACACGGTGCGCTTCTGGAACCTCACGAAACCCCCCACTGTAGAGGTAAGTATGCCTGCTTCTTCCGTCCTTGATCAATCAATGCCTTCGGATGTGTCACGGGACTCCCATGATAAACTATCGCGAACTACAATAATCCGGGGCCTTTGGGCAACAATAAAGTCAAGTTGCGGTATATTACGTGGTTGCACCGCGCTCAAATGCTGGCGCCGGTTACGCTCACTGAAAACATCCTATTCAGTCAAGAGCTGTGTAAAACTCCGGTTGCCTTCCGTCGACGAATTGCTCGCCTAGACTGGAGCTCCAGCTGCGGCTGGAGAAAAGATGAGCACAGCCAACCTGGACCTGTGAGTGTTCCCGTCCACAACTCCCGTCGCTCGCAAACCGTGGCGCCTCGGGGACCTCTGGTTGAGTTCTTCGGTTTCAATGTTACAACCTGACTTGTGTCTTTCCGGAGGCAGTCTCACATAAGAGTCCAAAAGGCAGTTTCGATATGAAGAAATATAGGATGTGCATAACAGGTGTGCATCAGCAAGCAAAGCCGGCCGGGCATGACATCCACCGTCATTGATGTCGGGATAACGCCGGGCAGATCGTGGATCCAATACAACGGTTCTTCCCTGTATTGCAGATGAGCATTGGTGAGTTCTGTGTCATATTCACGTGAGACACCCCCCCTCTTATGACTTCCACCCACTTTATTACGCTTTTGGAGGACATTGCACAACTGAACAAGTGGATGGGTGGCATGCGGTCTCATATCCGATGAAGCCCGTCCTCTTTCTTAGATCATTAATTAACAATATTGGAGCCTGGTAGCAGTTGGTCAAGGCGGGGTCATCTCATTTTCGGTGATTTTCCATCGAATGAGGCTGTCCGGGAGCGTCAATCTCGCTTTGCGTCCCCACCGTAAACTAGTGTAAAGTACATAGTATACTGTAGTTTGTGACTTTGGACCCTGAAATCCAGATGAACTCCATAAACTCCATGACCCCAGTCTCAAGCCGTGATACCCACGTTTTCCCCCGCTTTGTCTGGGCAAACCACCGGGGAGAAGCTTACGAAGACCCAGTGTATTGAATGGAGCGCGCGAGATATCTTCGCTTATTCTCCATCCCCTTTTTACATGGTGTGTGGCGGTCAGAATCCTGAGACGAATTCTTCTCTTGCTCGGCATGCTTGTGTGTTGTTGGGATTTTGTGGTTGATTCTTGGACGGATAACACGGGCCAACGGAACTCTTGCAATCCCCAGATATTTTCCAACACTCATAGCCGTGCAAGAAGAGGAGTACCTCACACAGGTCCCCACGGGGTCGATATTGCAGTACTAGCGATCTTCTTCAGTCAGTTTGATCGCTGATCAAAGCCATCCATCCCATATCCCTTGCACTGCGTTGTCCAACCCCATTGTAGGTGGTCAGAGTATGTACTGCGGAAACTTTTCATCGATCGGCGCGGGCCCGGGTGTAGCAACTGCAGGAGGAGTTGGTAGTCGCCTATTGGACGCCTTCTTCACGACACCAACGGACCAACATATGTTTCAACCTATTTTCAGAAGCCCAGCATTTGGTTCACGGCAAGGCAAGGCCAAAGCCAAAAGGGCCGTGAAGCCGAAACGCTGCCGCTCGGCACCTGTATCTGAGCCCACGATTCAAGTGTACGAACTTGGCGTAGTTCTAGCACTTACAAGGTGCTGACACTGTGAAGAAAGAAAAAAAGAAAAAAGAGTGTGCGTAACGTGGCTTCTCGTCTTCTGATAGTCTACCCGGATACGTGCGACTCGCACGTCGAAAGAAATCTTTCCACGATGAGTATTGGTGTGGATATTGAAGAACTAACCGTACGAGGTCTACGTCCCTGTTGCTCATCGTCTTTGTGCTGAGCGTGCGTTTAACTGTCGGAACGTCTACGGCCGATATCATGAAAGCCAGGAGGTTGTGTCGGACTGAAAAGTTATGATTGGGTCTCGTCATTTCTCAGTTCCTCAAAAGGGCAAGCCGTCAGCTTCGTATTGTGCGGGATGGGCGTCAAAATGAAGGTGGTCACGCTGACCTCGACACCATCTATCGATACGGAGTTGCGCTGACTCTGAGCGAACGATGCAACAAAAGACAGGTCTTCTCATTGTTCACACAAGCCGCATTTCGTTATATTTGAGCTAGTGGTTCTCTCACCGTCTCAGCTGGAGCACATTGCTACCCGATGTTGTTGGCGACCGGCGATTGACAACTTTTGAATCTCCTCTTGTGTTATCCTTCACGGTCTCCCGTGGGGTTACCTGTAAATCGTGTAGCATGGGATTTTGTAAATTTCAAGACACTTACCTATCCACAAGCTCGAGAGAACGGACAAACGGGACGATGTCCCAAGGCCACGGGGAAGGCGCGGGGTGCTACAAAGCCCGGGTTGGTGAACGCTAACCCCGCCGCCCTTGTTCAGCGACAGAAGATCACTCGACTCGCTGGGTTGCCCGTCGATTACTGGCAGTGGTGTCCCACCCACCCAAGGGTGAAAAGTTCCGCCACTCTCACCAGCCGTGAGCAGCAAGCTAGAGCAGCTAGAGGATGTACCTAGCCAGATGGCACCCTATCGTCCGCATCAGACCCATCAAATTGTTCAAGATTTTGCGAGAACCAATGAATACCTATGGAAGTCCGGACGGGGACCTTTATGCCCGGCAGCCCGCCCGGCCGTCTGATGGAGTTTGTGCAACGGGACGCTCCGCACAGTAACAATGGCGGGCTAAACACCGGGACCCTGGAAAGTCTCCTCTATTACAGTAAAGCGAACCATGGGAGGTCAAAAACTTGACCGTTACGATGCTTGTTGCCCTCTTACACGCCGGCCGTTGCTTGTATACCTGTGCCTTTCCGTAACAATTCTTCGATATGTGAAAAGTTCCAAGATCTCCGGCACTTGATCCATTGCAGATGCGGAATATCGTTAGCGTGCTTACGAGACTGCATGGAGCTGAACCACATCCTGCGACTTGTTCTTGAACAGAGAGCTTGACCACACATCTGTAGGGATTTGCAAAACAGCATGCTGTGCCCAAAGAGGCATGTCTGGCGATTAATGTGTGCGATTGCAGGCTGGGGGCAATGGGGGTCGCCTTTTGTCTCTCCTTTACCAGCTTGGCGGTAACCTTTGTCGTACGAAGCCGTCGTCGTCACCTGCGATCTTATTATTAGCCATTATGTCAGAGCATCGCTTGTTAGTCCCTCGGTAGTATCTAGCCTTCAGTGCGCCTGCCCAGCTACGGCGCAGGTAGCGTAGCACTTCCCAAGGAGATGATACTATGTATGTACTTTCACTTTCACTAGCGGTTTTCCTGCTAGGTGGTCGTGCATTCTGTGTCAAATCTTGGTGTGTGTCGATGGTTCAGGAACTTATTATCGATGTTGGCTTCACGATACTTACCTACCTCTACCTACCTAGTAATGAAGCACGCGCAGTTCCCACCGCTGAGGACTGAAATTGACTCCTTTGCTGCCCAAGCCATCCAGATCCATAATCGTTCAGCTGCCGTC
This sequence comes from Neurospora discreta FGSC 8579, assembly GCA_009805215.1. Classification (NCBI taxonomy): domain Eukaryota; kingdom Fungi; phylum Ascomycota; class Sordariomycetes; order Sordariales; family Sordariaceae; genus Neurospora; species Neurospora discreta. Next base: position 169,098 of record RANX01000010.1, read on the forward strand.
CGGTCTCGGAAGGCGCTAACCGCCGTCTACCGATATCGCAAGTGTTCTTGATATATTCAGGCGATATACTATGTACAGGTATATACAGTTCACAAGGGTCGTCGGTAGTCATTCTGAGATGTGGAGGGGCGAGGAAAAGGCCAATGGAGGAAAGATTTGAGAAAACGGAAAGGGTGCCCCCCCGATGCAGGTCCTGCAAGCCACACGATGATGCAAGCCTTTTCAGCCAGCACGTTACACAAGCAAAAGTTTAAAGGCGATCAAGACCGGAGCAGAGACAGCTATCGTCATCCATCATTCCTGGGAGTTAGACAGTCTGCCAACAATCGAGTGTGAGGATATGGAATGATGGCAGTTTCATATGCATTTCCTGTTTGATGCTGCCTTTTTGTCTTGCCATGGCTGGAAAGAGGGGCCGGTTCCTTGAACGATGTGGCCAATAATTCAAGTACATACACTACACGCCGCTATCTCTACTCTCAGTGACTGTTCAAGGAGCTATTGATTAAGCGCAAGTGGAGGCGTGTTGTCTTGTCAAGTCTAACATGGGAACTACACTACAACCGACGGGAAGGACGGGCGAAGATTATTAGTCCCGAAAGGCGTCTGGGTGCCTCGTGCCTGAAGCAAGAGAGGGGATTGGCATTCGTTGCCGTGATCTTGACAAATTGAAGTATCCTTTTTCCACTTTTGCCGCGGACCCTGTTGTGTAATGGAATTTCGGGAAACCTGCGACGTACCAGGCCGCAGTAGCCGGACTAGCCCATCGCCCAACCTCTCAGGTTTGTGAAACGGAAGCAAAAGGGGGATGGGACAAGAGAAAAAAGGGAGAATTAAAGGGCATGGATGCGCGGGACTAGCGAATATATGTACTGGGCAGATTTAGTGTACATAGGCCATTGACAGTGAGTACCTGATGAAATTACTCCGTTCATATTAGCTCGGATGGGTTGACGTAATGTAAGGTAATGGGAGTGAAAGTTTGGGCACCTGTTCCCCGCCCATAGAGGTGTACATACTCACGCCTGCATTGTACAGTCTGTCCCTTCGTACATAGTACCTCTACGTACCTCCCGTGGCCGGACGATGTGGAGCTTCCATTTTGCTTTGCCCCTGGATTGGCCGGATCTCCACTGCAGTCTCCAGCCCATGGCATGGAGTCCCATCTTTCACTTCCCTAGGTGTAGGTTGGGCGGCGCTGTGTGTGTGCAATCTGTTAGTGAGCACTGCATGTGTGTTTTTAGTTCACCCCGCCGTCAACCGCTGCCGTCAATCCCACCAACGGAACATCAGTCCACTGCATTACTGCCTGCGTCTAACCGAGACCATAGGGAAGAGACAACCACCAAAGGCACCTCATCTACCGCGGCCACCGCGATACGTAGGGTCGGTAAGTAGAGGTACCTAGCTTGGACCTCCGGCCTCTGTTCGGGTTGTTGATTTGACTGGCGTTTCGACTTTGGCCTATTGCACCACCGATACATGTTCATACTTTCCTTTCTTTGACCGCCCAGGCATGATATTTGGTTCGATACTTATTCCCTTAGGCCTTTCTAACTGAACCACTTGCAACCGAACCGACAAGACATCAACACTCGCTGAGGTGATCTTTTTTCTTTGTGTCACCGTCGCCCTGAGGATCTTTCAGCCCTGTCGCTCGCTACCTTCTTCACTTTCCATTTTATTGTGTCAGTGTGTACGTACATCCGAGGCAAGCTCAAAGGCTCTCCAAAGGCTCACGCAATCTTTCAAAGCTACATACAGCCCACGACGCGCATCACCCGAAAAAGCTGTTCGTATTTTTGCCCGAAAGATCGCCAAATCTCCTCTCCACCATCCACGAGTCCCCATCCATCCACGCCATCACCAAATACGCTACTTAGTACGATCATCCTCACGCGGTCACGGCCCCCCTCCCCCCGTCCCCCTGTCGGCTATCTGCGCGTGCTCGGCTCCCTGGGCTCCTGGGTCTGCCCATCCATCCATTGCGAATTAGCACTTCTCCAGCCGTCCCCACCTGGATCTTGTCCGTTCAACACCCACCGGCGCCCTCCCAGTCCTTGCGACTTCGATCCGCTACAGCGCCTTTTTGGTTTTGGAGAAGGAAGTCAACTAAGGTACTACAACAGCGCATACACTCCATTCCTACATGTCACAGCTTTAGCCCGACGGCTGTGAAATTCTAGTACGGCATATGCTTGCGACTGCAGCAAGTGGAAGGTGACAGCGATTTCAACAAGGACGGCGGAAGCATACAGAGGAAGGTTTAACGGGCTGCAGCTGTCTGCAGGCATTGCGACACATACATACGATTTGACAGTTGACTGCTGTATCGGACGACTTGATAACCCCCGCCGCCTGTCATGGCGGCTGTCACTGCATCATCGGCTGCATCGCCGACCTCGACAACCACCAGCCCTCGTAGGGAACCTGTTCCTACGACAGGCTTGCCCGCCATTGCCTCCATCGAGCGCTTCGAATGGAATGACAATGCGCATCCTCTTCCTGGCGTCTTTCTGGCCGAATCGCCTCGGATCCGTGAGTCGCCTATTACGCCCGTGGAGGTCAACTTCCAATCCGACAGCTGGGCTCAACCGTCCAACGCCAATATCGAAACAGACCGGTTGTACGACGGCTCACAGCCGGCCTCAGGCGTCCTCGATCGTGCCCTCCCCGCGATCCCAGATGCCCCGACTTCCTCGCCCCATGCACCATTAAACGAAGTGCCGAGGCAAGAGACGTCGAGTTATCCGGAGGCTCCGAGCACACAGTCGGCATGGAAGGAGCCTGTGAAGCCATTGCCGGGGCTAGAACCGCCCAGCGTGGCCAGGTTGAAGCTAGAGGCCTCTGGCCAAGACGACCTCCCATCTGATTCTTCGCGAGCGAGCCACGGAAGAGTTACCAATCGTCGAAGTCGTGAGTCCGATACCACCGTTAGCACGTCTAAGCAACCTAACCCGAACGACTCATCAACGGCAACCAGCTCAAGTTCGGTGTCTGGCGTTATCGAAGCTTCCGATTGTCCAGACAACTCTGGCGATGTCTCTCCTGAGAGCTCCATTCTCGAAGATGGCTCTGCTCGGGCGGAACAGGTGCCCCAGCTCGCCTACCATCATTCTGCTTTTCGGCCGCGGCCGGCTAGCATAGCTGTAGACCAAGACCTTAGAGCTCGGTCAAACTCTAGCCTCGTTGATACCGGTGGCGCCATCAACCGCCACTTGACGCCCAACTCTTTCAACAGACGAAGTTCAGTGCCACGTCCGCAGTCTACATATTCGGTGTACTCGGACTTTGGGTCGCGGGGGCACTCCCCTGGCTTACAAAACCGAACACCATCCGCAAACTCTCGAAATTCACCTGATAACCGACCACAGTCCTTTGCCGAGCTTTTGAACGTCCCATATCCCCAACCGGCACCGGCACCCCTCATACTCGATAACTCCCAGTTACGCAGTGCAGTTGGCACCAATGCTTCTCTCCTCAGCGCCCAGAAAACATTGGAGATGTACAGACAGAATGTCAAGAAAACCACGGACTTCTCTACCCAGTATTCCTTCGCCGTTTTCCTGATCAATACTGCAAAGGAGCAGGGTCTGGACTTTGAAGAACTCAGGAAGTCTAAAATTCTCAAACCTGGGCGATCTTCAGAAACCCTATCCGCAGAAGTTAACCAATCTTCGCCATCCGAACTTGTGCGGGAAGCGCGGGCCATTTTACAGAAATTGTCCAACAACGGCTTCCCTTTTGCACAGTACTATCTCGCTGACGGCTATGCCTCGGGTCTTTTTAACAAGGGGAAGGAGGACTACAACTCAGCGTTCCCTCTGTTCGTGTTAGCTGCCAAGCATGGCCACGCAGAGTCCGCTTATCGCACTGCTTTATGCTACGAGTTTGGCTGGGGCTGCCGCAAAGACCCTGCCAAGGCCGTGCAGTTCTTACGAACAGCAGCCTCCAAGCGGCACCCTGGCGCCATGACAAGGCTAGGAAAGGCCTGTCTGTCGGGTGATTTGGGCGAGAAGAGATATAGGGAGGGTGTGAAGTGGCTGAAGCTGGCCACCGAATCCGCCGATGCGATTTACAATGCCGCTCCATATCAGCTTGGATGCTTGTACGAGACAGGCTATGGTGACGACATCTTCAAGGACGAGAGTTATGCGGCTGAGCTGTTCACTCAAGCCGCCGATCTGGGTCATCCCGAAGCCAATTATAGGATGGGTGATGCCTACGAACACGGGAAGCTCAACTGCCCAAGGGACCCTGCTCTTAGCGTCCATTTCTACACGGGAGCTGCGGAGCGTGGCCATGCTGCTGCCATGATGGGACTTTGCGCTTGGTACCTGGTTGGAGCAGATCCCATCCTAGAAAAGGATGAAGAGGAGGCATATGAATGGGCCAAGAGGTCCGCAGAGCTTGGTAAGTAAACTCAAACCACATCTGAACATGACATCGCGGGAATAACAAATCTAACCCGGACTTACTAGGGTACGTAAAAGCGCAATATGCTGTTGGCTACTTCACAGAAATGGGCATAGGATGCCGAAGGGATATTTTGGAAGCCAATCTCTGGTACGTCAAGGCGGCCGAGGCAGGCGATGAGCGCGCCAAGCAGCGGTTAGCAGTTATCCGCGCCGCCGTCAGCGGGGGAACGCCTATGGAGGTCGCTCCGGCTCGAAATGCTAAGATCAAGAAGAGTGCGGACAAGGATGATAAGGAGTGTATCATCATGTAAGAGACGGGTCCTGTCGTATCACCAGCAGACGAACGAACACCAGACAGGATCTGACGCCTTGCTCACGCTGTTTCGACGAAGCCGACACGAGTCAGCCTGCCAGTTCGTGATCGAGCGGGTTCAATTTTCTTTTTGGATACCCTTAATCGTCGTCTGTTTATTCTACCTTGCATACCCACGCGTGGACACTTACCACTCATACATAGAGTTGTTTTGCTCCTGCTTCAGGGGTTGCCTAATAAACAATGTCTCTACTGGCTATCTTCTCAATTCCTGAGCTAAGCTACGTGTTTGACATCCGACTGCGCGGTCGAGCCTAAAATCCTTGAAATCATTGCTTTCTTCCTCAGTTTTCGACGGCGATGGGTGGTTCATAGTGTTTGAGAGATGCAATCCCGATGAAAGAGCAGCTGTGAGCTGTCGAGGAACCTGGTGTTTCTGACCTCTCTCGATCTTTGAAGGGTTGAGTCTCTGGCACTCTGGCCGTCACTGCCGAAAGTTGGCTTTGACAAAACCTGTTCAGTCTTACCAGCCCTGGCATGGAAACTCGGCGTTGTACGATTGTTTTCAATGCATTTACATCGCCGTCGTTCAAGGAAAGAGAAGTTCAAGGTCGGAGGTTACAACGTCTTCTCCCAACTTTTTCATCGACGGCAATTCAAATCTCGGCGTTTCCACAATGGTATGGTGTCTGCAAGCTTTATTTTCTGTTGCACTCGGCTGCGGGGTTAATTGGATTTTGTTCATTCGTTTTGCACGCTCGGCGGGAATGGAAATGGTTCTTGTCCGTCTTTGAGTCAAACACAGACCACAGGAATGATGCAGAGAAAGAAAATGACAGAGAGACGGTAGTGAAAAGTGTCGGTTGGGCCAAGAAATAGGAAAAGGGATTGGGAGTCAAAACGTACAGTACGTCGTCTCTTTGTACATACTGGGACGAGGATACATGGACGAAGGGAGGAGATAGGTGAGAAAAGATGGGATGGAGCGGAAGTAGTCCGTCCAGCTTGGGGTCGGAAGTATGGGAGCAAGGGAGCGTGGGCGCAGAGAACAAATGAGAAGTAGAATAATAATAGTATTTCCTGGCTAGTATCAAATCAAACAGTTTATGGTCAGAGCAGGTTATGAGAACGCCTATAACCTTTGTGTCATGCCAGTAACCTTCTGTTCCTTTTTAGGCTCCTCGGCTCCTCGACATGTTCGACTGTGCACTGTTTTTGTGTGAACAAGGCTTGATTAACAAGACAACCAGCCTGGTTCAGTGACAGTTCATTGTAGTATAAGCATCAGTCAATCCGCCGGAAGGACGTCTCAACGGCCTCCTTCATGCTACCACGAAACCCAGGCGAGAAAAAGTAAGCAGTGATACCCAAAGAAAATCATGATTAGATAATGAGTCGAGAGATATATACAACACCAGCAACAACAGAAACCCAAGAACCAAGCCCCCCCTCCTCCCCCCTCCAAAAAAATAAATAACAAAAATGGAAATAAAAATAAATAAAAAACCCACGACATAGATGATGCCTCTGGGGATCCCACTCTATCCCTTGATTTGACCCTTCAATGTCCTTTTCATTAAATTGCGAAAAGGGGGTATTATTCATGGAGTTACGCCTTTTATCACAAGACGCATTTATCCCAAACGAGTGCGAGTCTGCCGAGTCCTTTCTCTTGTCAATTTTCATACTACTCAAGACATCACTTATCCAAACCGAGACAAGCGTTCCAAGAACGTGCGTATGTCGTATTCCTGATTCGTCCTCTGTGACTGCGAACAAAAATCCAAACGCATATGATGATAACCAAGCAAAATCTATTTTATATATCCCTCATTTTAGCAGTCGCGTACGCCGCCACCAACGAGCTGATGGCTCCAATGAACATGCACACAGCGATCGCGTTCGGTCCGTCCGTTTTGGCATGCTCGCTTGGATGCGCATCCGTCGCCAGCTCCGGGCTTTTGCCCGGCTCCAGGATGGCGAAGACGATGCTGCTCATAAATGTCGCTATGAACTGCGGGATGGTGGTGTAGATGTTAAGAATGCCAAAGTAGATGCCACTTAGCTCGCCAGTTGAGCTGTTTCCTGCGGTGACCTCCTCCACGGCGCCGGCGGCAGGCTCGTTGACGAAGCGCATCTCGATGCTGCTAGTGGAAAGTCTCCTGTAGGAAGGGCTGGCGGTGGAGGTGGCACCTGGGGACATGGGGTCGGGAGCGCCGCTGAGCTTGTTGACCTCGACTCCCAGGAACGTAGTAGGCGCCCACATGGCAATGCTCCAAGGGATGCCGCATAAGGCGACCAGGACGGTGGCGAAGCGGAACGAGGCGGCGAAGGGGGTTAGGAACATGGCGAAGGCGAACATGAGGTGGCTGGCGATCCAGGCGCTGAGCAGGTCGGGCTTATACTTCTTGACCGTCTCGACGAGGCTGGCGATGCTGGCGGGAGGACGGTGGGTGAAGGTGTTGTCCTCGGGCGCGCGGATGAAGGGCGGCAGGATCCAGGCGCTAATGAAGGTCACGGTCGAGTAGACGGTCAGGGCAGTGCTGCCAATCCGGCCCATGTCACCCAGGGCGTCGCTCGAGTCTCGGGTGTCGGCGGGCACGTCGTACCGGAAGTAGGTTTCGCCTACCCAGGTGCTGCTGTAGATGATGAATGGGAACCAGCCGATCCAAGACCAAAAGACAGCATAGCAGATGGCGCGGATGCGAGGAGGTAAGGTGATGAGGGTCGACACGATTTGGCGCACGACCTTGAAACGACCCGATTGGCGGCGAGGATCGGGCCGGACAGTGACGAGAACCCGCTCGGTCACTGCCCAGCAGGTTACGGAAGAGGTAATGAGCATCCCCAGAGCGGCGATGACGGTAAGCTGCTTGAATTGTGTGTCTCCCAAAGACGCCCCAAAGAGCTGGATAAGGTCGATCGCCCCCATACCGTAGCCGATGATATGTCCAAGTGAGCCCATACGGCTTGCTAAGGTAAAGTTAGGATAAGATAACGTCTATGATGTGATTTGGATATCTTACCCCATGCTGCACCGCTTTGTTGTTTTTGAATCGGCAAAGTATCTACAACCAAGCTTCTCGCGCAAGACATTACTTTTAGGGGGAATAAGTTAGTACAGTCGATACTGGAACCCAAGAGCCTCAGGAGAAGCCTTACCGGCGTTGATGGCGAAGTCAACGCAATAGAGCGAAAGGACAGCAACGGCGATGGTGCACGCTCCTGCATAGGTCGGATCCCAAATGAAGTAGGCCACTATCTCCTTGGTAAAGCCCAGGGCCATGAGAGCAAGTGCTGTGATGATGGACCCAAGAACAATGACAGGTCGCCTTCTGCCCCATCTTGACTTTGATCGATCAGCGATGACGCCTATGATGGGTTGTACAATCAAGCCAGATAATGGTCCGGCAACCCAGACGAGCGACGTTTGGCCCTTGGTAAGTCCCAGCGAGAGAAGGTAGGGCGTACAGTCTGAGAGAAGCGCCTGGTAAGCAAATGTCTCCAAATTCCAGGATAACAATCGTGATATCCAAGACTTACAGGTCATTTCGACACCCCATGTGAAGCTGTGATCGGTGAGACGTCAGTAAACGTACAGTTTCCTACGGTGTCTCTGTTTTCCACATGTACTAACGTGATGCCCACCGAGACGCATGTCAGCAAGAGCATGCGCATAGTCTCCGTACTCCCCTTCACCGACGGGCTCCCCTTCCAAGTTGACATTTCGACGTTCTCTCCTTCAGAGTATCTGCCAATGTTGTCTTCTTGTTCACCGGAAGCTGCCCACTGATTGGGACACAAACCCTCCTCCTCCTTGCAATGACGGTCCAATGGCTCTTCCTCTTGCCAAGACGGATTGCTCTGCTCTGTCGGAGACTCGAAATCGGGAAATGGTGAATCTGTTGTAAAAGACTTCTGCCGTGGTTCGAGAGGCGCAGAGGTGTTATCAGGAGTCTTGCCGTCTGTAGGAGGTATCGAATCAGTCATTGTGCCGCTGCAATATAGGACATGGTGGGCGCACATCGCATCCATATCAATTTGTGAGAGAGGGTATGTGTAGTTGCTGCTGCTGCTGCTGCTGCTGCTGCTGCTGCTGCTCTCTGATGCTGTACGTATGCCGTTCGTCGTGCCCATGGCGTACAGCTTCTGGATCTTTAGACCAAAGGAGCTCTGGTGATTTCGCTTACCTAGCCGATGATGGTATTACACTAAGCGGGCTGCCTATCCTCAACGGAAAGGGATGGAAGGCGTAATGCGAGGAAGAGTCGGAATACAGTATACGGTTGTGCCTACTGTCGTGGATCGTGCTGCATGCGGTTCCGCCGAAGTACACGCTTTCCGTCAGAGTCGGGATGAGGGTTGGTGCTGTTTCGGGAGCACAAGCGATGTCTGGGGGGTTGCCTCTGCGGTACGGTAAATGGAGATCAGGGAGACTGAACAAGAGGATTGAAAGCACAAAACGCAGAACAAACGGTCGGAAGCGAACGAAGAAAGCGAGTGAGGTGGTCAGAAACGACGGTTATTCAGGCGTATGTCAAGATGGAAATGAATGCGATTCGAAAAAGAGGTGTCTTGGTTGTCCTATCAGGGAGGGATTAGTGTAAATAATGAGACACTGCCGTCCAGCCCCGGGAGCCCCCTCCCCCCATACGCCTCTACGAGTATGTTGAATCGGTTTACGGGCGGGACCTTTACGTACGGGATTCGAATAGAGGGACAGCCCAGAGGTGCCCAGTGTTTGGCCGTTGGAGTGAGCCCCGGTGAATGGAACTTGGGGGTTGTTGGGTGCACACTGGAAACGTGAAAAGGGTGACGTATCCTCAGTGTCGGGACATTTACAGGGGTCTCTCTGGGGTTGGTTCCCTTGCTAGGTACCTCTAGGTACGCAGGAGAAAATCACCGCAGCGTATTAGAGTCACATGTGGAATAGTTGTACCTAGGTCCAATGGGACGGGAGATGTGACGTTTCCATCATCTACCTCTACCTAGAGGTAGGTAGCTATCTGCTCCTGTTGTACACTTGGATCTTGAAGGTCCCCAATTCCGGTACATTGGGAGATACGCTGTACCCAGGTATGTACATAAACAGCACGGTAACTTTTTTCAGTGCCTAAGCCAGGGATATTTTATCTGCAGGCACTGTACCTTGCAGATCTCACTGGAGAGCGCTCTGACACGTGCTACAGGGTACGGTTGAGGCAGATCACTGTTCGAATTGACATGGACATGTTTGGACGGGATGGGAAAGGGAAATATCTTCAAAGCCAAATAGAAACCCAATTTGAGGTTATGACGACAATGGCACAGCGGTGCACTAGTGTACTTGGCCGATTAGCTTTGCCGGTGGCCGTCACTCCGACAGGCCGACACCCGACTTGGATTGTTGCGGGTCGGGGAGCCCCGCCGCCCGCAGAGTTGTTTTGCTGGGAGCCCCCACTGTCCATACCACTGGTCGATCACCAACGCGGGACGGAACCGGCGAGGGGCACCTAGTCACACAGACAAATCCATCTTTTTAGCTCCGATTCAGGAACGTGGGCCGTTGGTCGCCTCTGGTGGGCTCCATTGTCCTGGATGCGCCAGATCAGGAAAATTCCGACTTCCACAGAGAAGCGACCCCAGAAGGCCGACGTTCGATTCCAGCAAACCTGCCCGTCCAGGACAATCCCCATCTGTGCCGCCGACGCTCATTTCAATCCGATCCATATTACATACCCAGCTACAATCGTGTGAAGTATCTCCCGAGGTATGTCATCCACCCCCGCCAGCCCATTTTGTACTTGTATCCTGTCCTGGTACTTCCTTTCACGGGGATCTCTTCTTTCAAGTTCTGCCAGTGTCCAAGAACTCTTTTGTTTATTTCCAGTTCGCAGACGAGACTGACTGTTGATCCCCATCAACTTTTCTAGTCCACATATACTCGACCAACGCCGGCTTTTCTTTGCGAATCTTATATACCCACTCTTTTATCCGTCCTCTACACTACATAGCCCTTCATGGATTTGGTAAACCAGTTAGTCATGCCCTCTCGGCCACCGTTGCCTGAATTCGATCCGACTCCACGCCGCCGTCGATGCCGCATTTACAATGGCAAATAAGAAGGCATACAAGCTGACGTCTTCCAAAGTCTCGAAGGCAGACTTCTCTTTGCCGTGCCCAAGAGTGAGTCACGACACATCATATCGAGTGTCCCGGTCAATACATGTCTAACGCGGTAACTTCCTGCAGAGGGCCGCCTGTTGCAAGCCAGCTTGAACCTCCTCGAGGGCGCCGACATCCAGTTCAGACGCGAGAACCGCCTCGACATTGCGCTCGTCAAGAACCTGCCCATCGCCCTCGTCTTCCTTCCCGCCGCCGATATCCCCACCTTCGTCGGTGAGGGCCGTGTCGACCTCGGCATCACTGGCTACGACCAAGTTCAGGAGCACGATGCCGGTGTCCGCACCGTTGCCCGCGCCCGCCGTCAGAGCGGCGAGTGGAGCGCCCAGGATAGCGAGAAGGCCAAGCCTCAGGGTTGCGATACCGTCATGGAGCTGGGCTTCGGCGCCTGCAAGCTCCAGGTCCAGGTTCCCGTTAAGGGCGAGTACGCTACTGGCAAGGACTTGATCGGCAAGAACATCGGCACCAGCTTTGTTCACCTTGCGCAAGAATACTTTGCCCGTCTCGAGCTGGAAGAGGAGGGTCTTGTGGATGCGGACGCCTCCCAGCTCGCCGGCCGTAAGCTCAAGACTCAGATCATTGAGCTCAGCGGCAGTGTCGAGGCTGCCTGCGCTCTCGGCGTCGCCGACGGTATCGTTGATCTTGTTGGTGAGTAATACAGCGAGCGTTCTCCACGGCTCTCCCAACCCTGGGCGCAGTAACTAACATATTTTGCCCCGACAGAGTCCGGAGAGACCATGAAGGCCGCCGGCCTCATGGCCATCGACACTGTCGTTGACTCCTCCGCCATCCTCATCAAGTCCAAGGCCCCCAGCAACCCGGAGATGGTCGACTTGATTGCGGCACGTATTGGTGGCGTTATCACCGCCCAAAAATACGTGCTCTGCCAGTACAACGTGGAGCGCACCCGTCTCGCCGACGCCACTAAAATCACTCCCGGCAAGCGCGCCCCCACCGTCACCTCACTCGAGACCGAGGGCTGGGTTGCCGTCAGCGCCATGGTGGAAAAGAAGCGCATCGCCACTGTTATGGACGACCTGACCACCGTTGGTGCCACCGATATCATTGTACTCGACATTCACAACACCCGTGGCAGCAAAGCATGAGTGGTTAGGCAGGAGAAACAAAGGATATATTAGGCAAAAATACAAAATGGACATAAAAGCATCTATTTGAACCTAGCTTACAAAATAAAGGGTATATGCGGACTGAAATGAGGGTAAACAAGGAAGCTGTATGTGTTGATCTGGATTCATGATATCTGGCATCTTTAAAGGGGTGAGGATGTGGAAGAAGAGGCTTATGCTGAGCTGACTGCTTCGGTTATTTTTCTTCGGAGACGAGAAGCGGCGTTACTGGTTTATAAGACGTTTACGGGCATCATGAACCAACTTACTTTACTTGTAATATTTGCGTGTTAAAGGCAGTACATGTCGAGAGAAAACCGAAAGTCAACAATAGGTCCATGAACAAAGGTCGTCCAGATGTTTAGAGATGAGCAAGTAATCTGCTCATCACAGTTAACTTCCGGGTTGCTTTCTTACCCCCAACTCCTCCCTAACAGTCGACAACCAAAACGGTCTAAGAATACACGAGACGACCACACTACCGAGAAGGAAAATAAAACCCCACAAAGAAACGGCACAGGAGTATCAATAGACATCAAGCATATGTACAGATGTGATTGAACCGTCCAAGCTTTCCGTAGCTGGCAAGAAGCACGGACATGACATGAGCCGTCTAGTAAATCGGCCTCCCCTCAGTCCACTTCCTGAAACCAAACCTACTACCGCCGGCCCTTGCAGGTGGATGAGTAGGAGTCTCATACTTCTGCTGGTCCTCCTCCCCCGTCACCACCTGCTGCTGCTGCTGCTCCTCCTCCTCATCCGCCACCTCAGCCTCAGTCTTGACATCCGGGCCCCAAGAAACTCTAAGAGTATTGTTGTTGGACTTCAAACGCCTCCTAGCCTCGCCGCCCGTGATCCCAGGCCTGCTGGGGCCGATCCACTCCCACGCGCGGGCGATCTCACCGCTGCTGCTCTCTCGCTGCCCCGTGCGCACGTTGCTGTTCTGCTCCACGACAGCCGCCACCTTCTTCCACACACGCTCGCGCTCGGCGAGGCGGTGCACGGACCGGAGCACGTCGTCGCGCAGGTTGGGCAAGAACAAGAAAGCGTCGTCGTCACCTTCCGACTCGAAGGCGATTTCCTTTTGGAGAGCCAGGCGGTCGAGAACCTGGTCGACCAGACCGGGGATCTGGCGGGCGACGGCGCGGTGCGTACGGTAGGCGTTGCGACCGTAGATGAGGGAGAGAAGGGATAGGATCACTCCACCAATGCTGAGTCGATGTCGAGCCAGTCCAAGCTTGACGGATCGGCGGAGCGCGCAGGTGTACGAAAGGCGAGCGAGAGAGCTGGACGATAGCTTGGTGGTTGGAAAGCCAGAGGTATCTCTTTTTCTAGTGGTTCGGAAGCAACCGGTCTGGTTAGTCCAGGCGTGGTCAGAAAAGAGCTTATGTTATCATAACAGCACTGTTCAAGTAGAGTATTTTTTGGGGACTTACTCGTAATAGGAGTCCGTTACGTGGACTTCAACCTCATCCCGAGCCTTAACTTCTCCCAGGGCCGCGGCCCAGAGTTCCTCAAACTCCTCGGCTGCCATCCGCTTGTTCCGCTTCTTGCTCAGAGATTCCTTGAGCTCTTGCTCGTCAATCGCGGGGCTCTCCAGAGGCTTACCCTCGGGCTCCAAGGGCTCGCCACACTCGTACTTGGCCCTACGGTCCCGCAGCTCCTCGACGGCCTTGTTGGCAACCGCTTGAACCTTGCGCGCCTTCTCGCCGTCGGGCTCGCAGGTAGGCGGCAGAGGGATGAGGCCTCCGAGAGCGAGCGGGTGAGGCTTGAGAACGAAACCAGGCTCGCAGCGGGCAATGAAAGCCTCGTAGCAGTAGGCATGTGGAGGGCACGGTTCGCAGTCGGGTTCGAGGAACGGACCAGCCCATTCAGGGACCTCGAAGTCGTGGAGGCCAATCTTGTCGGTTACTTCTGTCGCCCAGTCAGGCAATTGGATATTTCGGCCGACAATCTGGCGCGATTCGCGCCCAAGACCGCAGTACCCGACCGCGATCTTCTCTTGTCGGTACCAGCCCGCGTATGCGACTAAGAGAGTGGTGAGGAGGACCCACAATGGAGTGGTCAAAGGACTTCTCTCCCTCCGGCTAACTTGCTTGTTCCTTCGAACAGCCATAGCAGGGTTGTCTATCTCCTCTTGCATTAAAGCCAACTGTTCATCTGGAGTAAACTCTTCTCCTGCTTCGACATACGATGAGTCCGCGATGTACGACGAGTCCGCAACATTCGACATCAAGGACATTTCAGAGTATTCGGGTGACCTGGGAGTGTTGGGCATCGCGTGCTTTCCAAAAGGCAGTTGGTATGTCCTGACCGTAGACGTCGAGCTGGGCTCGTAACTCTTGATCGATGATGTCGTGTCGGGCGTCTCTGACTCCTCGTATTGCGGGCCATCTGTCCGGCTTCGCGAAGCGACGGTAGAAGGGGTTCTAGTGTAAGCAGAATCCAAAGCGCTCGTCTTGCGACGATGGCTCGGAGTCTTCATGGTCGGAGGAGGTGCAGAAGGACTTCCGGCCTGGAAGGGGTTGTCATTCGTGAATACGCTCGCAGTCGCGGGGGTTCGCTTGAAAAAGTCGTTGTCGGATTCGTGTTTAACAGCCGGCGTCGTACGCAAGTTCCTACCGAGCGTAGATGGTGTTTCTTGATAGGACGTTTCTTGAAAAGACGTCTCTACCTCGTGGCCTGTATCATCCGTGTCGGAAACACTCGGCGCATGAGATACGTGTGATGCTGCAGAGCGGGGTACCCTTTGGCTGGTGTTCCCACGAGCAGCTGCTGGCGTTACCGGAGCCCTGCTCTCCTGGACATCCTCCTCCAACTTGACCCTCGATACCTTGCGCGGCGATCGCGAGCGACGGGCGCTTCGCGAAGGAGGCGGCAGCTCCTGGTCGAAGTCGGTGCTCGCCGAGCTCTGCGTGTCAGCATCGACAATACCTTTGCTAGACCTCTTAGCAGTGCGGCTCGCTAGATATTTCTTGGACAGAGGCACCACATGTTCGTTGAACAAGTCAACGAGCTGACCCTTCTTTGCCGTGCTGGGATATGGCACCTGGTGGGTGACGAGGATGGAGCGCAGGCGCGGGACAGTCAGCGACCGAGGGTCGAAGTCCGGCTGAAGATAATCAACGTTCTCGACGTCCGACATGGTGACGAATTTTGGAGTCGAACAAACACCTTTGAGAGGTGACGGAACGGGTGCGGGCGATCGTGTAGCTCCTGGGTGTGGTAGACGACGAATGATTACTGTTGACGAGCGTCCCCCGAACGCTGATCGAAGCTGGATAGCTTATTGAGCGTGTCGTCGTATCGTCGCGCTTTTGTTCGACAAACACAAGCAATTGCTTTGCTTGCCGCTGGTGGTTTGGTCTTACAATGAATGCGACGACCGGAGTCAGTAGCTTCCTATCATTCGTCGATGGCTGTCAATACAACCCAAGTGGAAGAGCTGGCTATCAAAGATATTGATAAAGGAAAAGCGAGAAATGTTGGCTCATCGCCAAGTTGGTCAGATACACGCAGGCAGGGCAGCTTGGGAAACAAAAAGTCTAGTGACGGAAGTGGAGTTTCTGGTTGTTGGTGGCAACCACAGACGCTAGCAAAACACGACCCTGCCAGTGATCACCCGCAGTCCTCTTGGAACTTACTTCAAGTTGTCTTGGAAACGTCTACACGTAGTACTGTGTTCAGTTTGGGTGGTCCAATAAATTCACCGCCACATGTGGCGCAGCTTCGCTTACACCAACCGTCATGCAAGTCCTCTTTTGCTGTTAATGTGTGTTACTAGTGTAGATAGGTACTTAGTTTTACGATACTTCAGTCGCACAATTACATCACTTCATGACAAAATGCACGTCGCAGCTCGCAACTGTCAAGAAGACTGGTACCTTGATCACGACTGTACACATATTAGGTTCATACACGATGAAGGGAAAGATGTTTCTGGTTCAGATGAGTAGGTCCTGGTGTACATGGATATGGTTCTGTGGCTTTCTTCATTGCTGGTCCTGATGTTGGTCCATTGTCAGTTATCACACGGAAGCATACGAGAAACAAGTTGAGAGCGATGTCGATGACTTGGATTGCAAGCGACCATTTCGATGTGGGGAACTTGCTTACATCGCCACATTCCATAGATCAATAACCTCTGCTATGTCGCCGGTATCCTATGTCCAAATTCTCGTCGTGAACAACCCGAAACCCCGAAATCCGCGCTCTCTGACCCTACCGAGTGAATCATGTATGGTATAACCATGTAGACGTCCTCATTATGCCATGATACCAAGGAGACGGACCTGACGCCATTCATTCCTGGTCATCATCACTATCCATCACCACAGTTCGCTTCCTCGCTCTGGCATGGAGTGCCGCACCACCAGAAGGTTTCTCTCGAACTTGAGATTGACCACCGCCCCCTTTCGAGGTGTCACCAGCTTCGGCATGTCCTGGGCTCCCCGTTCGCATCCCCGTACCAGTACCTTCCGTCTTTCTCTTAGCAGACAGAAACTCGATATCGGGCAAGTCGTCGTCTCCGTCCGTTGTGTCCTGGGTTGCAGGTAATGCCACCGGCACATAAAACGGCTTGGACTTATCTCGTCTGGCTGTTGATGGCAACGAACCCTTAGCTGCCGATGCGGTTACCGGTATGAGTTTGGATCCAATTACATCGCCATCGTCTTTATCCGACGCGAAGGGATCTGATACTTGCTGCTTGCGTCCCGTTTTCGAGGGCAAGGAAGATGACCCCATGCCAGGAGCTGTTGTCGGCGAGGTGGACCCGCGGGGGCGATGCTGTAAGCTCGAGGTGACTTCACCATCGCTCACGATAAAGTCCTCGAGGTCGGCACCGTCATCAGAGCCATCTGTCCCCATTTCCATGTCGCTGGTGCGGGTGCAGTCGTCACCGTGGTCCACGTTGGGGTCTCCTTGGTTAGCTTGAGATTTTCTGTCCCGCCCCCTGCCACGGCCACGACCCTTGCTGCGGAAGTGTTGGGGCCTACTTCCTTCGTCATCATCGACATTGTCATCATTTTCGTTGCCACCCTCTTCACAGTCGCTGATAAGTGCGGTATGTCGTGCTCGAGGCTTGTTGGTCTGTTTGGAGACCCCGGTAGATGTGGCTTTTGCTGTCGCTTGACGTTTCTTAGGTGCGGCAAGTTGCTCTGCTTCCTGCCCACTCTCGAGGCGCGGCCTCTTCTTTTGCCCCTTTTGTGACGTTTCTCCTTCTGTTTCGTTCGCAAATGGTGGCAATGGTATCAACTCCCAGGAGGACGTATCTGTTTCACCGTATGGCTTAGTATACCTGTTCGCAGGAGCTTGGGACTTTGCCAATCTCCTAAACAGTTTTACACATCGCTTAGCGTATTCCCCGTGTTTCACATGAACGGTTTTCTGAACCACACGTCTGGATTTTGAATGGCGATACCAGTCTATATCCAACTCTTCAACCTTCGATTGTCCGAGGGGTATCTTCGTATAGTTTCTGCGGAGCTCGTTTTCTTGCGACGTACTCAGCAAAACGCTTTCAAGTTTGGGCCGTTCGGCAATAAAGTCAGCTTCCTTAGGCGCCGGTGGCTTAGCAGGTGGTTTGGCTGTCTTAGCCCCAGCTTGACCAAGGAAAGAAGCCTTGATGAACCCTGTCTCAACACCGTCAGGCATGTTGAACTTCTTCTTCGCCGGCTTTGTCCTCATTCTTGCGGCAGATCTTTTTGGTTCTGGGAGCTCTGGATTTTGTGAGTTTTCAAGTGGAATCTCCACGACCTTCTTTTCCACCTCAGGCCGTATGTCTCGTGGCACAATTCGTGAAGAGAGGTCGTGACGAAAGGTAAACCGGCTGCCCTCGCATATCATTCTCTGCATGGTCGCGTAGTTGTCCTTCGCCTCGTTGAATTTGTCTTCCTCCTTCCCTTTCATCAACAAGAGGACAATGTTACCCGCCCTCTTGCGGCCAGTACGACCCATACGCTGAAGCATTCGGATCGGTGACGCTGATGCATCGTAGCATACGATGAGATCCACTTGGCCAATATCAAGACCCTCCTCGCCGATGGATGTTGCGACCAGAACGTTGTGAGCGCCGTTCTTGAACTTCTCGATCGTCTCAATTTGCTGTTTCTGTTTCATGCCCTCGCTCCTTTTCGAGTCCGCCTGTCCAACGAAGACTGTGGCCTTGATAAGGGGTTGCTTGTTGAGAATCCGCACAATTTCTTCGGCACTGTCTCGGTATTCACTGAATACAATGGCTCTGGTATTGGAGCTTTCGCCAGCATCCATGAAGTGGTTGACCAGGGTTTCACAAAGATATTCCAGCTTTGGGTGTCCGAGGAACCCATCAATCTTCATCCAACCCTCTATCATGTCCATCATCTTCTGAAAGTTCTCATCCTCGAGGACTTGACGCTTGAGCTTTGACCCCTTTCCTCCTTTCTCCTCCTCGGTGGTGCGGAATTCGGCCAAGTTATTGTAAAACGGTTTGATTCCATGGAAGTTGAGCAGTTTGATGGAATGCGCCAGACTTTGGAGAATCGCAAATGTGGCTATGACACTGAACTTGGTTCCTTGGTTTACGTGCCTACCCGGACCTGCCATCCAGTCATTCCTGGCTTTCATCAGGCCGTAAGTAGTCAGGCTCATCGGGTCCCTGCCGTAGTAAATGTTTTGTGAACTCAGCTTGGTCACAAGGGGCTTTAGGGCGTTGGAGAACAAGTCTCTGACTTCCATCATTTCGTCAGAGGGGTCAAACGTTATCGTGTTGATGTCCCTTGAGTGCACATATTGACGAATGTCGATCGACTCTTCGGTTCTGATTTCGACGTGAGAGATGCCCAAATTATCAATGACGTCCTGGACGCCTTCGAGAGACGATCCTGGTGTGGCAGTCAGAGCAAGAATTCGAAAGCTCTTGGAGAAGCGCCTCAGGAATTCAACCACCTTGACGTATGCATAGTCTCCAGTCGCACGATGCGCCTCGTCAATAACCAGCAGTACAATCGACTTGGGATTAGCATAGCCCTTGGAAAGGTCATTCATCAATGTTTGAGGTGTCATGAAGAACAGGCGCTTTGTCGCCCATTCGTCCTCACGTAGAACAGGGGGAGTCTCTCCGGTGAGGAGAGTCGCCTGAGATCGCGGGATGCCCGCTATGCTGAGACATGCCTGAACTTGTTGTGAAGCCAAGGGTTTCGTTGGAGCAACAAAGACAGCCTTTGCTGTTTTCGTCCAGCGGATGTAGTTTAGCATGATTGTCGCAGCAATAAACGTCTTGCCCAAGCCCGTGGGGAGGGCAACCAATGTGTTGTTGAAGAGGCCATTTTTGACAATGCTGAACTGGTAGTCTCGAATAGGTCCCAGATTCATCGGATAAACCCATGTTTTCATTTCTTCTATGTCGAGCTCATGGTGAGTGGGCTGTTCTGGCGGCATATCGGCGCGGAATGGTCGATTCGACACCGCTTGCGGGGCGGGCTGCGCGTCCTCCTCCAGCGTACCACCCCATAGTGTCGTCTGACGCAGATTCTTACGCTGGCTAGACTGAGCTTGGGATGGACGAGACGTTGTCGCTGACGTGGTCGGCTTGCTTGCTGTTTTGGTACGCCCTGTAGCTGTAGCTTGACCCTGAGATACGGTTGATGTCGAAATTCGTCTTGCAGCATCGGAAACTGGCCACGCTTGTGCTGGTGGTTTTACTGATGAAGCAAGCTGCTTGTGGTTGCTAGGGTGATGTGATGTGATGTTGCTAGTCGCCTGAGTGAAGGCCAACATTAAGTCCTCGTCAGGAATATCGTCAAAGTCATCGTCATCCATGGCTTGAGAGTTGTGTGAGGTTGGGAACAAAAGAACCTTGAAAGAAAAAGATCCGATGCGCCGTTGCCTGGACCGTTAGTCCAACAGAATTTCTTCTTCTTTTTATTTTCTTTCTCTTTTTTCAACTTGTTGTGACGACGATGAGGCTAATTGTAGGAAGTTCATAAAAGTGAAACAATTGACAATCATCAGCAGTCCGTTTGCATCGTGAGCCGATCCTATCGTCACACAAGCCTGGTATGAGACGCGTCGCTGTTAATTGACGGGCTATTCCCTTAACGCGTTCAATCGCCATAGCACGTGAATTGGATGTGGGCAGTGCCTGGGCGGCTGGGTGCTGCCGCCTGGGGAGTTCGCAGCAGAAAAGCGTCAGAGTGGGGCTGTTGCATTCTGGGCGGGGCAGGTTTGCGTCAAAATCCGATCGGTCGTCTCTGTGGTCCGCTGGAGCCTGGCGCACTGGTCGAAGCTTGGCTCACTGCCTTCCACTTGAGTTGCATGGTGCCGTGCTCCTCCACTCCCGCCGCTAAGGTATTTCCTTTTTGGAGGTCGGGCGGGCTGAACCTTCTTTCTTCCATTCTCCAATCCGTCATCGAGTCCTTCTTCACCTCCCGACCCTCCCACGTCGTCAGGTGGCATCGGCATCCCAACCACTTCAATCCTGACCGACTGATGACTCTTGCCCATCCTCGTATTCCGCCGTTACTTCAGCGCTAGCAGCTTCCGTAGGGATATTAAACCAACGACCACGAGCGACGCGGCGGCCTTCTACTTCTACCTCCGTAAGGTACCTTTGAACCTCTGCGCCGTCTTTGTCGCCCCACCTTCAAGCATCTTTTACATCTTTCTTCTTTACCTCGAGGAATCCCTTTAGAGAAGCGCACCTAGACCATTAGCGGAGTGTCCTTTGACACCTATCTGGGCCACTCTCAAATACAGCGTCTGATATCCACCCAGCGGTGATCATTCCCCGGTCGGCATCCGCCGCCTGTTATTAAGCAGGCTGCTCTCCCGCCCGAAGGCGACACCAAAGGTAAGCCCCGGCCGGCTCTGCATCTTAGCACCCTTCACCAATTACCCCGACCACGACCAGAACTTTAACCATCAGGGCAGCGAAGAAAGAAAGCGGCGAACAAACACAACCCGCAACTCCACGACTCACTGTCCTCTCATCAACAACTCGGCGAGAAAAAAAAAATCACACGCAAATCACAACCATCGTTCTCTCTTCGGAATTCAGCGAACAACCATGGCACCTCCTACTGGCCCTCGCGCCGGCACCGGAAGGGCTCCTCCTCGTGGGCCCCGAGCAACAGGCGGCGGTGGGGGGATCCAGAAGCGTCGCGCAAACCCGAGGACTGACCGAGATGGAGATGTGTCGATGGATGCTCCGGCTGGTGGCTCTGGGAGGGGTGGGTTGGCTTCCGGCGGTCGAGGACGTGGCTCCAAAGATGCTCGAGGTGGAAGAGGTGCGGTGAATTCTCGGACAGCATCCCGTGTTGTGCAGAACCTACAGAACTACGTCAGCGGAGGTCCTGTCGGCAAAACACAGTCCAATATGGCAACACTGAAGATTCTCGGCATGAGCAATAGCAAAGCTACCGGTAATCGTGATGGAGGGCTCCGGTCCCTTCTCACCTTTCTAGAACGAAAGGCTTCCAAAGACAAAGCAATTACAATCGGCAAGGTATACTCCCCCCATCCACCGACATCCCCAAGCGCGCAATAATATGCAACTGCGATAAACGACATCGTCTAACCCATCGATAGAGCATTTTGGACGGTGATCATGTATGGATTACAGTCAGAAAGGATGATGTACCGGAAATCTTGAGGCTCAATGGCTTCACCTATGCCGGCGCACCCCTGACGATTACAGAAACTACCGAGAGGATGCCTCGCCCCGAAGACAAGATTTCCAAGGCTGCCGAGGAGACCAAACAAAAGTTGACAGCAGTGCTGGCAGCGCGCTACAATCCAGAGTTGAAGCTGCTTGACTTATCTTCTCTTGGAACCGATCCTATCCTCAGCAGCATGGGCACCTTCGATTCCAAGGATCGGGCCGAAAAGGCCTTCAAGGTCTTGGTGGTTATTGCTAGTCAGCAGTACAAGACAGCTGCCGAAAAGCGTGAAGGGATACAGGCCGTTTCCCTCGCCAGTAATGGCCTTAACGACGTCTTGCAGGTCTTCACGCTTGCTACATCCCTCCCTGATATCAAGAGACTTGACCTCAGCAGCAACAATCTTGACAGTCTGTCCAAGATCGCGAAGTGGCAGCACCGCTTCCAGTACCTCGAGGAGCTTCATCTCACGGGCAATCCCATCACTACCCAACCCGACTTCGTTGCAGAACTCATCAAATGGTTCCCATCGCTACAGAACATCAACGGACAAATTGTTCGCAGCCCACAAGAGGTTGCCGAGGCTCTCAAGGGCATGCACCCCACGCCACTACCGCAATTCCCTTCCAACCTACGGGACGGAGAAGCCAATGTGGCGAGCATCTTCGTCCAAGTTTTCTTCCCCATGTTCGACACCGACAGAGCGCGCCTGGCCGCTGAATTCTACGACGACGACTCGTGGTTTTCGATTCAAGCCATTGCCAATTCGGGCCGTAATCTTCCCTGGAAGACTTACCTCAAATACTCCCGAAACGTTCACAAATTGGGGGAGAAAAACCCAGCGACGGTACAGCGTCTCTTCACTGGAGGAAATCTCATTGCGGACATGTGGAAGGCTCTCCCCAGTACTCAGCACCCAAGCATGGAGAACCCTGGTGCATGGCTTATCGACTGCCACACCTTCCCTAACCTCGCGGATCCCACCGGCCACGGCTTCGCTACGGGATTGCTCATCACCGTCAATGGCCAGTTTGAAGAGTCCGATACTACAGAAAACCTTTACGGCAAGCGCACCTTCACGCGCACCTTCATTCTTGGGCCCAGCAAGCCGAGCAACCCGCCACCGGTGCACCCATACCGGGTTATTAGCGATCAACTCACCCTTCATGACTGGACACCCGCGGAGACACCTGCTGTACAGGCCCCTGTCGCCAACCAGGTCCCGCAGATTCCGATCACCATCGCTGTGCCTCCAGCAGAACCTGTAGTTCTGGACGACGCCACGAAGAGCCAGTTGATTCAGGAGGTGATGAAGCGGACTGGCATGACAGCAGAATACTCAGAGTTGTGTCTTAGTGGCACTGCCAACTGGAACTTTGACATGGCACTCAAGTCATTCGAGGAGCAGAGGGCGAACCTGCCGCCCACGGCCTTTATCAACGCTGTCTAGGGGACAGCGCAGGTCACCAGCGTCAGCATGGTTTGTTAGTGGATTAGCGCCAGTAGGGCAGATACCCTCTGCTTGGATGAGTTGGAGACTGAGGAAAATGAAGATCAAAAATTGCTAAAGGCCAAGGAATGAAGACTGGGAAAGAGGAAGGCTTCCAAGCGTCAACAATCAACTCTGTACAATACTTGCATTGCCATATTATCTCAAGGGAGCAACGGAATGGGTCGGCTAGCGGAATTCTTATAGGGCGGTCACTTGACTTGATATTGCGGAAACTTAGCGTGCGTTAACAATTGAGATACCTGGAGCTCTTTTGGACTTTGGCCAAAAAGGTCCCCCACATTCACGAGTTTCTTCATCTAATTATGATCCTTTTTTTTTTTTTTTTTTTTTTTTTTTTTGTGAAGATGCTTATGGAAGATGCTCGAGCATGACTGGTACACAACATTTATGCTTCTTAGGCCCAGTAGCTTACTCACTGTGAAAATTGTCAACCACGCTTGTGATAGGATGCGAGATCTCACAGCTAATAAGATCTCGAAGCCGCGCGCCATTCTTGGCGATTGGGGTTTGGTGGTGAGCATCTGATTGTCGGTGTCCCCGTCATGCGACATTTCTTATATCGCTGCTCCACTGCGGCCACTGCCACCCCCGCAGCTGATCGGTACCTGCATCTGTCGATCTTTCATAGGGCGGCTTTGGAAGAAAATGCTGAGTGGTCCTTGTACAGTGAGTAGTCATCACCTGATTGGCCTCGCCCAATGGGCGGCGGCAAGAGTTTTATCGGATAATGGGGAGTGTGGGCGCTTACTTGTGTTGCCCATCTTGGTCGTCACGACTTACGATGGGAAACGATCATGTTTGATACTTCAGTGGGACCAAAGTGAGAGCCAGGAACAAAATTTCTCCCTGAGAATGGGATTTTTGTGGCTTTCGCTTTCCTGTGATCGGTCAGGTGATTGGTTATCTGTGATCAGTGAGTGATCGACACTTCAGGACGGGACCTGACTTGGGCTGGCTAGAGGTATGTCATCGGTTAGACGGGAGACGACCAAGCGGATGTGGATGCATAAATGCGAGTTATTCTTCAATTGATTCCTTGTGTTGAAGGTGAGGTTGATTTCTCCAGCCAGAGGCTATCGATGCATTCCAATGGTTGGTGAAAGTTTGATTTCTACCGATCCTTTCCGTACGCCAGGACGCCATCTCTCGTCTCGCATTGCATTCTCGCTCACAACGTGCGGCACATGGAGAACGTGTGTGAGAAGTGTGCGTGTGCGTGACAGCGAGAGAGGTGGCTAAGTAGACACATGTGGAGAATCTTTATATCAGTCTTGCTTGTGGTAGAGTAGGTTTCCTGGGTAGGTTGATGAGAATAACCTCGGAGAAGGAATTCATGGCCAAGATGGGGCAGTTGGGCACCCGTAGAAACAGAAGCGCATCAGTACTTGGCCACGGTCCTCGGATCACACGAAAGCAGAGAGGAATGGGGTCGTTTACCTATCACATTCCCCTGGCAATCCTAAGATGTGCGCGCAAGCCTGTGGGAAGATCCGATCAGGTGCAATTCCTCCTGGTCTAATCTGGCATTTCCGCGCCAACTGAAGAATTTGTGATGACGTGCATCCATTTCCCACTCCACGAGTGTTACCCTAGATGATGAATGTGAATAACTTGATGATGGGAGATGCTTAATTTATTATCGGAATTCTCCATGATAGATTGGTTGTAAGCATGCACTCAACTTGGCCATAATCCATGCAGCGTTGTACAAGCACCTCTAGTCAGGAACCAGGCAGGGCAGACACACCACCCACTACAATACATACCTGCACACTGCGCCGTCCAAATGCACGACACCTGCATGTGGGGAGGCTCTACGAGATACCTCATTATAGCACTAAATAGATTATGATTGCTGACGCAAACGTCATCTTCCGGATATCCAAGTACATCTGACGTTGTGATGTTCCGTGACTTCCTGAGGGTTTGCTTGACTCTTGGTGGATTGCTTTGCTGACCTGCTTGCTTGGCTGGAGGCTGCTTGCTTGTGCTTGCGCGGTCTGCTACCGAATGGTTCATTCGGGTGAGGGGGGACTCTTGGTCTGTGCAAGATGATATGATGGGATGAACCGGTTATTGGTGGTGGTGTTCGTATTCCATCTCCGAGCTGCTTAAAACACACGCAATGCCGCCAATGCAACAAATGAGAAAAGAAATGATGAAGAAAAGAAGCGACAGATGAAAGAGGAGGGACCCCACACTGCACCACACCGAGGGTGTTCCCCGTTCTCCATCTGTCCTGCCAAGATGGTTGGAAGGTGGAGCATCCAGGTGGTGTTTCAAGTTTTGGCTAGGGGAGTCGCGGACAAGGGCACGAGGCAAACTACACTAGTGTAAACGAAGGAACAAAAAAAAAAAAAAGCGAGGGGAGCGAGGCTTGTCTACAGGGGCAGAAAACATACGTAGTGTAGGAGCTCAGTTCGCATGAGAAAATCGTCGTAGTGATTGCTTGCATCGGCTCCGACTTTACTTCATTCGTTATTCTGGGCATGGGCATGGGCATGGGCGTCCAACCTCGCATCGACTTGCATCCTGCAGTTGCTTCCTGTCGGATTGGCTCGCTCGCCCAATTCTGGAAGTGGATGCTATACCACGGCAACAACATGGGTCAAGAAACACTACATACACACGTACCTCACTCATACCAATGTATTGTAGGTATATCTCACCACCCGCGACATGGCGATCGGAACTCGGATCTGCCTGACAGGCAGCCTATCGACGTGAATGTCCTGTTGATTTTCTTGCTGAGTGTGTGTCATTGGGTCTGATCACGACCAGAGGCTCTACCGGATTGCCCGTTTCCAGTCACGCTCCAGTCAATGGAGGCCGGCCACTGACCACCGCAGGGTCCTAAAGGAACTCGCTTCTTTTTGCACTGTATCCGTCTCCACCTGTGAGAGACCTAAAAGGTCTCAAACCCAGCCGAATCCCGATCTAACATCTGCGGAGAACATTCACAACCCACCTACCCGATTCCAACGACAGATAGCTCGTCTCAGCGCTACACTACAATGTAGTCACCATCCCATCACGCGCCACTGCACACCATGCCTCCGGGCGAACACGCGAGCTCGCCAGGGACAGGAACGACAAGTCTGGAAACCAATGCCCCAAGCGCAAACCGAGGTAGCAGCTGCGGGTCCGTGTGGTAATTTGTGCTGCTCAGACTTCAGAGTTGCACTGCCAATTTTTCTGTTTGCGCCTGAGCCCCCCTTTCATGGATACCCTCAAAGTCACCAGCTGTTTCTGCCGTGTCCCGACCAAGACCGGCTACTTCCCCCCTGGCCCTGGCGTCTATGCAATCCTAGTTAGCCCACGCGAAACGATACACGCAACGGATCAAGAGTCTTCTCCTGCCAGTGTCTGTGCCGTCCCCTGCTCCGTCCCCTGGCCGGCCCATTGGCGCCTCTGATTCGCTGACGATTGCCTCGCGCCATCATCCAGTGCCATCTCCATTCCTCCCTGCCAGAGTGCCAGATGCTCCGAGTGGGCGACTGCCTCGTCCACACAATCTCCCGCGTTCTCGTCCTGGTCCAGTCGTCCCAGTGCCTCGGTCCTTCTGTGCCATCCTTCTCGTCAAGTACCTGCCGTCTTTCTTGTTTCCGTCCTGCAGGCCTCGTCTCACCAATCGCTTCCTACCTTCTCCTCCTCTTCTTCCTCCTCCTCCTCCTCCTCCTCCTCCTCCTCCTCCTCCTCCTGCTCCTTGTCCTCTTCCTCCTCCTTCTCCCCCCGTTCTGTTCGCGCTATTGCCCGTCTGGGATCCGGCTTGTGGTGCTCGACTCTCCTAGTTCTGGGAGCTCAGTGAGGACGACACGAAGTTTGCTACGAGACCTTGCCTTGTCTCACGCTGATGAACCCGTGAAATATCTCCTTGCATCTGCTTGTACGACGACATCACCAACGACGACGACGCTAGCACAGAAGCATTAATGCGCCAGGGGCTTGCGAGTACCACTAGATTTTAGCCAGAGTGGAAACCGACCAGATTAGTCCAAGAGTTCGCTTCATATCCCCCGACCCTGCGACACACAGTCACGGACTCTCGTTTCTTCCCGCAACACAACCTGATCCGGCCACCTGCGAAAGGCCCTCTGTTTCCATCTTCCTTCTCTGGAAACATCCAACAGGTGTTTTGTCAATCAATAATTTTCCTTTGATCCAATAAGGGCCGGCCCTCTTCGACTTCCAGAACACGTACCCATTATTCATTGTTCTCAGCCTTCTCTTTGATTAGAGACTTACTCAGCATCATCACCTGTCACTCATTTTCTTTCATTTTCTGCGAGCTCATCATGTCGCTATAGCCGGCACGGACATCATCAGCAAAGACCTCTTTCATCCGACCCGGCGGATTCACCCTAATATCCACACTATTCTCTCCCCGTTTAGCACGGGGAGACATCCGCCATAACAGCCAAAATGACCCTTCCCAAGCCGGAGGTTCCTTTGACAAATGCGTGCGCTGTCATCTTCGAAAACACGATTTATACGTACTCAGCCGATGCGTTTCAGTCGCTTCAGTTAAAGCCAGGCGCGAAGTGGAAGAAGCTGGAACAGGGCGAAAAGGTCACGGGCGGGGTTTGCGTAGGGGCGACAACAGGCACGGCAGCGACATCTTCACTTTTCATTGTCGGCGGGAAGGGCCAGACGGAGGGCTACCAGGGCATCCAAAAGTACACGTACTCGACAGGGAAATGGGAGTCTCTTCAGCTGCCAGCACCGGTAACACAGGATCGGTTACTACACGGTGCCATCTACCTGAACGCAACGGATTCCATCCTTGTCTACGCTGGCAATCAGGATGGTTCAACTGGTCCATCCACACAAACATATGCTATCGGCGCGTCCCCACCGTATAATGTACGATCATTTGATGCCAGAGTACCGCCTGCTATCAACCCTATTCTTTTGCCATGGTCGGACAGCGAGGCTGTTATGCTCGGTGGCAGCACCTCGAACACACAGGTGATGCTTTTCAAGCCTGAGACGGGGTGGAGAAACTCGGGAGCAACTCTTGCCACACCTATAGCAAAGGACACATCAGCCATCAAGGCGGCATTGGTGCGCGGCGATGATGGGTCACAAAACCTTTTCACCTTCGACATGACACAGTCACCCAATATAGTGCAGCGGATATTGTTAAGTACTGGCCCCGAGCAACCTATTCAGAACGCTGGGCCAGCCACGAAGCGGGATGTTACGATACAGGAGGAAGAACGGTCGACCAGCGAAAAGAGGGATGTGCTGAACGTGTTGACCTGGCCGCATTACAACGCGACCCTGGCGCCCACCAGCACGAGGAGTAATTATGCGATTGCGCAGGATGCCGATGGGATGATTGTTTTAGTGGGAGGGAATTCGGAGGAACCTCTAGCCATGTTCAATGCCAAAGACAACACTTGGTTTAATGCGACGGGCATGTTGGTAGATCAACAGGTGTTTGCTGCCGACTCCTTCACTCCTTCGACAACCTCGGAAACATCAACGGCAGCTTCCACGACTGCTTCGGGGACGACCTCTACGAGTCTTGCAAAGTCGGAAGCACCGACGACGCTGGTCACTGCGACTCCCACTACAGCTTCCTCGGTTTCCCCTGTGAGTGCCGCTACTGCGGCTGTCAGCAGCAGCGCCGAGAGCTTGAAAGATTCCAAGTCCCACACAAACGTTATCCTTGCCGCACTGCTGAGTTCAATCTTTGGACTGGCCATTGTCTTGTTCGCCATCTACTTCTGCATCAAGAGGAAAGGTAGACAACAGGCACGCAAGCAGACAAACAGTGCAAGGAGTGGGAGCGGAGGACCTGGAGGATCTTACGACGAAAAATCTGGCTACGGAGTCCCGCCTGATACTAAGGGTCCCTTCCGTGGCCACGGCCACCAGACGCAGGATTCATGTGGCTCCATGTCGTCCCTGGCGATGATCGGCTACGGTACGAACCACCAGAAACCGGGCCGCTCTTCCCCTGGCCATAAGCTCAGCGTCAGCAACGCCTTCGGCAGGCGCAGTTCGGACGACAGCACCTTCAAGGCGTTCAAGAGCACCATCAGCAAGCCGACTCCCGTTTCGCAAACCATATCCGCCGAGCCACCAGAGAATCCATTCTTGGCGCCACACGAAAAGGAAGTCTCATTCGCGCCCAGCCCAGCCCAGCCAATGCCACGGAATCCTGCAGCCGCTGCCAACGTCAACCCTGAGATTCGGCGCAGCTCGGGATGGAACCGGTACTGGTCCGGCGGCTCAGCCCTCAACGTGATCGGACTCGGCAACAACACCAACAGTGCCGTGGTCAACCAAGTCTCGCAGCGAACCACTGTGGTCTCGGACGTGAGCTCGCGCTACAGCGAGCATACCCGACATAGAATGACCCAGGACAGCGCGACAGTGCCTCCCCTTCAAGCTTATGAGCCACGTGTGTCCTTCAACCGCGTAAACTCGGGCAGCCCGACCATCGCGCATCACGACCACCACGATGAGAAACTGTACGAGGGCATGAGTGGCCTGATCGAAATGCCCCGGCCTATCAGCAGCGTGAGCTCTCTCTCGGGATATTCGAGCGGTATTCCCGCTTCCGTGCACGATGCCTGGGACCCGACCGAGTTCACGAAGCCATGGGGGGCTGACCGCGCCCCTAGCAGTGCGTACAGCGCGAGCATTTACACAACTCCCCTGGCGCCTGCGGGGAGGGTGCCGTCTCAGCTTGTCCAGCAACAACATGCATTACCACCACAGCCGCCCCAGCAGCAGGTAGTGCGCGATGACATTAGCTGGCTCAATTTGGGCGGAAAAAATGGTCGATGATCGGGTTTTGACTCGGACTGTTGTTTCTGTCTATCCTTTTCCACTAAAATGTGTGGTTGGCTGCCTGTTTGAAGGTCGCTGTCTCTCTCCCGTCGTTGTTTGTCTGTTTGTTTGTTTGTTTGTTTGTTTGTTCTTCTCGTCCCTCATTCTTCCGGCTGTCTCGATGGAAGGATGGAGGATGCCATCCATAACATGGGATCCTGTAATCGCGGCATACCTCGGACTCCCGTTATTTCAGTAATTTGTTGTTGTTCGCTTGCTCTTGCGCGCGCGGGCGGTGCACACGTATAAAACTGGCATGAACAACTTGCCCATGCTCCTCAACGAACACTCAGGGGAAGAGGTAGCTGAGAAGGGGAAGGAAGAGAATGTACTGTTAGTCCGCTTTGTTGTCCGGCTGTCGTTTGAACACCCTGTTATTGTTTGTTGCTGGTGCTGCAGTGGTGCTGGTCCTGGTGCTGTGGTTGCGGCGAAAGAGGAAAGCAGCTGGAGCGGAGGTGTAGTTCTAGGCCAGAGACGCGTTGCCGGTGGGAAGAAGGTAAGAAAGGAAGGTCATGCTCTTTATCAAGTTAGTCCATGTAGGTAGATCCGGCGTTATTCATCATCCACCATCATTATCATCATATTGAACCGCCAGTTTTCTTCTAACCGATCGTGTTGTCTTTTTTCTTTTGTTGTCTCTTGAAACTTTCGGTGTTGTTTCATCACATTCCGTTTCTTACATTGTCCAAGCATTCTAGAACTATAGTTTTGTATCAATTTTGGCGACCGAGTCCGTCGCAGATACCTAATTTTTTAGGGTTTTTTTTCATTCTTCCTCAGTCTTGTTCTGTCAGACAAAGGTCATAACTCCGTACCAATCTACACCCACAAGCCAGTCAAGTGATCGATTCATCAGATCAGTCGAGCTACTATATGACTCAGGTACAGCAACACAACATCAGAAATGGAGCGATACACTGCCGCAGCCATCGAGTCAAGTGGCCTGTTTCTTCCTTCTCCAATTTGGACTGCTTCTTCTCGTCCAGTAATCCCTGTGTCTGTCTCCCCGTTATGGTCTGCATTACGATTGCGTAATAAGAACAAGATGCTGGTCCTTGCAACTGCAAGAGAACAAGACATGAGGGCTGTCAAGGGGACCAAGGTCTTCTTCTACCGTATAATGCTCGTACACTACGTGAGACTGTGACCTCTGAGAGGATCCAAAAGGGTGGAGGAGGCGCATGATGTTGCCTCTTATACATAATGCAATGCATCTGATGGAACGCCTCCACTTCCTGAACGTGGGACGGCGTAAGAAGGCTGCTGCAGTAATAAAAGAAAAAAGACAAAGATTGTAAATCGAATTATCTTCTGCGAGTGGTCGATTCAGTGAGCGTTGATTTGTAGTAGAAGTACGGTCTTGTGTGTTTCTTGAGTTCGTTCAGAGGGTCTTGTTAATCCTCTACAGAGCTTGGTTTGACAACTTTCTTGACCCGGAACGGACGGATGTTTCTAGACGGATGCAGCTGGAAAGACAAGGACAGATTCTCTCCCACGTGCTTGCCATTTGCAAATTTAATTTCTCGTCACACTGAATGGAATGGATCTGGAAGGTGTCACCTCACCTTTGACACAGTACCGTATGTTAGAGGTAGCCCTCCTAGTCTCCAGGCGCTGTGAGATGACTAGTGTACTGTCGGCCCCACTGCCTAACCCCGGGAAGCTACAATGCAATGCTGCAAAGTTTGTTAGCGCTGAACTTGAGTTAGCCGGGCATAGAAACAGGAGAACTGATTGGTCTTGAAGGTCAATGCCCTCCAAAAGGTGGAGCACCCGCCACACTTTGAACCCACACACTCACTGGACGGGACCAGACATCGACCACTTAGAGCCCCCACTTCCATTTACATACATACTACCTCGACAGCTCGGGTAGGTACCTATGTACTAGTGTATTATGTTCTCGCGATGTTGACTCGCCGTCAGATCCTATCTGACCAACTTCATTAAAGAGTAAAGTGCGTGCTCCAAGTGCCACATTACAGTGACAAACTTAGCAGGGCTGGATTGTACCAGCGTGCGGATGGACGGCCTGAAGTGCCGCTCGAAAGGGAAGAGGGGGGAAGGCTCGTGTTGAACTAAGGTCGAAGCAACTGTCTCGCGATATCTTGAGTGAAGGTTTGATCTAGAAAGAACAATGGCTGGAGGAGCTTCTCAGATGTTGACATCGTCTCTGCGTACATATCTGCCCAGTTCGGGTCCCGTCGGTTGGTTTCGACTTAAATTTGGGAGGTCTTGAAAGCGTCAAGTTTATCGGCGGGTGCCTGGAGGTATCCAACTGGTTGGCGGGGCGGGCGGGGTCTAGAATAGATCGACCCGGGCCTTTTTCTCTGCCTTCTTTCACCTGCAGTGCTGCGAGGAGACGCTGGGACGCCCGCCCCGGGGCTGGAAACTGCTGAGACTCTTTCTTCAATTGTGAAGACGGGAGTCCCACGTCGCTGCTTCAAATATCCAACCGACAGAGAAGAGGAAGCATCGACGAGTTGAATATCTCTCTCTTCCCGTCATACGCATCCATTCAACGGTCTTTGCCGAGCTGCCAACCAGTAGTGCACATCCTGATAATCTTCGCCGGGTCGCGCAGACCTGATCGCGAGCCCGAACCGTTTCGTCGTCGGCAATAATCTCGGGTCCTCGCTAGGTACCGTTAAATTACGGAGTCACCAAAGACGGGACTGTCCCGGCCAAGGCTCGAAACCCTTCGAGGTTATCCGGCCCTTTAAGCGGTCATCCGTCATCGGATTGTCGATCAATCATAATAAAGCGCAAGGCAACTAGCAGAGCCGCCTGAGAAAGTCCAAAATCAAAGCCAAGTCCCCAACCACCTGGCCTGGCCTCGACGTTCTTCGACTCAATTGATCACCCAACAGCCGGCGTCAATATTACTGGACTGCCTCCGCCTAAAGCCCCGTTACCCGTTCCCGTACCCGCAACCGCACCACACCCGCACCCGCACCCGCACCCGTGCCGGACAGCCGGCCGTCTCCGAACCATCTTCAATCCGGACTTTGAACAAAGCCCCCCTCCCCCAGAGGGCCCAGCCGGCGGGCGTGATGAACTCCTCGTCGTGGAGTGCCCCGGACCACAGTCACCACCAGGCCCTACACACCGCAGCCGAGGATGACTTCCACCAGTTCTTGGATATAAACGACATGGGCGATCTCTCTGACGCCTTGGACTTTGACTTTCACGACTTTGCGGCCGACCACCATACCGCCCACCATGCTGGCCGCCATGCCGCCGGCCATCTGCTACATTCGTCGGGGGGAGAGCCTTTGGACACCCCCATGACTGGTACTGACATGTCCATGATCTTATCGCCCGTAGACCACGCCATGCTCCGACATGGTGTGCAACAGCAACAGCAACATCAACATCAGCAACATCAGATGCCCACCATTACCACGACTGCGCCGTACCAAAACGCCCCGACGGCCTTGATACAGCCATCTACACCCTCAGAGGCTATCGTCAACACCATCGATGCCCAGATCCAGTTCCTCCAGCAGCAGAAGTTGCATGCTCAGCATCAGCAGCTGCAAGAGCAACAAGCCGCCTTCTTCGCTTCTCAACAGAACCACATAGTTCCCCCAACACCTCAAAGCCTGGAACTCACTGCTGGATCCAGCCAGAATTACTATGCCCAGTCGACACTATCTGATCAGCACCACTCTAGGCCACAGAAACAGCAGCAGCCGCAACAGGCCATCGACTACAGATATACAAGGATCAAAGACCAGCATGATGTAGGTCCAGAAACATCGGCTCCGTCCAAGTCAAGAAGCTTACTAACCTACCATGGCAGATGTCCTTCACCCCGTTGGTATCACCGGCCGTCACACCGCTGGAGACCCATTTCCCCATCGATACTCCGTTTGCCGTCCCTGGAGCTTACTTCAGCCCCCTTACCTCGCCAGCCTTGCACGCGCAAAACGACGCTTTGGGTATTATTGACCAGAGGCTCGGGATAATGAGCGGGAGTTCGCCAAGGGAAATGGAACTCGAACCACCTGCCATGTCTCAAGCGAGCGTTAGCCCAGGCGAGTTGGCTAGGAAGACGCGCAAGAACGCAGTGAAGGCCAGGGCGAAGAGCGGCAGTGGCATCAAACAACCTCCCATCTCGAAGCCGATACGCAGGAAGACGGCTACCACACCGATGCTTAACCCCCAAGCTTTGAACCAACTGGTTGAGAATGCAGCGCCAAGTCAGGAACGCCAACAACCTCTTACGCCGCTAATACAGACCTCGTCTTCGTCCACAGCTGGTGTAACTGACTCTGAGAATGGGTCCATTTCCCCCGAAAATCTCAACGATGTTGTCTTGCCAGTTGAGATGCCTCCGCCACCTCTTCCGAAACCTCGCTCCACCAAACCGTCACCTTTTCTGGCACCTCAAGCGAGCGGAAGTGCTGTGCCTGTCAGCCTCCAGCCGGGACGGCCTGGAATTGCCTCGCCTGCAACACCAGCATCACTGATGAAACTAAGCTCACCGAGCAATCGCAACCCTTCAGCGGTAGGAACCGGCTCTCATGACCCAATAGATGCCGACCACATCGAAAACTTTGAGCTCCCGGACTCCATCAACTTTTCGTCTGCACCAAAATCCGCTCCTATCGATGCCACTCTTGGAACACCGGCTCTCGATCCTGTCCAAAAGGCCACAGCGCCTGTACAAACGCCAGGCCTCCCACCACCACCTTCTCCTGTGGTGGCCAAACCTCTGGCACTTCCTTCCGCTGCTCTTTCCAGTCCGCAGCTGAAGCCCGATTCCGCCCATAGCCTGAAACGGACACCCCAGCTTGCACCCATGGGAAGAAACAACAAAAAGCGCGCAAGCGTGACCTCCATCCAGATGTCCCCGGCCCTTCGACCCAAGATCTCGCCCAGCATCAAGCCTCTACTACCAGGAGGCTCTGCGGGTGCCGAGGACGCAGCATCGATTTTGCTCGCCACCAAATCCAACTACCAACGCATCCTCGAGGGCAATACAGTTCCCGGCGTTGAATATCCCAGCGAGCTTTCTACGAACCTCACATCGAAACGGACGTCGCACAAGATCGCGGAGCAAGGCAGGAGGAACAGGATCAACTCTGCGCTGCAGGAGATCGCCACGCTTCTCCCGAAAGCTCCCGCGAAGGAGGGGGGAGATGGGGATGGAGACGGTCATAGTAGTAGCGGTGGTGGCGGTGGCAGCGGGGGTGCTGATAGGGAAGATAAGAGGGAGAAGGATAAGGACAAGGCTGGAGGGGGGATACCAAACAGCAAGGCGAGCACGGTAGAGATGGCGATTGAGTATATCAAGCAGCTGCAGAAGGAGGTGGCTGACGCGAACAAGAGGGCGGAAGAGGCAGAGAGGAAGTTGGTGGAGATGAAAAAGCAGGAAGGCGCCGCGACGGGGTCCAGATCATCAGGTGGTGAAGCTGCTGGTGATTTGGGTGCTTCAACCACAGAGGTTCTTTCGGTCGTGGATGGGGACCCGAAGTCTGGCGGTGGTGACGCGATGGATGAATAAGATGTGAATGATCGGTTCAAAGAGCCTCAACAAACGCACGGGGTCATTTTTTACACGTGCGACGAACCTGGCGTGTACAAATAGGCGAACCGGGTGTTTAAGTGGGCAAAACAAAGGGTTGGTTGACTTTTGGATATCATCATCATGAGGGTGTTTAGAGTGGGCGAGATCTTTTTTTCATGATACAAGGTAAACATCTCCCGCGAATGGATTATGGGGTTAATTGAACATACAGTACAGGCGGTTGTGTTTGGATATACCCCTCCCATCAATATAGGAATACTCAAATAGAAATAATTAGGGAGTCATGTTGAACAGGATGACGGTGGTAGACGAATTGAGGTAACACGAGATTTGGGATCTGTACTTTGGCAAACCAGGATTCTTCTGGAATTAACCTTCCCTAAGAGGGGTGTTTGGCTTCCCGGTGCTACCGGTGTCTGTGTCCTCGTGAAGTGCTTACTTGGCCTTTTTTACGCAGGTGAAGTTGGACGAAGGGTTGTCTTACCTGTGGAACATCCAGTCGCTTGACCTGCCGAAGAACAAATTAGTGAGATTGGTCATGATAACTCTGATGATAATCCATAATATTGCACAACTTGATCATCTCTGCTCGAACACGGAGACTGCTTCATCTCCTCCTGCAACAGTAGGCGAAACATATGAAGCTGTACGATGCCGGAGCCACTATTCTCTATTTTTCTCTTTTTTCTTTCTTTTTCCAGGCACTTTCTGGCCATCGAAGTTTATATCATCTTCACTTATTTCCATAGCTAGACACAGCCTCACAAATACGAATAAGTCGCTTCTGAGTAGGTAGAGGTAGTCATGGACACAGAAAACCCAACAGCTCCTTCGTGTACCCACCCTCCCTCTCATCCACTCTCGAGCTCTCAAGCCACCGCAACGCCTTCAACGTCGGTTGATTATTCACGACCTCTTGATCCTTCAACTTCAACCAACAGTCAACAACCAAACCGCGAGGAGAAGGGAAAGGATAAAGAGGCTACGGAAAACGAAGATGAAGGGCAAGGAGATATAAACGCTGAGAAAACGCCACAACCGCAGCTACAGTCTCGGAAGGGAGATGATTATGATGAGGACGAGAAGGAGGAGGATGGTGAGGACGGAGACGACGACGAAGACAAGGACGATGGATACACAGAACTCTTCAGGATCTGGCGAATGCAGCTAGCATGAAAGCTTTCGACGAACAAATGAACAACGAGGAGGGTGGTGCTCTGAGTGATGGTTTGGGAAAAGCGAGTTGGTATCATGGAGTTCGGTATATGGGTATGGGGAAGTTTGCGGATAGTATTGCTGGGTCTGGGGCCAGTGATGATGGGGGGGTCTTTTCGGGAGGGAGAGAGTGAGGGGGAGAGTGAGGGTCATGGGGATAGGAGAAAAGAAGAAGGGGAAGAAGAGGGACAAGATGAAAGAAGATAGAGAAGAAAGAAAATTAGGAGAAGAGGAGGAGAAGGAAGAAGAAGGACCAGAGAGAGAATATGACAATGAAGTTTGATCACGTTATTATCACAGCTCTGGGGGAGCAGACCGATTCAGATGATGAGAGCTGGTGCTTCGTTGAAGAGAGTGAAAAAGAGGAGGACAACGATGACGGCGAGGGAAGCAAGGACATCGAGAACAACAAAGATAAGGAGGGCAACGTAGAAAGAAGTGAGAGAGACGACACGAACATTAACAGCAGAAAAGGCAACACGAAAAACGATCACAACTCTGATAACGACGAGTGGCACGACCATCTTCATTGTCATCGTTGCCAATTGTTCCGGAGCATCGCCACCCACACCACCACGACTACCAACCCGCCGCAACAACAACAACAACAACAACAACAACAACAACCACACCCCCCACTTCAAGAACAAGGTCAAATCCCCGTCATCAACACACCCTTTGAAACCTTGCAATCCTCGCCCACATCCTTTATCATTCAGCTCGCCATCCCCGGCACCAAGCGGCGGGATATCCGCGTTGCCTGTGACCCCAATCCGAACGTGTTGGCGATCAGTGGGGTTTCTTATCCGATTGTTCTTCCTGTTGAGGATTTTATCGTCTGCTTCTTTTTATTTTCCTCTTTGTCGTTCTTCCTCTTCTTCTTCTTCTTCTTCTTCTTCTTCTTCTTCTTCTTCTTCTTCTTCTTCTTCTTCTTCTTCTTCTTCTTCTTCTTCTTCTTCTTCTTCTTTTCTTCTTCTTCTTCTTCTTCTCTCGAATTTGAGAGCGAGATAGATGATAGAGGTAGATTAAAATGTGGGAGGACTAGATCAGGGCTCACATCGGCAGTTGTCACCCGACTTTGAATCGGACTTGGAGTTGTGGTTGGCGTATGAACCGACCTCAAGACCCGGAGCCGGTTCCGGATCGGGCTCTGTTCTGCTTGGGGGGTGTAGGCAGGGAGGGAAACAAGGGGGTGGTAATGATGATAATGATGATGATGGTGATAGCAGCATAGACACCGACAGCAATAACAAACAGTCGCAGGCCTGGACCCAAATTCCGACAACGACCGAAAGAATCCTTCCCATCGGAAAGACTTTAGGACGGGAAACTTTTTTTTTTTTTATATTTTTTCCATTTTTGTTTTCCATGAAGAGGTGAAAAGAATGCGAGAGTAGATGAGTGTCTGAATGTATGATTGGGATTTAGGTATAGTCTTTGCTATGGAGGATGAGAAAGGAGTGGATGGTTGAGATGGCAAGATTGCTGTTGGTGATAGAAGTCCAAACGGCCGTGGCGATGAAACAAATACGGAGGAATACACTAAATTTCCTCTTTTTTTCCTATGGATGACTGAGATGGTGATCATTCCTGAACTGCCAGTGGGCCGTGATCGTAACCACTATTAGTACGCTCGAGAACATGGCCCGCACGTTGAAGTGAGAGGGGGGGGGGGGGGGCCGAATGTTTGACAAATTACTATATAATAGATATCGCTTAAGCTTCAGTCTCGATAAAACTACTCCCCCCCGTAAAACTTGCCCTATCTTCTCATCACAACAACCAGACCATATCTCTCACAGTCCAGCCAGTACACCCTGGACACCGGGAGTAGCGGCATCCTCTCTCTTCTGCACAAAGGCTTTGAAATCCGCCTTTTGCAACTTCTTACCCGATCCGCCACCACCCGCAGCACCCCCAGCGGCACCACCACCACCACCTCCTCCTCCTCCAGCACCACCACTGCCCGAAGCCAAGAACTTGGAACGTTCGCGAAGGGCCTCGGGTCCAATGATGAAGAGATACCCGACCTCGGTAAGCAGCTCGACAATCGCCTGCACCTCCTTGGTTAACGGCCACTCCTTCATTGTCGACACGTACTTGGCGATATCCTTAGTCACCATCAAGCCACCGGTGGCGTTGACCGAGAACTTCTTGAAGTGCTCAAACAAGAGCGAGTGAACGGCCAGGGCGAGCTCGGAGCTGAACAGCTCGAGATTGTGGCCGTCGATAGCCAGCGCGGCCTGCGCCGCCACCTTGGAGGCCAAGAACGTGCAGATAGCCTGGCAGGTGGGCGTCTGCAGATCGACGAAGCCTTCGAGGTCGTTGTCGCGGGGCCGGTAGTCCGTCTTCTTTTGGCCCGCCAGGATCTTGGCAACCCAGTTGACCGCCACATCCATGGTGCTCTTGAGGACGGCATTCGTCTTCCGCTCCGTGGCCTCGATGGCTTGCTTGGCTTGGGCCTCCATGCTGCGGCGCAGGGCCGTATTGGACTCGGCAAGCCGGATCAGCACGGTGGTGATGAACCGCGACATGAGGTTCGTGATGGTGACGGCCGGTTTGATGTGAGGGAGATACGAGAGGTCGGGTTCCGTCTTGATGTTCTCCTGCGACGTGGCAGTGTCCAGGGCGGCGTCGAGGGCAGTCTCAACGTAGACTTGGCCCATGCTGGTAAGGAGAAGGTTGAGCAAGACGTTGATGTCTTTGGGGGTTTCGGTTCCCGAACCCATCTCGAGCGTTCTGCGCACGCTTTCGGCCAACCAGACAATCATGCGCTTGGCGTTCTGTACGCTCAGGCGGCCGTGTTCCTCCGACACTTCAATCTCGTTCTTGTTGCTGCTGTTGTCTTGCAGACCGGCAACCCGCAACATCATGCGCTTCTGAGTGGGCGTAAGGTCGGACGAATCGAGACGCTCCATATAGGCATCTTTAGCGCTTGCCAAAAGTTGGGTGCCTTGTTGGGCAATGGCGGCCATGAAGCCCGAGGGGGCCTTCTTTCGGCGTGAGTGATACAAGGTGAACTTGAAGAGCAACGAATTGTACAGTTCCTCCAGACTCTTCCTTTCCCTGTCGATATATGAGTTACCAAGTAGATAGGGGACGAACAACTCCTCCAGTTGCTGATCAAGAGTCTGTGATATTTGTGGAGAGCATGGTTCCGGGTGCTCTGTGAGACCATGGGTCTTGAGGTCTTCCACCAGGGCACCAATGTAGGATCTCGACGCATGCAAGGAGCGCAGATAGGCGAGCGACGAAATGGTCGTCGCTTTGTCCAGTAGCATCTCCAGCCGTTGCTGAATAGACTGCTGGAAGACACGCTGTATGAACTTAATGAGGACTGTTTCGTAGTAGGGGAAGGCACGCTTAATGATAAAAGATTCCTCCTGCATCACGATCTTGACCTCGTCAACAAGAGATTGCAGACTGGGCTCGACACCGGGTGGGTCGGAATCGGGATCAGCCAGTTGCTCCCACATCTCGCCATCCGTTGTCACCTCGTCGGTGATGAGCTGATCTCTGTCGATAAAGAACTGGTGCTGGTTCACGAAGGCGGCGATGACGCTGGCACCGCCGTGGAAATCGTAGAGGACCTTTGCGCACTCCATCATGTCGTCGAAATTTTGTCGGCGGTAACTGTTGTTGAACTGCTTCAAGAGGTCTTGCTCAAGATGTTCACAGAACTTCTCGAGAGCCTCCCTAGTGTTGTGCTTTCGCGTAGCGCCGTTGGTGATGCCATTGGCACGGAAGCCACCTGTTACCCACGACAAAGGGTCTAGTCTCTGACTGATGCGCATAAGCTGGCGAGCAATGACAGCGCAGCGAACCTTGTTCTCGGCA
This sequence comes from Neurospora discreta FGSC 8579, assembly GCA_009805215.1. NCBI lineage: Eukaryota > Fungi > Ascomycota > Sordariomycetes > Sordariales > Sordariaceae > Neurospora > Neurospora discreta. Next base: position 209,700 of record RANX01000010.1, read on the forward strand.
CCGCCCTGTCTCTGGATCTCCTCGAGCGAGGTGAGTTGGCCCGTCTCAGAAACCTCTGTCCAGCACTGAATCAGGAAGTTAGCGTCCTGCGCCTTCCTCCGTTTCCTATCGAGCTCCTCCAGCTTCTCTCCAATCTGAACGGCAATATTGCCTCCACCATCAGGTCGGCCGTACCCGTTCATGGAGCTGCTGTTTGCGCTGGAGTTATTGAGGGTCAAGTCGAGGGCCTCGAACTGGGCCATTGACTGGTCTAGCTTCCGACCAAGGGTATCGAGAGTCTGGTCATGTTGAATTTCTGCTCGCCGAACCTGTGACAAGAGCTCTGATTCCTTCTCTTGCAACTCCTCGCTCAGGGCGCCCAACTGTGACAGCGCGTTCTCGAAGGTCCGGATGAGGGGCTTGGGGTCAAAGGGGGTGCTCGCACTCGTGGGGCCGGAGCGGCGGTTCGCTGGGAAGGCAGTCTCCGCGAGGGAGTCGACAAAGTCGCGCACAATGAAGTCTTTACTGGAGAAGTCGTCAATGGTGAAGCTGGGGCCCTTGGGGAAGAGCCCGGGGCCGGGGACCCTCGTGCTGCCGGGTCCGCCGCGTTCCATGGCGGCGTGTGTCACCTGGCAGGGAGATCGAGAGAGCGCATCAAGCTGGGTGTGTGTTCAGGATGGGAGACTTTTTGATTATCAAGAGTCGAAGTTGTCGAAGTTGAAATGGTTTTCGGTGTAGTCGTAGATGCATAACCCGACGCTGCTGAGCTGTCGTCGTATCAACCCATGCCGGGGAGAAGGTCTGTATGCACGGCGTGGAAGGGTGGGTGGTCACCGTCAGGCCTGGGGTGGAGGAGGTGTAGCGGGAGGCCAGGGGCTGTACGGGGGGAGTTCCAGAGCGTCGTGAGGATGTCTTTCCCTGCCGTCGCGGGTACCTCTGCGGCCACGGGTTGGGGAATTCCATGAACCCACCACGCCAACGTACGTGGAGATGTGCCCCACCTAACTTTGGTCCAACTTCAGCCTGGTCCCTGCGCTTTCTTCAGCCACGATTACAAGTCGTAAGGACAGGTTTTTGGTGGGGTACACAGGGGAACTTTCAGATGTTTCTTTCCCAAACAACCTGACATCAGACAGGGATCTCGTGGCCGTTCCGAGGGAAGCTGCCAGAGCGGTTAGGTCTTGGGATGATTTCCCGCTACGGACCACGGTGCTACGGTAGCCAACTGGGGTATGATAGCTGCAAGCAATCGATCTACCTTTCAGCAGCCTGCACCTACCTAGAGGTCCATAGGTAGGTATCTTTGAGAACTTCGAACTGGCCCCATTCTTTTTCTCGTCAGCCTTTCTTTACCTCTAGTCTGCTCTCTCGTTTTCTGCGCAACTGGACCTTCAGCGGTGGCCTGACTCTGAACTGCAACCTGCCATCCTCCTCCTCCACTCTCTCCTTTTCTGTGGCGGTCCGTGTATCCTGCGGTTATCCCAAGACCCGTCGTCGTCCCAACACTGGTCCTGTCATATCGCACATATTGCGACAGTCTTCCGGCCGAGGTGCGACAAGGCCCGCCAGGACGACCGTTGCGCGACAGCCTCCACATCAACATGTTTAAATCACGGGATATCGAGGCCTACCGGCGCGATGAGAAACTCGGCCACAGAATGCTTACGCCCGAAGAGAGGATAAGGCTGCTCAAGGTACGACTGCTCCTGATGCGTCATGGCTTGGAGAGCTGACTGCTAACCTTTGGGATAGCCCTATCTGCCTTCGCCCCCATTGCACCCTTCGGAGCAAGCCAACAAACGAGCAATGGAAGCACAACAGAGGCTGGGAGTACGGCGCTTCTTAAAGACGCACTGGCACCTGCTGGTCTTTACTATTATACATGCTCTGTTCTCGCTCTACATCCGAATCCGCCAAGCATACCACCAAGTGGTCAACAAAGTGTCCTCCATCTATCACCACCACCACCGGGCGCCCGATCTGATTTACAACGATGTCAGGGACCTTCGAAGGCTTCCAAACCACCTAAGCGTCATCTTGACTTTGGATGAGGACGCTAGAGGCGGTACCGGCCTGGCCAAGCTGATTGAGGAAGCTTCGGACATTGCTGCTTGGTGCGCAAGCGCCCGGATTCCCCAGCTATCCATCTATGAAAGAACCGGTACGTGGATTTTCCGACACGGGGCTTTACTCCAACTCCAGGACCGAGAAAGAAAAGGCTAATGATATCTTCACCAATCAGGAACACTGAAGGGTTATCTTCCTCGCGTTCACAGATCCATGACACAAAAGCTTGCCGCATACTTCGGACCGAACACTCCCGGTATTGGGATTAGAGCACCTCACTGCCCTTCGATGGAGACGGCCCCCACTCTTGCCGCAAGCCGCAGCGAGAACGATGGTCTCAAGCATCTCTCAGTCATGATTCTGTCAGCTGAGGACGGCCGTGATTCCATAGTCGATCTTACCAAAACCCTCGCTGATATGTCTCAGCGGGGCAAGATCTCGACTTCGGATATCACAATTGAGCTAGTCGATGCGGAGTTGAGCGAGAGTGTCATGGGCGAACCGGACCTCCTTCTGTTGTTTGGCCCTCGTGTCGAACTGGCTGGCTATCCTCCATGGCAAGTCCGCTTGACTGAGATCTCTCATGTCCAAGACAACGAGGGGGTCAATTATCAGGTCTTCTATCGGGGACTCTTGAAGTATGCCGGCGCACAGATGCGCTGGGGAAGGTAGAACCGAGCGGTGCCAAGTGGTCAGTGGCTGGAACCCGAATGCCATCGAGCTGATGGAGTGACGCAGTGGCTGGATTCAATTGGCGGTTAACAGATGAGGATGATAGACTTACAACTTTGCAAGCATGCGAGCAGGGAATAATTCACTTGTTCATCATAATTTTATCGGGTGCATTGGAAGTTTCTTTGACTGAAAAGAAATGTCAACTACTCGGGTTAAGAGAGACTTGATTGAGCCGGGAACAAGAGTGAACTGGGAGAAGGATTTAGATCACCTGAAAATGGCTCGCGACTCGGACTGGCTGACATCAAGACAGTCTTGAAATGTGATATGTAAGGAGATACAATGGTCAATACCAAAAGGACAGGACTGAAGTAGTCGGTTCCGGACATGTGCCTGTATCAGCCACGCATGACGTTCCGCTACGATGCAGCCTTGTCCTTAAGGGCAGAGATAAGATAATTCAGCCACACCGTGGTGGGGCGCTCTGTTTGCTGCAGTTTAGCCTTGCGGTTACCGCGTAACAAAGTTTCACTTCATTCGCCCATTTGGTATTTTACGACAGGTGAGTCGAGCTTTCAAATAGACAGGACACTCCATCAATCCACTGGACTCAGTAGTGTACTAAGTTGTCTAAACCCGTTTTACTAACCATGTCTCAATCAGAAAAGGAAAATCAGGGGAGTGGGGAAGGGAAGACTCAAGATATGGCCATTTTCAGCCCACCCGTAGTTCGTTCAGGCGCTGGCGCCCTCAACCGGGCTCTGTTCACCAAGACTGTCAATTTGGCTGCCGCCGCCGTCAACGATAACCGTCTTATATCCAAGTACAGAAAGGAGCTTGAGCACAGCAAGGAGCTCTTGCGCCAGGACAGACTGTCCCCTATTGTGAACCACCCAGACAAGGCCCTCGCCGACCAAGGAAAGAAGTGCCTGCTTCTTAGCCCCAACGTCAAGGCACCAGGTTAGAAAAAAAAACATGGCCAATAGAAACATAATCGAAGACTAATCATTTTTCCTCGCTTTTTTCCAGAACCAGAGACCTGGGGAGCTGCTCTCAAGGAAGGTGTCCAGAAGAAGGAGCTGTCTGTTATTCCTTATGAGCTCCAGCTCAACTATGACTACTGGACATATCGTATGAAACCTGCATCAAGGCCCTCATCATACCAGTTACACTTCATTAACGGTTGCCTGCAGATGATATAATCACCTCTATTCTACCGGAGGAACTTCATGACGATATCCCCTCTGGCTTCAACACCGCTGGCCATGTCGGTGAGTGAGAGTGGACACTGGCCCTGCCGTCATCTCAGCTTGTTCTAACATGAGTCCAGCCCACATGAACCTACGGGAGCGTTATATCCCCTACAAGAAGGTGATTGCCGAGGTCATCCTGGACAAGACCACCAACATCCGAACCGTCATCAACAAGGTTGACAATGTCGGAGCCGAATCCGAGTTCAGGACCTTCCAGTATGAGGTTTTGGCTGGTCCCGACGACATGCAGGTCCAGGTCACCGAGAACGCCTGCTCTTTCGAGTTTGACTACTCAAAGGTGTACTGGAACAGCAAGCTGGAAGCGGAGCACCGCAGGCTCATCAACATGTTCGAGCCCGGCGAAGTGGTGTGCGATGTCATGGCTGGCATAGGCCCCTTTGCGGTCCCGGCTGGCAAGAAGGGCGTCTTTGTCTGGGCTAACGACATGAACCCAGAGAGCAACAAGTACATGCAGGTGGCTATCAACAGGAACAAGGTTTGAACTCTTCTATCATTACAGAAGATCCTGCTTGATCGTCTTCTTTGGATCTAACCTAGCACCCAGGTCTCGCAATTCGTCCGCCCCTTCTGCGAAGACGGCCGGACCTTTATCCACCACGCCGCCGACTCAGTCCTCGAAGCCCACAAGAAGGGCGAGCACGTCCTCATCGCCCCCAAGCCGCCCTCGCGAGCCAAGAAGGCCCCAAAGCCCGAGCCCAAGCGCATCGACGTCCCGCCCACCATCTCGCACTTTGTCATGAACCTGCCCGCCACCGCCATCGAGTTCTTGGGCTGCTACCGCGGTGTGTACGCCGGCCACGAGGACCTTTTCTCTGCCGAGAGCGGTCGCAAACTGCCCCTCGTGCACGTTCACTGCTTCTCCTTCAAGGCTGATGATGAGACACCCCTCAACGATATTTGTGAGAGGATCACCAAGTATCTGGGCTTCCGTGTCAAACCGGGTAATCCGGATGTCGAGGGCGAGGTGGCGGTTCATGATGTTAGGGATGTGGCGCCGGCAAAGAGGATGTTTTGCGCTAGCTTTAGGATCCCGAGGGAGGTTGCTTTTGCCGAGAGGGTTTAAGGTGGCAATTGGCTTTTGCCAACTGGATGGCTGGATGGCTGGCTACGGTCAAGGAAGTTACTGGACGGACGCTCTACCTACATGAATGGTGGTCTATGGCATTCAGCGTTGATTTTCGTTCATTGCAGGCTGGAAGAGGAAGGATAGAAAAGCCGGACATTGCAGAGACGCTTGAAGAGAGGTCCTGTTCGTCGGCGGTCTTGGGACTTCTGTGTCTACCTAGTGAGAATTTATTGTGCCTAGGTTACCTTGTGAGCAAGCTGGGAAAAGTAACAAGTAGACGAGGCACGTGTAAGTGACTTGGAGGCCAGGGGATTCATCATCACCCCTTCAACAAGTTGGTGTCATTCGAGTAACAAGGCAATGACAGATCTTTAACATTACTACTTCCGCCGAAGGAGTAAGGAAATGGACACGAAGACACGTGGCTAGTGAACCGAATCTCGCGGCTTATCCCGCTGTATGGCCGACTCCAGTCATCTTGATTCGATTCTTTTGGTAGTCTCTCCACTTCATCTCAGTCTCGTTAGAAAAGTGCTGGAGTGGTGTGAAGGTGAGGATGTTGTGATCGATGGGCCCACTCTCGGGGGTGTATATTGAGAGAAAAGAGAGCGGGCGCTAGTGCCATATCCACCTCAGCTTTCCTCCCACAACAATGGACAACGTGGGCATGTGATAGAAGGAAGGGAGGAAAGCTTGATGAACGATAGACAGGTACGGATGTTGGAATCCCTGCTTCAAGGTTGCTATGTTTTTGTCGTGGCTGAACACGGTTCCAAATGCCATCTCATGATTCGTTTCGTGTTATTTCCCCTGTCGAAGTCGTCATCGGTTGAAACCGTTAGTACTTGCCCCTAACCTGTAGGTCTTGCTGCGTAGTGTATCCATGTTATCAGTCGGTCAACCTCTCCAGTAACGGTGAGACATACAATTTCCATTTGGATACCCTGCTTCTCGTCTTCTTTCATCTTCCTCCTGCATGACCGTCGGGGATCTACTTCTAGGTTTCAGTTTTTAGTGTTGGCTTTATTTTCGACTCAGGTACCTAACAAGCCTGTTTGGCTATGCCACGAAGTCGAACGGCGTCGCTTGGCGCTCTAGCTTCCTCTTCCCTTTTCATCCATTCCGGTACTTGAACTTTCTTATCCATGTCGATGCTACTATTGGCCGTTGAACCTTCCCGCTTCATGATTGCTCAGGGCAAAGAAGGGGAGTGGAACAGACTGAAAAAAAAAAAAAAAAAAAAAAAAAAAAAAAAAAAAAAAACTTTTCCTTTTCGTCCCTCTCCCGTGGTCGGATTCACATGTTGGTTGTTACTCCCTTGTTGTTTTTCTGAAGACTGAGTGGCTTCAGGATGTGTGCCGGTGAGCTCCATAAGGACGAGCCAGGCAAGGAACCACTCAAGCAAAGGTGACATTGGCCTAAAAGTTAAAGCCCTGTAGGTACTGTACCTGCAACTAGCTGCCACAGCTTTTCATTACAAGTGGAAGCCAGAGGTTCTGAATTACACTGATGCACAGCAGCCGCCTTGTTCTCAACACTTTCCGGTTCTCTCCAAGGCAGGAAGCCTTCAGGATCCTGAACTATGTTGAAGTTTGGGTAACTTTCCAGTCATTTGCCAATCGTAAAGTCACCCCATTGCAAAGAGTTGGCAAGCGCAGAGACAACGGAAAACAGGCAAGCATTGGCCAATACGTGGTGTGAATTGGAAGTGACGCTTCCATGGATGGCACTCAGCTCCGTTGTTTCTTCGACAACGTCTTCTTCGATCCTTGTGCTTGCTTTGGATCGCTACCTCCGCGCTGAAGAATGGTACCCTGAATGTCTCTACTGTACGAATAGCCTCATGAACGCTGCTCTTAACAATTATCGACACTCGGTGCTTCGATGTCCGATACGTGGGATGCGTGATCCAAATCGTTTGCCATGTTCCCTAGGTAGTCGTCACACCTTTGAAAGTCTAGGTAACAATAGCCATACAAGATCCACAAGGCACAGGGTTCCACCGCGAGCCTCAAGTGCTTGGCTTCTTCGGTCTAAACGCTATGTGCCTACGACATCAAGCGGATGAAACAAACGTCCGAACTGGCAGGTGAGCCCGTATGCCGGTGAAGATGGGTATATCTCGGCTGGCGTCTAACTTCCTAATATATGTGTTGCACGTATGCCCGAGGGTTGGCAGGAAGGAACAAGCCATCAAGCCATCAGCACACCTGAAGTTGGAGCAAGTTTCAATCGGACAGTGGACATATCGATTGATTGATGAGGGGAGCCGTCGTTGGGTGTTATCAGTTGAAGAATTTCGAGCTTCTTTGGTACCCTAGAAGTCGATAGATAGATGGACGGACACCTCTATGTAGATGAGCGGCTGGTGGTGTGGTAATAGAGATTTAGATTGCTTGCATGTCTCGGTCAACGCATGGCGTTTCCGTCAGTGCTTCTACTTACACACAGGTATCTAGTATCGTGTAGAGTACAGTCCCTCGGCGTGTGCGCAGGTGTTCCGTGATGTTATCTTTTAGGTAGGTATGTATGGTGTTAATTGTGTTTCGTGGGACGGCGGAAAATCCATGCTGTGTTAGTGTGATGGGAGTCGATGAATCTATCGATGTACATTACCGGTAAAGGTTAACCATTGTCATAAATTACATACTGCTGTAGTCCTGGACCCAACAAGGTGTGGGGTGCTTGGGGTCACGAACGGTTCTCTAATTGTGTATTACCCGGAACCTATTGGTTCTTCAACGCCCACATGTCTGTGACCAGCGGGCTGGTTAACGTGTTGAGTTGATGAAGACGGAGGAGATAACATTTCTAGTGGCAGAATAATGTGTGGTCAGTGGGTGCTCACAACAGCTAACTTCCGTCAGTCTCCCATCAGATCTCATCGCGAACTTGCCTCATTGATCAATAGATCCTTCGCAACGCCCATGGTCATATCAAATCCTTGCGGGAAATCCTTGAAGGATACCTGGGCAGTCTTCCAATATCTGCCGACCAATAGAGAGCCGGAGAGGAGGCTAGAAGAAAATATGTGCGCGAGTGAAACTGGAAGTCAAGGAAAGAGGAGGGGGAGCTACTGACTGCACGAATTGTATGATAGGGCCGGAGAGAATCTCCCTCTCCTTGGAGCTGTCACATTCGACTCAAGGAGAAAATTCACACCAACTAGGGCAGTATAGTATAGCAGGGTAGCAACTGATGCAACAAGACTCCCCGGAAATGCAGCCAACGGTCAATGAGGCAGGCACATCATGGTTGATGGCAGGGTGTGGTAGTATACCTACCTAGGTACCTGAGGATGATTACATCCGCGGACCGAGTTCGCATACCCGCATGTCTTTGTGCTCGTTGAAGCTAGTTATCTGATGGTGCACATACTCACAATCTTCTGGACAGTGTATTGGATGTACAGTAGACTAGTCTATGGAGGTTACGGAACAGAAGTATCACATATCACATTGCATGCAATGATACTAGAAAAAAGACCATGTATGTGATGGCAAAAACCTAGGGAACGTTGTATGCAACGGAATACCAACTCGGTGACAGGGTGACGACACAAGTGCGGCGATAAGGGACGGGCGGGAGCTCTTGAACCCGTTTTAGATGTCTTGAAAGACTGCAGTGGTTAGACATTGTCGACTGCGCGGGGCGGGGAAAGGGACGGTAGATGCGAAGCAAGATAGGCCAGGGAACTTTTTTTTTTTTTTTTTGAGAAAATCAGACAGCCGGTTTCCTGTTGCTTGACGATGTTCCAGAAGTACAATGGAGCAACTGATAAGGGAACAAAGGGTCCAGTACCCCTTCCCGGTACCCTTTCCGATCTCATCTGTCCATATCCCCTCATTTCCCAGTGTCCCGCTTCCGTCCCGCTGATGATCACCAAATCCTCTTTCGGGATGGGGAACAATGAACAGCTCTGGGTAGAAGGCACGTTCATTGAGTCTTATCGGACCTAAGCATCTCTAGGTAGAAGTGGATGGAGGATGATTGGCCAATCACTGGCATCCAATCGCTCTAGCTGTGACCGAGTAGTGTATAGCGAGTCAACACTCGAACGGTGACCATGAGTCGAATCTATCGGATAGCGTCTCAATGCTTGGAATCGAGCTTCAAAAGATGAAGCATTTCATTGGGTGAATGACCATATGGTTGCTTCTTCCGATGGTGAGAAGCTCCTGTGCAAACGACAGAGATGGTGTCAGATTATTGCACCACGCGTGATAAGTTCTGTGCATTAGACCCGTAGCTGGTAGAACATAAGGACAGGTACTTGGTGGAGGTAGATACTGGCAAGAGACACAGGCATCAATTTGACTCGATCATATCTAAGCGTATGAAAACCTCTCGCTCGCGTCGTGGGTATGTATTCCTTCACCTGTATGTCAATCCTGCAAAGAAGAAAATAAGAAGGATGGAAGGAGCTGTCGGTGATGACCTTGTGAAGATCCCGAATTGCATTGTTATTGCAGGCGTAGAACCAAGGCAAAAGAAGGCTTTACCATACACATTACCCGTCACCTCATGCTGAAGTCTTCCGTTCGCAGGCCCTCAAGCAAGCACGGTAAATAGGGTGATGTCAGAGGTCCCAACTTGCTGGGTCCCCATACTGTCATTCCATGGTCGTTCGACCATCGGTTCGGCTTAGTTCGTCCGACCGATGAATCGACCTGCCAATGACCGTCTTATCTACTCCATATGTTCAACGGTTATTCGGTGTATCACTGAACTTGTAGGATTCGAAATATACGTAGAGATGGGTAGCTTTGCCAGATCCGGCCACTGTCACTGTGGTGTGGTCTTGGCATACGAGATTTCGATTTACCCTCTGACGACATTGTTTTGCTCTGCCGCTTTGTCTGGTCGTTGATCGGTAGAGCAATCGCAATATGAATGATGGCAGTCAGCAGTTTCGATTCGCCCTCCATTCTTTGCCCTTCGTTCCGTCTTTCAGTGGCCCTATACAGGGTATCTCAATCCCACTTGGGGTTTTCCATTTGGAACAGGAGGGGTTCATCGACCGGGATTTGGTTTATTGATTGATGCGTGTACATACTGCGGAGGATCCATGTTACTTTCTTCTGTAACGTGAGTGAACGGTGGGGAAGCCCGCTATGCCGTTCCTGACCTGAAGAGATGGAATGGATACCCGTCATCATAAAGATTCTGGTCTTCATACCCAACACAATCCTCATTCCTCGCTTCCGGAAATTCGTTCTTGCCTTGACGTCCGGTGGTGGTCCTATAGACATTGAGCTCACAACATATGGGCAATCAGCTTCTTCTAACAGGCTTGCGTGTTCAGGACACGGTGTGGAGGGCGCCTGCAGGCTTTGGAGAAGCTGTATGAGCGAGCTTTGAGCTGTCAACTTGATGACTCCTTTACATCTTTTGGGCTGCTAAAGCTGAACGCGTATGCTAGTTACTCTTATGTTAAGGGTAACTGTTGGGGAGGGGTGGGGTATCCTGTCTGTTTCCCAACTCTGCTCTACTGCCGACAGCTACTGTCGGTCAGCTTGGGTTGATGAAGAGCCAAGAGAGTGCCGCCGACGTCGTGATCACCTCATTTTATCTTTGCCTCCGTCCTTTGGCCGATAGCGAGTTTAGGTAGTGCGGGAAACCCGAGGGATCACCAAACCCGCTCACCCGAAGGACATGTTATGGATAGGATAGTGGTGACGATTACGGCAAAGAGCATTATCAATGCAGATCTATCCTAGAAGGCTGTATATATAGCCGATCAGTTTCATCTGATTTCCGGGGCTCAGCTCGTGGGTCGCTCCACAAATTCCGCAATTTAACGTCCCGTGGTACATACATACACTACACCACAGGCACTGCATGGAAGAAAGAAATGGAGGGGGCGGTGGAGTTTCTGGGGATCAAAGTCCGGGGTAACCGCCTTAACAGGTCAAGATATTTGCTCCGGTGACGACGAATCCCCCCAGGCTCAACACTATAATTTCCTCTTTGACAACCCAAGCCCATGCGCTGGAGTGACGGGCGCGGGCTCACGGGCTGTCCGATTCTGCCGGGGTGAGAGGTGTCAAACCACTGCGAACCACTTTTCGTGGGTTGCAAGCGCTGCTCGTTGCTTGCTGACTGCCGGTACAACCAAGTAACTAACAGGTCACGAGCATCTCCAGATCTCTATTCGTTCACGTGGGGGAGATTTCAGTTGTCAAAGGCGGGGTGGATGGGGCATGTACTTCCAAATGTGCATATTGAAAGGCGAGAAAAGGGTTTGATGCATGTCAGCCCCTTTCAGATGTCGAGGCCGGCTGTCGATGATGCTGTAGAAGAAGCCCGGTTCGAGAACAAAAAGCCCTTTTTTTTGGACACACTCGCTACCTACGTGATAGGGAAGCGTGGAAACATGGACAGAATCACCAATCAAACGTGTGGCTTTTTGCTCTTCTTCTGTTCGGCAACGGCTCTGCACGGTTGCCGCGTTCGCCGGGCGGAGCCATGATGACCATGATCCATACTGAACCCAAGCGCTACCATCTGGGACGAGGGAAATCCTTTTATGACAGCGGAAGAAGTCGGGGCAATGCAGGTAGATGTTGGTTGAGCATGTCATGCTTGAATATGAAATATGCTGTTCCGTCGGCAGGTGTTATCATATCATGTGCCAAGCTCAAGGGACAGACCATGGTATATCAAAATACTGAATTGCCGAGTTGCTTGCATGTCGTCTTGGGGATCTCGGTCGTTCTCGGTTTTCTGGAAGGAAGGGATTTGCAACAGACAGACGAGAAAATGTCGAATTTGTCCAAGCGAGGCCAGGCTGTTCCCTGGCTCCCTCGCCGTGGGCCCTGGAAGATCACGGATGGCAAGTACCTGTCCAGTGTCCAGTAGTTCCTTCCTTCTAGACTCCAGGTACCGGTACATCACAGGTGGAGAATCTGCCCTGTGCTTGAAGAATCGGACTTCATCTGGGGTGACTCGTGAGTACGTAGCGAGGTAGGTAGCGACGAGGGGCGACCAATGAGACGCTGTCAGTCGACTGAGTGCCATCCAAGGTTGAGAGTAAAATTTTCTTTTTGGATGGCCCTGATGACCAAAACGACCGTTCTCGAGTACCACTGTGCACCCCCATGACGGTCCGAAGCGCGGGGGTTGCCGTGCAACGTGATGGCCTGGGACTTTTTGAACCATTTCACAAGTTTACAGGCATGGGGGCGCTCTTTGCTCGACTTATCCGCCCGATTTTCGTCCCGTCTGTGCTGGTGCGGGGGTCGCAAGGTACGGCGCTCCGGAATAACTTGAGATCGGGGCTATCATCGTTGAAGGTCACTGTGTTCAACCTACTTGGACCTTCTACTTCGGTGTTGTAGGCCGGATATCTGGGACTGGTGAGCAATGAGGTGATCCAAGGGCCTTAACAAGTTGACAAAGGGTGGCATCACCAATTGCCCTGGTTTGCACCCAGGAAAACCCGCGCACGACCCAACCAAGCGACTGAATCGAGCAAAGAAAGCATGGAACCCGCACAGGCGCAATGCAATTTAAGGGACCGAGGACCGAGTTAATAAATGAAAGCATGAAACCAATGCTGGGATTGAACGCCAGGCGCCGGACAACAAACTCCCGTTTTTTCGACTAAACGAGAAACAGCCTTTTGACCAGACAGAGAAGTCGAGAAGGTCACACGGGCCAGGCGCGCCTTGATTATCCCCTGTCCGCTTCATTCCATTCCATCCGGACCATCCAGAACACTTTGGCTTCAACGTGGTGAAGCGGGCCAACCGCAAGCCTCCGTTATTTTTTTTAGGTGGCCCCGAAGCTCACCAAAGTCACCAAAGTCACGAAAAACTACCCTCGTCAATGTCCGTCGTGTCCGCGTGGTCTCCCGGAAAACCTCAAAATGCCCTTCTCATCAGACCGTTTGACCTTGCGCCGCCGTACTTCAATAAAATCTCAGTTCCGACACAAGAAACTCACTCAAACCACCTAGTGCCGGAAATTGCTTCATCATATTTTGAGCTCGCCTTGCCCCTTCTCGAAGGCACGCTTGCTTGGGCTTGTTCCTTTGGATGCACGGGCACTTCTAGACCGCCTCAGGTGCGGTTGTCTTGCTTCTCTCGACGTTCGGCAGCACACGGAATAGAGCAGCATTGAGTAGAGGTACGCTTTTATTTTTTTTTATTTTTTCTTTGCTTGCCTAGCTCGCTTTCTGCCTTGAAATCCCTGCTCCTCATTTGGACGTCGTCCCCCAATCGCGAATCCCCGAGCGACGCTGGCAGGCTTTTTGGCCGCTGCACCCCCGGTGCTTGCTGGGCATTGTATGTACATAATTCCTTTTCTTTTCCCCAGATTGTCAGTACCATAAGGTGTGGTTGATTTACCATGATGACCAGCACTCAACAACAGCCAGGCATTTCAATACTCTTCCATGCGTCTCGAAAAGGAAATGTAGACGAGGCTGGAAATGAGCTCGTAGATATACCACGTATGGTAGCAGCAGGCCGGTTGCGAACTGTACGATCATACTTTGGACAATCACCTTGCACTACAGTTAACCCATCGTGACCTCTGACCCACACATAAGTCTGCGGTTGTCGAGGGGAGTGATCGTCCAGACTCTGGACGCCTTCCACATCCATTGGATGTCAAAAGATGCCATGTAGAATTTAGCTGCCTGGCTCGGCGCTCACTCGCTGTACGGACCACATCCTACATTGCAGAGGTAGACATCTGTAAGAACAAGGTACGCTAGGTCGAGCACCTAAAGCTTGGTCTGTATAACATCTCGTCGTCAGAAACAGGTGTTGAGTGCCCATCGACAGCCTGTAGCTCTGTCATGCTGCCATGCTGCCATCCACCTGGTCACCATCGAATGGCCGAATTGTGCGACCGGTCGCGTAAGCATATTTGCAACGACTTGATGACAAGTCGTCTATGGTATAAAGCAGACATGCCACCCTCGACGTATCGACTGTTGTGTATGCCTTCCCTAATGAAAAACAGCGTCGGCGGCGGAACCCCCCATGCTCTGGCAACCTCAGTGCAACCTTGGTTGCCAGACCCGTGAGGTGAAGTGTACTTGCCCGCTCGCTGGAAGATACCTCTAGTGAACGGTACCTGGGCCCCAGACGGCCGAGCAACACACGCCCCCCCGTCGACCAAGCAGCGACGAGCCCCTCCCACTGTCTGCCCACCGACCCACGGCAACTGAACTATCCCACGTTCTCAGGTTCTGCCGTGTACACTACCTACACTGTTGACAGGGGCGGCCGGACCAGGGCCTGCCCACCACCACGGACGACCACGGGCATTTCTTGGTACCCACACCCGCTTTCTTTTTAGTGCCTTTTCACTTAACTACACCCAACTTCCCTTTACACTCCGGTGGACCGGTCACCATACACCTGCACACCCTTTCAAAGGAACTTCTCTCTCCGTCCACCACCTCCCTTACGCAAACTCTTCCCTCTGTGGCCTTTCGGAACCCGGTGCGCTCACTGCCCGCTTGAGCTCCTCTTGTTTGTCTTTTTTTCCCTGCCCTTGGGCCCACGCTAGCCCATCGTTACCTTAGCAGCCTGTCGCCTGTGCCAGCCTTGCCCTGTCTTTTCGCGACATGCCCATGTCCCATCTTGATTGACGGCGCTATTCTTGCACCCACTACTGGCCCTCTTTGTTCGCGAGACTCGCTACGAGATCAAAGACCAAATCGACGACAACCCAAATTCTTGCGCCGAAATCCGACATTGCTTCGCCTCACCTCCTGTCCACGGGGTACTTATGACGGGCTTTTCTGGTCGCACGTTGGAGAAGGATTGAGAAGGTGGCTTGCAGGTCACTAGGCTTTTCAGAATTTTCAGCCATGGCCGTCGTCATCACGTCTGACGACGATACGTTTTTCGGGTCGCCCTTACGTCGATCTCAGTCGCAGCCCAAGTTCAACATAAAACGCTCGGGTTTTCATACGTCGTCGTCAACCTCTAGGCTCAGCGACATCTATCACCACTCGTCAAAGGCCTTCGACCACTCGGCCCCGTCTTCGGCGCCTTCTTCCCCTCGGGGCATTCACCTTGAGTCATCCGAATTGTCGGATTCCTCTACGCCTGTCACGAACCCTTCTCTTACCTCGGACAGCGACGACGAGGATGTTCTAGAAGCCGCGATTTCGAGGCGAGGCTTTGGGGGCCGCCTGCCGCGCTATGAGGAGGATGTGGGCTTTTTCAACCATGTGGAGCATTCGGGACCCCCACCCAGTCCGCGAACCGATCAGTCAAACACTTCCTCGCCGTCTGGAAATGATACGTCCACTCCCACCTCCCGACCCGAGTCTCCGGAGCTTGTTTATGATAGGGCTGAGGACGATATAGCGATCAAGATACAGCCCTCTAGGCATGTGGACTACCTCTCGCACAATTGGCGCGAGGAGGACATCTGGTCATCTTGGAAGCATATTGTTGCCAGAAGGGGAGATTATGCCAATTCGGCTCGGCTAGAGAATGCCTCTTGGAGGACATGGATGAAGTCTAAGAACAACCTCGGCACAGTTTCTCCGGAGACGTTGAACTGGTATGTTCTCCGGCTGGGTTTCCCCCGTCACGTTCTGGGTAACTGACAATTCTTCAGGATGAAAGATTGCGATGTGACATGGCTATACGGGCCCTTGCAGACTGGTCCTTCGATACACTCCAATAACTCGAGTAACGACAGCGCAAGAATGTCCAAGACCAACTCGTTTGCGAAAAAGCCCATTCTCAAGAAGAGGAGTATGTCGGAGCTCATGCTTCAGAGATCTCTGTCCGCGTCCTCGCTTGTCAAACAGGCGGCGGCAGCTGTACAAGCACAACAGAAAGGATGCCTCAAGAAGACTGGTCGACGGCCTGGTCTAGACCGAGCCAACACTGATTTTGTCACCTTCCCATTCTCGTCTCGTGGTCTCAGCAATGACAATAGTTTGCTTGCGACAGCTGTGTCTTCCGGCCTCGTGTCTCCAAGCGGTGAACGGAAGCATATTCATTTCAACGAGCAGGTAGCACAGTGCATTGCTGTGGAAATCAAGGGGGATGACGATGAAGACGACGTCGAGCCCGAAATAAACTACAACAGCGACTCGGATGACGACGCAATCATGATGAAGCGGACCAAAGGGAAGAAGCTGAGACCTATATTGAAAAGGACAAAAAGCCACAGCCACAGC
Source organism: Neurospora discreta FGSC 8579 (assembly GCA_009805215.1). Lineage (NCBI taxonomy): Eukaryota > Fungi > Ascomycota > Sordariomycetes > Sordariales > Sordariaceae > Neurospora > Neurospora discreta. The sequence continues at coordinate 225,922 of RANX01000010.1, forward strand.
GGTGGAGAGAGCAGGACAATCGCCATGCTGCCCTCCACCACCCTCAAGTATCGGGAGGACACCCCCGAACCAACAGAATCGGCCATGAAGCACAGCACTGGTGTGTTTAGGGGAACAGTACTGTCCCCTTCTTCATCTCAAGAGACGTTACGTCCGGCCAAGAAGTCCGGCAGATTCTTCGTTGACAGCGACGACGAGGAGGATGAAGACGACGAACCAACGTCAAATTGGTCATCTGCGAAAACCACGGAAGGCTCGCTCGGCGGGCTCCGTCGTTCAACTTCGTCTGCCAGTCTTTGGAAAGAACCAGCTGGCATGAGGAGAACCGAGTCGGGCATGTTCATGCCATACGAGCAAGGCGAAGACTCGAACAGTGAAGGCCTCATAGGCCGGGTCATTGATACGGTAAATACGGCCCGGGACATAGTCCACGTTATCTGGAACGTTGGGTGGAAGAGATAATCTACCACTTGGCTAGACAACTCTTATTAACCAATCCATTTTTCAGAAGGAGGCCACGGCGAATAACTTGAACTCACAACGATTCCGACTCGGCTGAAGTTGTTCCACTTGGGGAACAATCACACAAAATAATTCCGCTCGATGGGCTACCATCCAAACATCGCATCTTATGCCAGAGCATGGCGCGCAAAAGTGGATTCGCAACAACGACCACGACGACGACCTGCCTACTTATTAGTTCGAAGCGGCAACAACCGCAGATATACCCCGGAAGGTTTCTGAGGGACCTTCCGGTTGCATTGATCACGACAACGCGAAAGCATGCATTGCCATGGTGTTATTGGGTTACATTAATGGTACTTGGTTTTCTGTCCGTCTTATTTTTTCTCTTTTTTTTCTTTCTTTCTTTCTTGCTACACCTTTGTTTTTCAAAGCCACTCGATTAAGGGTTGGTAGGGGAGAGCTTGGCGCAGGGGAGGAGTGGACTAGGTGTTCGTCACATCGATCGTCAAACAGTCAATAACACCGTCCGAGTTGTGTCTTGCTTCGTGTCTGATTATATAGGTTTGGTTCAGCTCGGTTTCGGGTTTCCGGTAACGGGTTGAGGAGGCTTATACCGCAGGCTTTTGAAATTTTTACTTGGCTTTGCTTTGGTGTTGGGGAAAGACAAAAACTTGCAGAGGGGAGAATAACGACATTTACTCTTTGAGTCCTTGGATAATGTTCCTTGCCCTTAGGCGGAGAAGTGAAGTCGATATGGTCAAGAATCCAGCTCGCAGGACCTGAGGGTGGCGTTCGAGCGCCAGGTGCATTTTCACGGCGTTGGACGGAGAAGCTAAAAGGCCAAAAAAAAAAAAAAACATAAAAAAACCAAATCCACCACAAAAGAAAGAGAAAAAAAAAGTGCGTCTGATGCTGTTTTGTGCGTCAGCTCATCTTAATTCATACCCCTATCCATATCACGGCGGCGCAAGAAATGATGGAGGCATTCTTATAATCGGTACTCGGTCGGAAGTGAGGGTTATTCATGTGGCTTACAGTACTAAAACTCACTACTGTACATCCTCTGCATAGTGGTCATCAACAAAGACTCTTAGCCATAAGCACCTTTTGGACTACGGTCCCATCGGTGTGTAATCTGGCTGGGGAGTTCGTTAGAGGTTCATACTATTAAAGTTGAATTGTTTATATTAGGTACATACCGTGCCATCCAATACGGCATTTCGATGCCAAGATAGAACAAAGATACCTCATACGCTGCCAGCTGGCGGGGCTGCCCAACCTGGGAGCTGGTGAACGCGTGCGTGGGAGCTGCCTGGTTGGTGGGCACCTGCGTGTAGGGAGCTCCAAACTGCCCGCCTTCCACTTGCTACCCACTTCCGCTGACGCCGCCATAGCTGCTACCTTGCCAGGCTAACAACAACAGTGAACGAACGCCTCCACTGACAGCCCATTCAAACATCAACATCACCATCATCTCAGCCAGTTGTCCAACTTTCGTCGTCCTCCCGCCCGACGTCTTCCCCCATCGCAACAAAGCTATAGCTTCCCGAACCGTATTTGGGAACCACCGAACCGCACACCGAAATTCGAGACCTCTTCCCTTCAAACAACTTAGTCGACCATCATGGATGCGCTCGTCGCAAGGTACAGCCGTCCGGCTTACCAGCAGAATGAGCTCTTCTCGGAAGAGGAACAGCAAGATCTTTGCGAAACTCAGCCTCCTCTGTCTCTCAAGTTTGCCATGCCTCCAGTAGCTCATGTTCGTCTCTCCTTGTCTGCCTCATTCCCCTTCTTTTTCGTACATCTCTCCCAGTACCCTTCCGGCCTCATCTCTCTCCCTATCCTAGCTAGCTAGACACTTTCGATGACGGCAATAATGATGGTGATAACGATGATGAGCTAACTCGATCACCCACAACAGCCCTCCTCCTGGCTCCGCGCCGCAACTGACGACCGCGCCAACCCTTCGTGCCCCATCAAGATCGCCCACGGCACGACCACACTCGCCTTCCGGTTCCAGGGCGGCATCGTGGTGGCGACGGACTCTCGCGCGACCGCCGGCAACTGGATTGCCTCGCAAACAGTCAAGAAGGTGATCGAGATCAACAGCGACCTGCTGGGCACCATGGCGGGCGGCGCGGCCGACTGCCAGTACTGGCTGGCGTGGCTGGGCATGCAGTGCCGACTCCACGAACTGCGGCACAAGCGCCGCATCAGTGTCGCGGCGGCCTCCAAGATTCTGGCCAACCTGGTGTACCAGTACAAGGGCATGGGCCTGTCCATGGGCACCATGTGCGCCGGCGTCACCAAGGAGGAAGGGCCTGCGCTTTACTACATCGATTCGGATGGCACCCGGCTGGCGGGTAACCTGTTCTGTGTCGGGTCTGGTCAGACTTTTGCCTATGGCGTCCTGGATGCCGAGTATAGATACGACCTGACGGTGGAGGAGGCGCTCGAGCTGGGCAGCAGGAGCATTTTGGCCGCTACACATCGTGATGCTTACTCTGGTGGCTTCATCAACCTGTACCACGTCAAGGAGTCGGGATGGGAGAAGCACGGCTTCAATGACACGAACCCCATCTTCTGGAAGACGAAGCTGGAGAAGGGCGAGTTTAGCAACGTCACAAGCGACTTCAACGAGGATGATTCGACCCGCGTTTAAGAGAGGAAGAGGAAAAGGGACAGAAAGCAGTGATTATGGCTTGACTGACCCGGACTGAATGGACGCATGTCAGTGACGCAGGGACACTTGGCCAGCAGAGCAGCATACTACACATGATGAAGAAACCTTATGAGCAACAAATGGGTCCCAATAGCTTTCTAGACTCTTACAGCCAACGCGACACTGGATTGAATCAGCTCGACAAGGCCATATGCCTACTCTATACGTATGTGAAAATATTGTACAAGAAGGGTGGTCGAAAGCAACCAAAGTCCTGACGTCCCAAGTCTAGAAAGCGACGCTTCATGGCCTCTCTCCACCTAGCCGTGTCTAGTATAATGATAATAATACACTCTACGCTTCTGACTGCTGCTCTCATAGAGATGAACTGTTATTACACAAGACATAAGAAAGTACCCTAGCACCCCAAACACTCATCACCCACACACACACAGCGTATGTTCTTTCTCGACCTAGCAGTCTCAATACTCCCGGTTAATCCTGCCCGTAGTGTTTCGGCTCAACGCCTCACATAAAACGGTTTCTCTGGCGTGCCCAAAATCCCGCCCTGCTCGCCGGTCGAACTCATACTCCACTTCTTGATTGGCAACATGTCCAACTTGCTCACCCAACCCGCCCTCCACATCTCCGACCCCGCCCACGCAATCATGGCCGCGTTGTCCGTACACAGGTCTACAGGCGGAGCCATAATCCGAATGTGTCCGAACCCGCGCACCTCCAACACGCGACGGAGAACGTGCCTCAGAAACTGGTTGCTCGCCACGCCACCCGAAACCACGAGCGTCTTGACCTTTTGCTGCTCGCCCGACGTCTTGGCCTGCTGCTGGAGCACCATGACAATGCGCGAAGCGAGGTGCTCAAAGGCTAGCTGCATCGTCGCGCGGGCTAGGTAGCGGCGCTGCTCGATCTGGTCTTCTTCTTTGAGGGCGGGGGAGAGACGAGCGGCGGAAGAGTCGGGTGAGGGGGCCAAGTCGGACCTGGACTCGGGAGAGTCCTCCCGCGAGAGGACCTGTTCCGCGGGATCCTCATACGAAGTAAAACTGTCCAGGGAGTCGGCAATTCGCTGCGCTTGTGATCCGAGTCCGGTGAAGTTGTACTCCATCTTTCTAGAGGCGTACAGAGGCGGCGAGAGGTACCAGCCGTAAGGCGAGTTGTGCTGTTCGATCTCGGCGGCCCGCGTCGCTGGGGGAGTATACTTGAAGTTGTACTCCCTCTCGTCGACGCCCGCGGGGAAGCGGGGAAAAGCGAAGCGCTCCAACGCGGCGGCGTACATGACATTCTGACCCGAGTTCAACATCGAGGGCGGAAGGATCTTGCGCGCGGCTTTGTCAAGCATGTCGCCCAGGGCGATGTTATCGGTCGTACACTGTATGAGATGCGACGTCAGGGACGCTGAGTAGACCAGTTGGGTGTGGCCACCGGAGACGAGCAGGTTGAGGTAGGGGTAATCGAGGTTGGGGCGCCGAGCCTCTTCCTGCTGTCCCGATGCTGCTTTCACTTCGGCATCAACCCGTTGGCGTGCTCCCCATGGTGATGATGCGACGCTGGGACCAGCGGAGCGGTCGAGAGCTTCGACGAGCTGCGGTGTGAGAGCGTGTGCTTGCATGTGGTGGACTCCCACGATCGGGATGCCCCAGGCTAGAGCGAGACCCTTGGCTACTTCCATGCCGGTCGCCAGGCTGGTGGGCATGCCGGGGCCACGGGTGACGGCGATGAGGTTTGGGGTGCGGTACGGCAGTCTGGTTTGCTGATGGACCGACGTGTTATCTTCGGGAAGAGACCGGATGGCCTCCTCGACCAGGGTTGCGAGGTGGCGCTGGTGCCACTCAACGGCAACGGCCGGGTGGACGCCGCCAAACTGGCGCTGGTCCGACGTGATTTTCTTGTTGAAGAGTAGGCGAGCCACCATTTCGGGCTTCTCGCTCCTCTCGGTGCTCTCGTAGCTCTGAAGAAGGGCAACACACGTGTCATCGCAGGATGTCTCGATGGCCAAGGTCAGGAGTTCTTTCTGGCGCTTGAACTGCGTGACAAGTCCAAAAAGTCTGTTCTGTTCCTGCTTGTGTCGCGGTTCAGCCATAGTATTCTGAACTTTTGAGAAATTGGCGATATGCATGTCTGATGTTGATGCTAGAGTGGATGTTGGTGTTGATGTTGGCTCATGAGATGTGCTCAAGGCTCTTGGGGGAGATGCTCGTTTTATACACCATGGCTGCTGCGGTCGCTCTTGTCGACTACGACTCGTCCCGAGCCTTCCTCTTACTGTCCATGCTCGAACTCCAGTACCGTGGAAATGTCGTAGTTGCCTCATATTGGTTTCTCTTAAGATTTCTCTGTTTGACTGACTGAGTAGGTAGAGGTAGGTAGTGGTTGAGCGTCCACCATTCAAGACTTGCAAAATCGGGCTCCAGGCTGAGGAGCGACGATGGTGCTCACCTGACAGCTAAACCGCGCTCACCTAACCTCCAAGTCAAAAGAGTCTAGCAAAAGTACATAGAATGGATGTTACTAGGTGCAAAAGAAAAGGTCACTTCCCGGCCGCAAGCGTTCATCCGCTTCAAAACCGCAGAATCTGTTGACGATGGAGTATCTCGATGGGTTAGTGGTGTTGTTGAATTGAGTTGAGAAACAAGAGCCTGGGCACTCATCTGCAGCTGGCAATGGCCACTGTCCAGCTGTCAGGACCAGGGGTGAACGCTCCTTCCCCTTTTTCACCAGCTCTTGCATCCAAACATCAAGTTTGCCAGTCAGCCCGCGTACATTTTGCCTTCTGGCTTGGAACATTCCTCACATTGGTTATTTGACATGCCTAAATGCACATTTTGCACTACTCGGTCTTCTATGATAATAAATATTCGCTTGAACGTTGCTGTGGTATCTTGTTTCCGAATGGCTTCTCCTCCTGCCTCCCACACCAACATCCATGTTCAACGCTTCTGGTATGGACATGTGGTCTCTGATGAAAACTCAAAGAAAAGAAAAAAAGAGAGGGAGAGAACAATGAGCCTTGAAAGCAATGATTTTGAATTCCCTGCGCCTGACATGCATTTCATAACCCAAAGCTCATCCACCAGGTCTATATCCCATTTGCGATCAAGCGTCGCCTGCATTTAGTCTCACCCAATTGGTATACCTGCACCGACACCCTCCGGTACCTCCATCCATCCCTCCATAGCTCGGATCAAACGTCGCGCCGGGGTTGACCCAATCACCTGTTTGGTTCATGTTGTTCAGTACAAACTTGGTGTCATTCATCAAAATCTTGCCGCCCGCTCCGACCCCACGACTAAACGCAAACTTCTTGCCTGGAATTCCACCATGGGTATCCAGCGTGACTGTGACGGGGTAGGGAAAAGTCCCCGGGCGCGTGCTGTGGTTGCTCGCAGCCCCACCGTTGGATTGCGACCCCAGCAGACGGGTGGCGTTGACCTGCCGCGTCCAGATTTCCACCTTGTATCGCGCCGAAAGCCAAGTGATGATGGTTTTGGAGTCAGAGGCGGTGGAGCCGCCGACGCGGTCTGACGAGGCGTCGCCGGTAAGGTAGACGCTCTTGTTGTAGTAGGTGTAGAAGCCGAAGTGCTCTGTCGGTAAGCCGCGGTCGAAGAGGCGGAGAGGTTGTTGGCTAGGAAATGGCATGAGGACGGCCGGAGCGCCGGTTCCATCGGGATTCAGGACAGGCGGGATAAAAGAAAGATCGGCGCCGCCGCTCTTGGATTGCCGCTCATTTAGCTGATTGGGGGCAGAGTCGGCGTCCCCGTCACGACGAGCGACGGCATTGGGCCCAACAGATTCATCGAGATTTCGTAGAATGCTGATATAAAATGGAGTCGGCTCTCCAGCCTTGTTCGGTGACACGATTCTGTCGGTCGTGTTTCCCAAAAAGTAAATATCCTGAAACTCGGGTGGGGATGGGCGCGGAATGAACCCAACGCTCGGGGCTTGCTGGATTTGACGGCCCAAAAGGCTCCGAACGACCGAAATGAAGCCCATCGGCTCGCCGCCCGATTGTGGGCGCTGTCCCCTCGTCTGGTTTGCCTCGGTACCATTAGAAACGGAGCCTTTGTTGCTCCCAGTCTGGGACGGCGAAGCAATGGCTTCAGCATCTTGAGTGGGAGTAGGCGTTGGGATTGCCTGGCCCGTGACATTCCACGCTTGTTGTGTGCTGTTGTCGAATTGGATCTGGAGAATGAAACTGGGCTGATCAGCTGCAAAGGGTTCCGCCTGTGCAGTCTGGTCTCTGGGCAGTGCACAACTCCAGAAGCGCGGGTCCTGAGCACATGAGGTATCAGTAACAGAATCGGTGCCAATAACCGTGGAAATGCCGGTCGGGATCGGCGGATAATCCGTGAGGTTGAGCCAAGGTGTATAAGGGGTGGGCTTGCCAGCCTTGGGACTTGACAAGACGACCCCGAGCGCCACAGCGAGCGCTACCAACCCGAGAGTGACAACCAAGACGGCCAAACACCACCGCCTACGCTTCCTTCCTTCTCGGCCGGCCCGGCCGAAGCAGCCGTTTTCTGGAATACAGCCACGTCCTCTCCACATTCCACCGATCTTGCGCGCCACCGCATCCTCCTTTTCGTTGCGGCGTCTCTTTTTCTCGGCCTTCAGCCTTTGAGTAGCGGGTACAAAGGGACCGGGTGGCCTGTTTGGGTTGTCTCCGTGATGGAACACAGGTCTGACGGGGGGCGGCCTCGCAGGAACATAGGGCAAATCGATCGCGCCTTGTGAGGTCATCGTATGCGCGAGACCTGGAGACACTGGACCCGGAGAAGGTGGGTACATGGAGTTCAGCGGATGGTTGGAAGGGAATACGGCTCGGTATCGGACGTTCTCGGCATTCTGAGCATTCTGGACATTCTGGATCCTCTTCGGGGGCGAGTACGGAGGAGGCAATTCTGCTGGAGTCGATTTGTTCTCCTCAACCAATATGCGCGCCTTTTCTGCATGGGATTGTGGCCGCGAAACCACTGGTGCTGTTGTCGACATTGCTGCTGCTGCTGCTGCTGCTGATGATGATGGTGTTGATGATGTTGATGAGGGGGATGCTGTCGCCGTTAATGATGTCGCGAACGGGTTGTAAGAAGAGGAAGAAGCCTCAACTTGCGAGACGTCCTGAATGACAATCATGGGTGGCCGATTTGCCTTCACGGCAATTCCCGAGGAATCCTGACCAAGGGTATTGTTGTTGGAAGACAAAGACCCATTGTCGTCCACCTTCCACCAGTCCTGTATGTCGTCGTCCTTCTGAATGCTGGTAACAGGGGTCCTTGACATCACCGGGCTTTGGGTGAATGGCGAAGTAATCTGATCCCACCAACCTTGTTGTGACTGTGCGGTTAATGTCGCAGACACGGGACTCTTTGCTTTAGTGATAGACCTCTGTCGCGTCGCCAGAGGGCTTCCATCCTCTTCGAACAGAGTGACCGGAGTGGCCATGTCGTCATCTTCGTCGCTGAAGTAGACTGTGGTAGTAACCCTTGGCGGGCTTGATCTTCCATATCCCATTGGAGTGAGTAAATGATCTTCATTGTCGCTGAAGTTAAAATCCGTCGTCCGGGTATCTCTATACTTGTTAGGAAGCGCAGGCACAGCCGGCACGGTGCCGGAACTGGGGCCTGCTGTCCTGTACGAGTTGATGGTAAATTGGGAATCCGGAGTGTCCGGCGACCAGACTGAAACGGGCTGTTTTCCCGTGGGAGGCGGAGAGAAGTATTTGTCGAAGTCGACCGGTGTACCAACCACGGCTGTTTGTGGGCTGATTACGACATTTGAATCCGATGGCATGGCGAATCCGATCATAATGCCGCCAATACTGGGTGAAAGCTCGACCAAGGTAGGTGTGTCTGCCGCTAGCCTATCCACCCTTCTTTCAATTGGAGTAGCTGAAGCTGGGCTGCTGCTCTTCTTCTTTAGCCAAGCAAACGTGCCGACAGATTCGTCTGAAGCCATTCCTTCCAGTGCGCTTAGGGCAGCCGCGTCCACAAACTTCCCACTCCCGTCGAGCCCCTTTCCTTTGTTCATAGCCTCCTGGTTGGCTAGCTGTTGTTGTAATTGCTGCTGTCTCAGTTTCGTCATGTCTGTGATCAACGTAATGCCGGCCTTGGCATTCTGTGCCTTTTGTCTTTGACGTGACTTTACACGCCTGATTCTATGTATGGACTGGCGAGCCGTTGAGAACGATGTACGCTGCGTTGAAGGTTTTGTCGTATAGTTGTTGTTGATGTTGTAAGGGCTGTTGGAGGTTGGGGTGAGGGGACTAAGCTCACCCTCCTCCTCTTGAATCGGGGTGAATGGCTCATCGTCGAACCAGTCCTCCCATTCCTCCTTCCTATTGTTGACTGTAGGGTGAAACGAGGGACCCGGATGCGCCATCGGGCTGTTCATGTTGACAGCCATCGTGAATAATGAAGTGTTGCGTAAGTCGTTTACCAGTCATCAAAAAAAGACTGGCCGGGAAGCTAATCGGGGACTCGAATGACCAGCAAGCGAGTTGTTGAAAGAGAGATCAAGTTGAAGTCCTGTCCTGTCATCAAAACACAAAAACGGTTCTTTCTCTCTTCCAGAGGTGTGAGACAGGATTGAGTGTGCCGTGAGTCTGCGGATGGCCAAGTTGGAGGGGCCAAAAAAGATAAAACAATAGGAGGTGTGACTACCCATTCACAGGACCTGCCACATGCTGTCTGAATAAGATTCGAGATCGGACTGAATCAACGAAGGGGGAGTGGACAAAACGATTCGGATGAAAGACTAGAACGAATGGAAAATGGGTTCCCTCTCCATCCCGTGGCTGAGGCAGAACCGTGACAAGAAAAGACTGTCGAACCCGCGCACACACGCGCACACACACACACACGCACACACGCACACTTTGATAACAGCAACAACCTGAAGCAAAAGAGGAAGAAGGAGGAGGAGAGCGGCCAAGTCAAAGTCAGGCAAAAGAGAGGCCATGTCTTTTGTCATAACGGATTTCAGTCATTTCATCCATCGTGCCAATTGTTACAGGACATGCACCAGCAGACGCGTGAGTGGCCGATCGCCTCATCTAAACCTGTGTCTTACCATGTCTACCTGGTCGTCGTCGAGCAAAGCGCTGTCGTGGAGAAGGTTTGGCGCAGCCGGGGAACGAAGTGATCTGAAATAAGCGCCGCCACATTGTTTTGCTGGTGATGGATTGGCTGGAAGCGGATGGCCTGGCGGCTCTTGGCATCTATCTGTTGTAACAGTCTGCCTCTCATTGGTTAGCTTGTGGGGAGCTTGAGACAAGCCACCGCCTGTATCCACCTGTAACTCTTGGCGGCGGAAAGTGAGCATTTCCACTTCCTTTCCACTTTCTCCCCAATCATGATCAAATGATTCCAGACCAGCAAGTCCATTTTCCAACCTCATCTTAACACTATCTATTTTCAACAGTTATACTATAAACTATCGATAATCGCTGGAACACGCTAGAATATCAGTCATAGACGCGATATCGATTTTGCCCCTTGAATCAACAATGTTATCAACAGTCCAGAATCCCAACAACCTTCATCCCGTCCATCCTCTGGTTCACTATTGCCACGTACAACGCAGTACGCCCATGGCACAGACGGGATGGCACCTTGAGGTTGCGGATCTCTGCAATTCAATCTACTTGTGACTGCAATTTCATACCTCGATATCTGATGACGATGAAGTTCGAGCCGAGCAACTCTACGTAAATTTAGTTGGTGACGGGGATGTCTTGCTACCTAACATTGTGTAGTCGCATATCATCTCTTTTATAAAAGTTATGGTCAGTGTTTGCGATTATAGGTGGCTTCGGACCCTCATCCTCTCGGGGCTCTACAGGACCGTTTCCTGTGTGTTCATCGGATATGACAATCATTTTTGACGGTTGACTGTCTCTGTTTTCGCAGCCAAAGACTTCAGAGGTAGCATCTTTGACATCGCGCCCGGGAGGGGTGATTACTGTCAAGTGCCCCTATTGTCAACACGGCTCGGACCGTTGGAGAGTAAGAAGAATTATCCATGGAATGCCTCGTGTCCTGTTCAAAGCTCCGGTGTGGTTGGGTTGGTACTTTGGCCAGCTGGGTTGAACAAATTGGTTCGCTGCATCGTTAGACACGCACAGAGTGAGTATGCTCTCACCTTAGTGGTCACCCTCCAACCTTTATGTAGAGAATCTTGAGACCCATTATTGACTCGGGCCTGCCAAGATTGCCAAGCTTCATGGCGCCGGGCCAGTCCTTTTCGCCAAGCTGCCAAGGCATCTCCCCTGCTTAGACGTCATCTTCAAGGAAACATCTGGAAGTTCATCCGAATAACATCTGATCTATTCGTGGATAGCGGGTCGACTTTACAGTATCAAGACGTAGGTACTATCAAGAAGAGAGATTCGTATGCCAGGCTGGTCATCACCACAGCGAGTATCATCATCAGTCAGACCCGAGTACTACACACCTCGTTCCCAATGGCAAACTGTAGGACCGGCCTGAAGTCGATGCGATGCAATGCGATGAGAGATCACTCCGATCAAGATCGTACATCATTTCTACGCTTCTTTCATTGCAGCAAGAAACAAGATATCAATCACATTGCGGGAGTGAGGCGGTCAAGCTTCGACTTGTCATGACAAGAAACTGATTCAATTCAACCGCATGAACCAGGTTGACTACTGAGGGCACCTAGGCAGACCACATCTCGGCCAGCGGCCTATCCTTCTCAGCCCTGATCGAGCTCTTGAATTCATTTCGCACATCTCACCTCTGCCGAACTCGCCGCGCCCATGGCCAGTAAGATCTCTAGCAGCAAGCGCACTCTTCCGAGCAGCAGCAGCAGCTGCACTCTTCGACGAAGCCGCCGCGCAATGTTCCCTCGGTCGTCATCTCCGGTTGTGGCTCAATTGTCTGATTTACGTTTAGAATTTTTGGTTAGCCTTATTCTCCAACGCTTTCCGGAATCTGAATGCGTCAGTTGGCGAGGGTTTGACCTACAGGTTGCTGGGAGACGATGGCATCCTGTGGGGTCACCATCTCCATTGTTTGTTGCGGCTGGGGAACGTTGTCGGTGGAAGAAGGCATTTTTGATGATTGTAGGTTCACCGCGGTGGAGTGAGGACGATAGTAGACTTGAACCAACGCTTGATCTTTCTTGACTCGGTGTTTGATGGACGTAGGTGGTTTTGAGTTGCTAAGTCGGTGTAACTATGTGAGAGACAGGAAACGGGAGAGAGCAAAGTAGGAATGAACCAGATGACGAGCAATGGGGGATTTATTAGGGCCCCGCAACTTGTGCTGACGCGTAAGAACGAATAAGGTTGGTAAACGATTTTGCATTCTGACCTAGAGATTCGAATGGCATTGGTCGCTTGCTACTTCCCTGCCCTGACTTGTCGGATGGTCGACGGGTCGGCTGACACGACATCGTATCGTCGGTGATGTGGGCAGGAGCGATCCAACCATAGGCAAATACCTACCTACTACTCCCGGGCAGTTCCCTTCGGATATCGGCTTTTGTTGCTACCTTCCCGATTACTATACGCAAGGGTTATTCCGATCTCGTCCCTTCATGTGTGTAGTCCGAACTCCGAAGAAGTCTGGCCAAGGTCGGTTACGCTATGACCTCAATGCCACGAATCACTAGTCGTCTAGCAGTTTGCTTTGACCAGGGGCAAGTATAACGGTTTCTGTCAACAGCACTGCTTATTTGGACACACTGAGAGTGGATCAACTTTGCTACCTGCTTAATTGGAAACATTACCTGAAACATATACGTTGACTATATCACTACTTCTGTTTATGAGACAATTTATACTACGGCCACACAAACTATGTACGCATCAATGTTGGTTTGTATGTTAGCGCGGGACATGTTCCACATCCTTCTACAGGGGAGGGGGAGCTCATAGGGTTAGACAAGTCTATTTACGCAACTTGATTGGCTGAAATCGCCGGATCTCAGAGTCAGAACGACGGGAGTAGAGAGAAGGGATTCACACATGCACACAAACCTCCTATTCTGGCTCAGAACTGCCTGAATTGCTCTAATTACATGGATTTCCTTAATTGCCATCTTTTGCAATCAGTAAATCTATGGGCATCTTATTCTTTGTCTTCCTCTCCTGTCTAAAGCTCCTCTGAGTAGGTACTGAGCTAATGGGCAAACCAGGGGTAGTGTATGTGCAAACTTGGAATGATCGCAGGTGGCTCGTCGGCTAAGCATTGGAAAGATTTTGATTTTAAGGAGACTGTCTGTATCAACTGAGGTACGGTCTACCCAATCTCATTTTTTTTCATTGAATCAGGCAGTGATACAGGTCTTTAGGTATGGAGAAGCTAGCTAATTTTCAGGTAAAATCAGATGCAAACTGTGTTTATAGACACATGTAAAACCAAGTAGCTGGCCGTGAGCCATAGTACGAATGGGCTTGGGAGTTGCTTGGTAAAGGCTGTCATACAAGCTGTTAGTGCGTGCGGTGTTTTGTATTGGTTCCTCTTACGATAGGCACTGATACCATATAGGTATTGTTTCTCTCTCGTTTTTTTCTTCTCTTCTATAGCGTTCCAGCATGAATAAGCATATGAAGATGACGTCTTGAGCGCGTTCAGTAGGCTGCCATATAATGTTTTCCAGTTGATCCATTGAAAAACCTCATGTCTTTGGGCATGAGAAAGCCGTCGTTGTATATATCGCCCCTAAAAAGTTCATCAGCGCGGGACTATATAACACACAATTTGCAATCATCCACCATTCTACCACATTTCAAGCAAGAAGCTAGTTTTAACTGGATATGTTTTGGAGGCTATATAGTACTTTATTCAATTTTTTGTTCGAATGTCGTTGTCTTGTTGTTTCTTTGTGAGCTTTTGTGCAAGCCTGTTACAAAAATCATGCTAACAAACATTCAAGGGTTGATATTATTGAGTTTGCTGTTTCTACAGCTAGCGGCGGTCAATCTTGGTGACTTTGATCATAATGAGAACAAAGAAGACTTGGGCTTCAGGAACTTGGGGCTAGGAGACGGGGATGTGTTTCGCCACCTCGTTATGTTTGACACACAAACTGTCCAAACGCCAGGGCGGCTAAGCCAGACGCTTGGTTTCCTCTTATTGCAGGGGCTGAAGACTATGATCACAGTTCCCAAGCTTCTGGCAAGAATTCCCACATCTGGAGTAGTTCCAGCGTCCTCTCATTCGAGACCAGAATGCCGGGGATAGTCAAGGAAAGGAGGATCGTCAAGAATCACTCCGCCAGTTGATCCAGTTTATCGTGGGGTCCCTGTGGGAGTGGTTAGCTTACCCATATCCGTGGATAATGCCAAAGGGTTGGTAATCGATGGCAGGTTACCGGCACTGTTCTGCCACAAGCCACCACAGTAACCCGTCTAAGGTCCATGGGTACCGTAGCCATCCCCGGTATGAGTAAACATCTGGAAGTCCAGATGCCATTTCTGCCATAGGTTACCACGTACCATCCAGAGAATATACAGTATCGTCATTTGCATCATTTTAGGTAGGGATCGAGATGGCGTGCCGTGGGGTACCCCATAGTCGTTAGCAAGTGCAGACCCCCATGGCCTCTATCTCCGTTGAGGACCAGGTTTGTGCGGGTGCTAGAATGGTGAAACGTTAGAGGGGAGACAAGGAGATTTGACCCCCTTTAAATTGCGAACATCACCGACACCACATCACCCGCATCACTCTCCGGTTCTGGCTTAGACAAGGGGTGAAAAAATCGCCCAGCTCGCTTAGCGAACCAACGTCGCGTCAGTCTTCCGTAGCGCCGGATCAGAGCTAAGAGATAGCCATCTCAAGCAGGGGGGTGGATCAATTACCTTCTGTTGCGCAATCGGCCGAAGACTGCAAGCTAAAACATCTTTGTCCTTTGTCCCACAACCGGTAATTTTTCTGCAGCTGATGCCCTTGGCCTGGCTGAAAAGGGAATTGGAAGAGAAGAACTGAAAACAGTTAGCAAAACGGTTTGGTGAGAAGTTGGCGGTCTTCCTCAAATTCCCTTAGTTGCTGCCCCCAAGCGCTTGATTGGTCGAATTGTAACATTGTCATTGGCTGCGTTCTGTTGCAGAGCTGTCCGTACGGGCCGAGTGAAGGGGTCCAATGCCCAATGCGCCTTGTGCACTACGCTACATACCTCTACTGCCCGCCGGCCCCAAGGCTGCAAGGCAACGAGGGCATGTCAACTTAAAGTCCACGCCCGGCATCCCTGTTCAACACTAGCGTCTGCTTTCCCCCCCTTTCCATGCTTTGGAAGGTTTGGGCCTAAAGACGGTGAAGGCATTCAGGAAAAGGATTGGGTCTTTCGATCTATTGAGGACTCCAGCTCCAGTTGAAATTGCATTCCATCACAGTCCAAGTGTCGCAATCAGTCGCAACCATCCTGGACCGTAGTCTGTGTAGAGTCCTACCTAGAAGGAGACAGGGGTCGCGGTGAACAAGCCCTAGGTGGTGCCCTGCATGTGTCGGGGCAATCTTGGCGTGGGTAGTTGTTGAAAAGTTGGCCGCTAAAAAAGAGAAAAAAAGATGTTGTTGACGGAGAATGCCCCTGGAATATCCGGGGACCAGCCGGGGGGTCGCGATGTAGTGTCGTTTGGGGGGGGATGGAAGATTTAATGACGTTGAGAAGTTCTTGGCTTGTTCGGTCGCTTGTCCACGTTGGCCATTGAGGGACGGCAAGGGCTGTTCTTCATCTGAAGTGATTCTTCTTAACCCACGGCCACTGGAATTCTTCGCTGCTGAAACGGTAGAGACCTACTCTCCTAGTGAAACAATTGGCGTTGAGTTGCCTCTGGAGATTTGGTTTATCCTTCTTTTTCCCCTTCCACACTTCAGTGATCCAAGCAAGCGTTAGGTAATCGAGCGCGGCGAGCGATCCACTGAACGACATCTGCCCGGCATACAGCCGAATCCGGGCATCTTCAAGCAACAGCTGGCTGGGTTCAAGGTTGGCATATCGTGTCCGAGTGCTGCTTCTGCAGCACCCGTCTACCATCCAGAGCCACCCACAGGCGCCGGGTCTCTTCCTCCAACAGCAACCTGCGCGCTCTGCAACCCAACCCGAAACTCGGACGTCTCCAAAACACACCGGGTTCTTGGTCCCCTCTGTCCCATCCATCCGTCCACATCCCCCTTCTTGGATGACCAAACCCGCTCGGTTGTACCGCACGGGCACCTTCATTATTCGACAGTACACGCAGTCCACCTTCCTTGGGTAGGCCTACCTGCCACGGACACCCCGTAACCACCAACCACTACGTACCTACCGACGTACCGTATCTCAAGTCAGGCGGCCGTCCGTTGCAACGTGCCCTGGAGTCAGCCGTCACTTTGCCAGTCCGTCCGATCAGCCTTTGGCTTGGGCCCTTCGAGCCTTCCCGGCAAGGAAGCCCGGCTACCCCCTACACCCCTGCGCGATATCACCAGAGGGCCCATAGTGCCACCTGGTGAAGTCGCAAATCCGCAAAGCTGGCGACCCTTTCCCCCAACGGCAACGGGACATCGTCCTCCTACAGCGACCGTCCGGCCCGCTCCCATCACCGAAGGCGCTCGTCCGCCGTCAACCATCCCAGCGAACTCCGATTGGACAGTCGCCGATCTCCTTCGGGCCTGCTCCTTGGGGTTGAGCCCCATAACGGCAACTACGACCCCAACAGCCTCTCGCCCATCCCGGGTACGTGTTCTTCTCTTTGTCCAAGCTTTGAAGGGGTCCCTGTTGTCTTTTTGCCCTGTCGCACGCCCGTGACTGCCACCAGCGGTCCCACGGTCGCCGTCTCACTTTCACCCGTCTGGCCGCTAGGCACTTGTCCGATGTCATTCGCGTCGGTGTTACTGACTGTCGCTTGGTCCTTCCGTCTGCTCCAGGCACCCCGATCACTGCAATGCCGCTGTCCCGCAGTCCCTCTCCTGTCCCCGGTGGTGGCTGGGCAAGTCCAGGCCTTACAAATAACCTCAGCCCGAGCGGTCGATCGAGTCCTACCAAGGCTTACGCCGGAGCCAACGGAACGCCCGTCATGTGGGAAAGGCAAAAAAACATGGGCGGCGCCGCATACCAGTCCTTCTCGACACAGAATCAAGGCTTCTTTAGCCGCCACATGCGTCGGATATCACGTTCCCTGCCCCGATTCAAGGCCGACAACAGCCATGGCGCCGAGAGAGAGAAGATTGGCCAAGGTCGATGGAACATGCCGCGACTCGGCAGGATACGAGGCATCACGGGGAGGATGAGCAGGAGGACCAAGATGCTGCTAGCTCTTGGCCTCTTGTTCCTGCTAGGATACATTCTCTTTTACAGCACTCGTGAGTCTTTGCAACCCCCCGCCGTGGATTTCCTTGGACAGTGACCTAACATCTTGGAAAGCCCTGGTATACTACTACCGAAGAACATCATGGCTTGGTGGGGGTCAAAAGTTTGTCATCATTCTGGCTGCCAACGTTGGCGGTGGCGTCATGGAATGGAAGGGCGCCAGGGAATGGGCAATCGAGAGGGACTCGATTCGCAACAAGAAGAAGTACGTGGCCAAGTGGGGATACGATCTCGAGATTGTCGACATGAGCACAAAGAAACGCTATGCCCATGAATGGCGCGAGAGCTGGGAAAAGGTTGATTTCGTCCGCTCCACTTTGCGAAAGTATCCCAAGGCAGAATGGTAAGTTCCCATCTGTTGCTTCCTGGATGTGATCCGTGGCTAATCTTCTCTCAGGGTTTGGTGGCTTGACCTCAACACCTTCATCATGGAGCCATCAAAGTCTCTTCAGGACCATATTTTCGACCGCATCGAGGATGTCACCTATCGCGATATCAACGAGTACAACCCGTTGAACATTTCTCACCCCCCGGCCGACCCTTACCTCGACGAACTCTCGCAAAGCCCGATTGGAGATGGCAACCCGAACTCGATTCACCTCATGTTGTCGCAGGATTGCTCTGGGTTCAATTTGGGTTCCTTCTTCATGCGCCGCGGCACTTGGACGGACCACCTACTTGATGTTTGGTGGGATCCTGTGGCATACGAACAGAAGCACATGGAGTGGGAACACAAGGAGCAAGATGCCTTGGAGCAGCTTTACACTGCGCAACCCTGGATTCGGAAGAGTACGGCCTTCCTTCCGCAGCGCATGATCAACAGTTTCCCTACAGGCGCTTGCTCAGAAAAGGGTAATGATCCGCGCATCCATTACGACCAGAAGGATCGGGATTTCCTGGTCAACATGGCCGGTTGTGAATGGGGCCGAGACTGTTGGGGTGAGATGTACAACTTCCGCGAGCTGAGCTATCACCTCAACCGGTCGTTGTGGGAACGCTTTAAGGAGGACCTCCTTTGCTGGATCTGGTTCAAGCTTACCGGAAAGAAGGTCAAGTTTTAGATCACATCACCTACAGTACTGGAACCCTGACGCGAACGACACGATACTTACGACGTTTCTATTCGATCGCTCTGGATGTTAAGGTTGTGTTGAGCCCCCCACGGTATGCCGCAATAAATTAGAGGTGGTTTGGCCGAAATTGGCAACAATCACATCAATAACCAAGTTACTTCTCATGTTGTCTTTATATAATTCTGTATACCCCAATTTTGTATACGACTATCACATCAAGATGAGGGACGTTTGAAAAAGGAGGTTACCTATCTCATTGCTGGAAAAAGATTTTTTTCATGATAATGTATGGTTCCCCGATCGGAAATCGCGGGGCCCTTTTCTTTCACCCGTTCTGTTCCCATTGCACTTCCGACTTATTACTCACCTGAGTCGTACTAGCCGATGGGCGGTTTGAACTATCGGGTGTGGCTTCTCATCTTAGACTTATGTATGGGGACGAATAATGATTGTTACGTCCAACGCCAAGTCCTCCCTGTGTTTCTGTTCCCGAAGTCTTCACGCAGGCTGGAGTGACGGGAAAGTGTTGGCGCCATGATTTACGGACTTGACTATGGTTACACATTTATCCCATTTGTACGAAGTAAACGAACCCACGCCAGCAGCTGTTACTCCAAGGTATTCGAGCATCAGCGAGGTGTTATAGAGGCATTTACCAGCGCATTGGCCCAATTCCTAAACAGCACTTACCGTCTCTCATATGGATGGATGGGCTCAGCGAACAGAAACTACCTCTAGATAGACACGACCACCGCTTCGAGCCAGTTCAGGTTTCACTGCCGCAGATACGGCATGCGAGCTTGTTACTTGATGCCTTCCACGAGCCTCGAGTTGACTGATAGAGCCATCTGAAGACAACAGCCAACACCATGACCCTGTCAAATCGGGCGCACCAACCGCTAGAAGCAAGTTGACGCGAGATTTGGACGTCTTTTCGGGTTTGAGCTCCGCTGCCGATGCTGTGTTACCTACATGGTTTAGGCACTGGTCATCTGCAGGTACATCTTTTGCAGAAATCCTTGGCAGGAGAGTATCACAGAAAGAATGGACACAATATGGTCACCAAAAGAAGGACAATGCGCGTCTGACGGGCTGACGAACGAGTTAGCCCTGCCCAACGGCTTTCTCGTACTCGAATTGCCAAGACACCATCCATTACTGTGGCACGGAGAGGGCCATCGTTGACTAAGGCTGCCTCAGTGATGGAGATGGCACCTTGGGAGAAATCCTAAGAGAGGGCAGGATAAATGCGAGGCGTCTTTGGAATGCACAGGATTAAGCAGAACAGCAGCCTATCCAGTGGTTTCCATTTCCTCACGAACGTCAAACATCATGGCATCTCTCCTTGTGAAGTTCATTCACTTAGTAATTCGGCTCCCTGGAAGGCTGCGTTGGTGCAAGGGATGGATTGTTACCAACGTCCCGTCGTTGGAAGTAACGGGGCGTGGAGTCAGGTCTAGACCTTCGACTGACAGCAAACCAACCACATACCTACCTCTACTGATAGGGTGATAAATTGCTAGCACCCCCATGTTGTTGCTGGGCCTTCTCAGCAACTCTTAGCATTTCATGGAAGGGACTCGGACCCCTAATTCCTGGTGCCTTGGAAGTCCGTGATTCCATTCTAGACCACGGTGGCCGACTTTGGAGGGAGGTGCCTAGAGGCTGGGTAGGTGCGGTTAGCTGCGGTCTGGGTGTACGTAGAGAGTGCGTCACTGCCAAGAATAGGTACTGGAATATAAGAAATTTCATGGGTAGTCACTTTACTTTGATATAGGATATACGCCCGTGAAGAAGTGAGGTAGATGAGTAGAGACAGATGGGCTAAGAAGGATCTGTTTCGCTTCGTCATCGGTTTGAGATGGCTAGGGAGAGGGCTGAGGAAATAACATATCGGTTAATTCTGCTTTGAACTCAGCTGGCCTTCTGGTTACATAATACCCCTTTGTTTCCTGTCATATCTCTCTGAATCCCGATTTTAGTTATTCCTACTTCTGACCCAGTACCTTGCCCCATACTGTTGATATATACTTAGCCACTCGACCACAACACATCGCATAGATAAGACCGAGAGATGTTACAGAATACCGGACCATCGAGATGACACACTCCTCTCATGATCAAGCTTGTAAAACGGTACCTCTTCTCCACAATCTGTAACATCGTACATTCCATCCATAGAGGCACTTCAGCATTGCTACACCTCGGCAAGTGCCTTCGCAAATCGGCCCCAGGTCAACGACCTTGAAATTTGGATAAACTTGTCCCCGAGGCAATGAGAAGCTCTTCTCTGCGATACATGGTCTGGTAAAAGTTCTAACAAGCGC
Organism: Neurospora discreta FGSC 8579; assembly: GCA_009805215.1. Classification (NCBI taxonomy): domain Eukaryota; kingdom Fungi; phylum Ascomycota; class Sordariomycetes; order Sordariales; family Sordariaceae; genus Neurospora; species Neurospora discreta. Next base: position 246,771 of record RANX01000010.1, read on the forward strand.
ACTTGAAGATGTATCAGCTTCTCTGGACTCTCAATCTCGTTTATAAACCTCCATATGAAAAGCCACTCGGCTTTGGGCGGTCTTGCTTTGTATGCATCGTTGTGTTTCTTGAAGAGCAACCGCATGTCCTGAACGTTGGCTATGACAGGAGGGGGTTCCATGTCTGCAACGGGGGCTTTCTGTTTTGTCGTGCCGGGCTGCTTGGTCGTGGCAGAGGGTCGTTGCTCTAGAGCAGGAAGCGCTTTCTTTGCTTTGGTGAGGCGCAGCCTGTTCGTGGTATCAAGATGTTGCTGATTCGAGCTGACCGGGGGTAAGTCTATTCTCCTTCGCTTTGGAATTGCTCTCTTCTCAAGAGGGGGTTCCAAATTCGTGGGGTCAAGTGCTGGCGGCAACTCTTTTCTTTTCTGCGCTGCTTTGGTCTTGGAAGCTGCCTCAACTAGCTGACTTGGGTTGCTTCTGTTGGCTGTATTCTGGGGGGATCTCCAAGGCAGATGGGTTTGGGGCGCTATAACTGTCAAATTTTGAGCCGACTATGGAAGGAATATGACAACCTACCTGCTTCAATAAGTGGCACGTTGGAGCCGCTCGTGGCTGTGGCCGGCCGCTCCATAGGTCCCAGGAGGTCCGCACGACGAGAGAGGAGCTGTCTCAATAATTCCATGGCCTCATCGGAAAGCCCTTGACGTGATGCTAAAGTCTTCTCCATTTCATTTCGAACAGAGGAAAGTTTCTCATCTGTCTGTGTCTGTTGTTGCTGCAAATTTCTGATCTTTCCTTGCAAGGCTTCGAGTGTCTCGAGGAGGTCCATATTCTGTTGTTGGACGGTTTTCAACCCCCTCATGGCTCCGTCATGCTTTGCTCCTAGATCTATCTTCAGCCTTGCGACTTTGTCGTCGAGATTGGACAGGTCACGGCCTGCCTGCTCCCTGTTCTGCCTGACATCGCTTTCGAGTGCGGAAAGCCGGCTTGGAATAGGCTTGAGGTCTCGAAGGGTACTGAAAATCTGATCATGTGTGGCTCTGAATTCGTTGGCGGATGCTGCGCTGGCCTTCTCTTGACGGGCCTGGTTCTGCTGAAGGGAGGTAATGGAGGCTTTGAGCTGGTCAACCACCTCGAACACGGTCTGCTTCAGATTGTCGACGATATGGGTTTGATACTGGGCGCTCAAATAGCCGGCCCATCCCTCAGGCGAATGCTCGTCGATTTCGTCCAAATATTCCTCGTCGAGATCTGCTTCCGGATCGGGCTCGAGTAGTGACGAAGCCCGGGAGGGTTCTGTCGAGGGCTGCGAGGCTTGGGAGAACTGTGACGACTGTGAGCTGTCGTTGGTACTGGCTGTTTCTTGAGACGAATCATGGTTGTTAAAGAAGGGCGAGTTGAATTGCGATGCCGAAGCCATTGGCGTTATAGAAGGACTTCGTGCGATGTCGAAGTCAATTTTGACGCTCAATGTTGCGAGCGCTGGCCCGACTTGCGGGTATGGGGAGGAGACAAACGCATAGAGGTACTGTAGGACCCGACCCAATTCAGCCGTCCCGTTTAGCACAGAGATTGTGCCTCCATATGTGGACGTAAACGCCTTGTCAAAGTTCTCTTGTGACACTAACTGCCAAGTGCCGATACATATGGCAGGTGCGACATGGTGGTGTGGTGCACCTTCTTCTTATTTTTATTTCTTTCTTCTTTTTTCTCCGCCTCCTGCCCAGCATTTCCCCGTCACCTTCCTATCTTTTATCAAAAGGTTTCGGGTTTTCGGCCCATCACCATGATTATCCCTCCCAAACATACTCCTGCTTCTCGCCCTCCAACAGCCCCCTCAACGCCATCCCATAATCGCCCGCATTCGGCGTCCTCAACAGCGTGTGAATGTGAAACTTGGCCGGCTCCTTGTTCGTCAGAAACACACCACTATGGTGATCGAACTCAACAATCACCACGGGGCTCTGAATCCGATAGTAAAACGCATCGTCATCGCCAAACTCGCCAATCCAGCAAAAATACGTCTCCTTGTCGAACCATTCCTTGATCTGGTCCAAGCGGATCTTCCTAGCTTGCGCGGGCAGATAAAGCAGGTATTGCTCCAATATTGCCTCCACCAACCTTTTCTGCTCTTCTGTGAACCCCGCAACGGAAACCCCCTCGTACGGAACCACCCGGTTGTCTCGGTACGCGCCGCATAAATGTCGCTGATCGTCGTGGTTCCATCTCCCCTTGGGCATGGCCGGATCGCGCAGGAGCTTGTACACCTGTGCTTGCTTCTGCTTCTCAGCCGAGAGGCTCTGCATCAGTTGCAACCCCAGCTTCTCTTCCTCCTGGAGGATACGTGTGCCCTTGTATGGCCCGGCGTCGATCAGGTTCGGCTCTGCGCCGGTGAACCAGGGCGAGATGACCACTTGGGTTTTGTACAGGAACACGTTCAGACACAGATGGTGGCCATAAAACGAAAAGCCCCACGGCTGGGAAGTGCAAGGGCCGGAGGCGGTTTGGAAAAGTACAAAGTTGTAACTGAACTCGTTGCAGACGCGCGGGGCTTGCACTAGATCCCCCAGGAAGCCGTTGATGCGCATGGCGCCGAGGGCTTTGGCGTAGCCTTCGGGCGAGAGGGTGGATTGTAGCACGGCGAGGACGGCGTCCCGAATGGAGGAAGGGACCTCATCGAGGCGGATTCCTTTGTTGCTAAGCAGGAATTCGGGGTTGGACCAGGTGCGCCATTCGGGGGAATCGATGTGGTATGTCACTGCTGAGCGTTGTTGGGGGGAGAGGAGGGAGAGGAGGTTGGTGGTGGCGGAGACGATGGAGTCGATGGGCATGCCCTCGTCTTGGAGGGTGAAGAGGTTTGGGCGGACGATCCCTGTATGTTTTGTTGGTGCACAATGTGTGAGCAAACGAGTGGACGAGGTGTGTGAAGTGAGGATGAAGGGGGTGGGTGATCTAACCGTCGTTGGTAATTCCCTTGAAGGGATCTTGGAAGAGCTTTCTCCAGTGCAAGTAGAGCCCATGTAGCCATGGAGGATTCCCTCCCTTGATGAACTCCTTTGCATATTCATGGGCGTCTTGCTTTTGCATAACTGTGAAGCGTGGGGTACTTAGATCTGGGAGGTATTGGCGATACTCGCCGCCACGGCTGCTATCACGGCCCATCTTGGTGGTGATAATTGGTAACCTTGAAGCTTGAGAGTGAGAAGGAACCGTTGAAGTTAAGGATCTATGGCACCGGTCCTTGATATATTGAGTGTTGATGATATCAACAGCTTGAAGAGGCAAAAGAAGAAAAGAAACGTCTTGGGTCACCTCAGACGATCCTCCCGATGGGAAGATGTCTTCATTTTAGTCCCATCAGAGGCGGCGGTTGAGTTGTCACCGAGCTTACCTATGTCTTGGTGAAACCTTGACCCGGTTCGCTACTCACGGGCGTCAATGAGTGGTGTGGAAATAGGAGATATTAGCGGACAATATCACCTCCCCCGCACTCAATCGCCCCATCATTGCCCCTTATCCCGGGCGTTCTACCCCGTAAAGTACTGTACATACACTACAGGAACCACTTCCTCGGCATTGTGGAGAGATCCCGCAACAACCGGCGGTTATGGCCAGAGGCCTTTCGACGACAGATGGCATTACCCACGTTTTCCCGTTCTCTGGATCTTTATATCTAGATTCAGCGAAAACATGGCCAAGTTGTCCTAGGAGCTGCAGCCACCCATCATGATCTGGTCAGGGGGCAGCACACCTGATATTGATTTTTCGAGCTGGATAAGTCGAGTGCCATGACTATCCCTGGGACTATGCGAGACACAGATACCTACAATGAACAAAATCCCATGATTTTCATTCTCTTCACAAAAACACACCTGGCATACCCTATACTGATTTATCCTGCTCACATTCCTCGCAACCATCCTTTCCCAGCTGACAACCCCATCCCCATCAATCACTTTCTCATACCAAGAAATGCCCCTTATTGGATCCCAAGTCGAGTAAGTCCAATAACGGCACCAGAAGGGTCCGGGTATGTATCCTATTCACCCTCGCTCTGTAGCCCCTTCCCCCGTAGTCTTAGGGACCAACGCCCACCACGCACCACACGCACACTTCCTCTGCTGCGCCATCACAAACGTAAACCCGGCTTTGTAATGATTACCAGGGAAATCCTCCATGACCGCCGTGCACCGAACGCACCTCCGCCACTGATTGCTGGTGTTCTCAGCAATGCCGTTGCTGTTGTTGTTCCCTCCCCCTCCTCTACCTACTCCTCCGTTGGCGGCATTCGCACCTACAGCGGCGGCACTGTTCCCACCAGCTGCTTTGGCGTTCCCACCGCTACTGCCGCCGCTGCCGCCCGCCGGGGTGGAATCCCCCTTAATGTTTGGGGTGGATCCGGTGCCGAGCTCGATCTTGATGGAGATCCCGCCACCTGGTGCGAGAGTGTTTTGGCTGGGTGTTTGACCTTCACCAGCACCAGTGGTACCTCCGTGTCTACCCTCATCTTCACCAGCATCACCAGCAGCACCACCACCACGGGCATCCCCTGATGAGGTAGGAAAGTTGATCTCCCGCTTTGTAAACACATCAATGTACTTGCGCCTAGCCTTCCTGGCCGCCAAGATTCTCGGATTCTCTTCGATCTCCAGCACCTCATAGTTGGCAAAATATAGCTTAGCCGGGTCGACATGGCTCTTGAACACTGGCAAAGTTTGGGTGAAGAACTTAAGGAGCACCTCGCGGAAGCAAGGCGGGGGGTTAGCGCCCAGGAGCATGTCGAGTTCGCAGTGGGCCTGGGCTTTCTTGATGAACTGGTCTTCGGCATTTTGTTGTTGTTGTTGTGGTTGATTCTTGTTTTGTTGTGGGGATGGATGCTGTTGCTGCGGTTGGTTATTGCCCGATTGGCGCCGGGAGAGGCTCGCTTGGTAGGCTGTGCGCACGTCCTGGGCAAAACCCTGCAGGATCTTTTCGAATTCCTGGACTTTGATCAGACATGAGCTGGTGGCGCGTTGCATCTTTCGGTACGCGAAGTAGAGGCTGTCGGGAAGGACTTTGCCGCCGCCGCTGCCGCCGCTGCCGTCATTGTTTTCGGTTTTGAGACGACTGGCTTCCCAGTAGCGAATCGCACGGTTGCTCATGCCTTCGAGGTGGACTAGTCTGCGGCAGGCGGCCGTGATAAAGCCACGGGCTGAGGAGCAGCAGAGGAGATGCAAGGATACATCGCCGCGGGCCTGGAGGAAGCTGGCCAGGTCGGGAAACCTCTTTTGCTCATTCAAGATGCTCATGAAGGCCGAATCGTCGGCGAGGTCAAAGAGGCAATCAACCATCCACCCCATCAGAGTATGCGCCCATGTGACGCAGCCTACCAAGACCTCGACGACCTCTGACTCATCCAGTGGACTGATCCCGAGACTCTTTGGAGCGTTAAGCGAAAGGCTCACAAGAACGATGAAGTTCCGCATCTGGAGTATGAGGAAAGACAACTTTCCTTCAAAGGGCCGGGGCCGAAACTCGCCACGGAAGCCCATGTGGTTGAGTATGCTGAGAGAGATTTGGAAGAGAGGGTTTCGAACCAATGAGTCATAGTGGCCTTCTTCGGAAAAGTCAAAATTCGCCTTGAGCAGGTTGACTAGATCTTTAACCCAGGAGGCCGCAAATCCTGTTTACGCATATCAGTATATGGCTGGCTGGGTCAAGGAACCCGAGAGATAGTCTTACGTGGATTCTCCCTAAAGGGACGGGCCAGCCCCAGGATATCATCAAAGTTTATCGAAGTAGTGACGGCCGAGGATAAAGCAAGAGTTAGGGCTGCCATGACGGCGCTTTGCTGGGCTATGGGGTTTTAGCAAAGAACATTCAATAACCATTCTCGAGGGTAAAACTCACCGCCTTGTAACGCAGTACTCGCATCTGTCAAAGTGTATTGCATGCTATTCCATTTTATGTCCCAGTCTTCGGATATTTGTACATAGGAGCAGTTAGTAGGCGAGAAGGCAACCTGGAGACCTAGTGAAAGAGGAGTGGTTAGCGGGGGGGAAACAAGTGTTCAAGGACGGTATAGAGGCGTACATGGTGTATCGTTGACGAATTGGAAGCCTACGTCATGCGGGCTGAGGACACGATGAACATTATGCTCGTTGAACAACTCCATCATAGTAACCCTATCGCGATACTGGATGGTGCCATCGCTGAAGGCAAAGCATACCACCTTGCCTAGATACATGACCTGAACAGAAACCACAATTTTCGGTATCATGACCGAGTCCAGTTTACGTAGGCGGGTCATGGGCTATACGTAAAGTCAGCGGCTTAGGTCAAAGTTTGATTATGGTTCAAGACGTCTTACATTGGGATTTGTTGTACTGTTTCCGGTGTTCAATTGGGCAAAGGCCGGGTGCAAAGTCTGTGGCTGCTCGCTCACGACCTCCCACCGATCGATGACACTAGTAGGTTCCTGCTCGTACAGAGAAGCGCCTTCCGCTGGCAAGTGAGAGCGCACCGTGAGGACAACGGGGTTATAATGTGCCTGTAGGTTCTTGTCTTTGGGAATAGATGGCAAGAACTCGATATGGGACAAGTGAGACATGGAATCATCCAGCACTGGATCGTTCGAATCGTGCTGGAGCAAAGGTGCGACGGCCACATGTTGCTCTAGGATAGATGCGGTTATAACTGCGTTTTGTGGATGTGTCTGCTTTTCGGCAGGCTTGTCATTTCCCCATGAGATCGTGGCTCTGACGATCCGCAATTGCTTGGAGGCTGTGGCAAGGGCGATCAAGAGAGCATTCCTGTCGTTGCAAAGAGCGGCATGGGTAATTAGATCGTCCGAGGAAGTGATACTCTCTAGCTCAATGGCAGTCTCCTCAAGGCGAGTGTTGTTGTTCTGGAACATCAATCTGAGAAGACCGTTTGTGGTGATGGAGACCAAGGCACTTTTGTTCGAATTGGGATGGTTAGGGCCTGTAGGCTTTGTGTACGAGCTCTCATACTTGTACAGCCCATCACCCAGGACTTTAGCATCTTCGGGCTGCACCCATACTGCCGGCCCGTACATGACTCCAAATGGTCTTGGATTGAGCAAAGGGAGCCAGTAACAACCGACAACCGTGTGAAGGTCGTCGACAGGGTCGGCATCCCACTTCCGGGTTATGAAGGGGCGGTTGAGCAGGATGGTGAGACTGAGAATGGTGATGCGGCCGACGGCGTCAACAACAGCGAGCTCGGGAGTCGGGGTGGTGGTGGACCAGGCCAGATGAACAATCGGACCAGCCGTGGTATGCATAGGGATAATGGCAGGACTATAAAGGTAAGGTTCGCTCAACTCCCAGCCGGCATCCTCTGGACGGCACCTTAGGAAGCGAAACTCGACCGAGCGGCCATCCTTGGTGATGGAGGCAATGGTACCCTGTCGTGACCATGCGATGGCCTGGTGGCACCCATGGGTTCTCAGATCATCCAGTCGTTGGCGTAGGTGCTTGGACGGCATCCGCCTCGAGGCAGACAAGCCATCCAAGGCGGTGTCCACCATGACAGAATCGCCGAATAGATCAACATCCACATCGTCGAGGTTCATGGCCGTATCCATGGCGCTCATCTGATCATGGTGTTGGACGTCGATAGAGTCCCCATCCAAGAGCTGGATGGGTATGTCGTGGCCGCTCATTGCTGTGAACTTTCCTCCTAGGCTGGAGGGCTTATGTACCCAGGGAGTCTCTTGACTCTTGACTCGCCAAGCTTGCCGTTGTCACCGTAGACCATACCCTCGCGCCAAATTCGATGTCCGACAGTAAAGACGTGTGCGTGCTGAGAAGACGTGTCTGGCAGACGGTGACGCTAAGTCGTTTGAGTTGGGACGTCGCCAAAAAATGGGAGGCAGTGATGAGGATGAGAAGCAGCGCCGTGTAGAGTTATCCACCCAAATCCTTTCTACTTCTGTTTATATCCTGCAGTATAGTCGTGCCGACGCAATGCTGACCGGGTCGGAAGCCTTAGAAACTCGAGATTGCAGATGAAATGAGACTTTGTCGAGAAGTTGAGTTCGATGGCGTTTGTATGTGCAGTGTGCAGGAACTGAGACAACGGCTGATCAACTGAACTGATGCTGTACAGGTGTAGTGAGTGAACGATATCTGTTGAATTCCCAGACAATCGGGCTGTGTTGAGCAAAACGGAATGAAATTGAATTATTCGAAGCAGGACGAGATTCGCCCGCACAGTTGACGGCCGTTGAGGGAAACAGATGAATATGTTGAAGCTCTCTTGAGGCTAACAGAAGCAATAGGTACTTACAGTATCGTTGCCGACCGAAGCTCCAGTTCAGTCCAGTCCCCAGTTCAGTGATCGCGACAGCTGAGCTCGCGACGGTACGACGGATGCAGTCACATTGCAGTACCTACCTAGGCACTGTGTCTCCACCCAAGTTATTCGTTGCCCGCACACTGAACGAACTAAAAGTTATTACACGTGGGTGGTGTAACGCCTCGTAATTGAAGGCCTGCCGTTTGTTACTTACCGAAAGATACTTGGCACAGGTCTTCTCCAGCCACGTGTGGCTCGCGCTCCCGGTCTTGGGGGCTTATGGGGCTGTTGAGGTAGCGCGGTCCCTGATCTGTGGTCCGGGGGCGGCGGGAGGGCGGCACTAAGACGGGAGCTGCAGGTGGGTCCGCCCCGTGAATTGTGTTTCCCGGCAACTGTGCAATGAGGTGACAAGACTACCACCATAGGTATCTTCTTCGTTCCTTTGTTGTGTGGAGCCGCCTAGTTTTCTTGGGGGCTACCTATCTACTTTTGCCTGAGTGAACTGCAGTCTCGATAGCTGATTACTTTCCATCCGGTCATCATTCTTGAGTTCAGTGTGCACACGCAATGCAAGGCCGATTCCACTGTTTTTAGCAGTATACTTATAGGTACCTTTTCCTCAATAGGGAAGTAGAGGCAGCGCCATGCCTCGAGGGTCTGCCATGATCAACGAACGACAATAAACCAGTTTTTCTCTGCTATCTGTGCAGATGTACCATGTACTCTCTGACAAAAGAGGTGAAGCACTGGTTCTTTTAATCCATGGTACTTACCTACTCATGCGAGAGTCGCCGTTGCCCAACCAACAGCTGTTGATATATTTGTCTCTTGCACATTCCCAGAATGCACCGGGCTGGAGTCAAGGCTGTCCCAGGATCCGACTTGTCCAATCGTGTTGCCCGCTAGAATCTCCTTACGCACATGCAAGCCTGCCCGCAATCTGTAAATCGTATACCTACTCTTCCCGTCCCTCGCGCTGGGGCTGCTCCGATGACCTACCGACTGCATAGAACGCTGGGGCATTCCATTCCTCCACCAACAGCAGCCAAGCACTTCTAGTGTGCAGGTGGATACGTACATACGGTCCATGTACGCAAAACCGCGACCTTCGCGCCTCACCATTGAACTCGTGCCCGGGATTTTATTGTTCAAGCAAGGCCCGGTGTCTGTCTGCCACTGCAGCCGGCACAAGTGCGATTTTTGATTATTGATATTATTAGGCCGGTTCGTCCCTTTAACAAGTTGCAGGACCTCAACTCGAGTTCTCCAATTTCCTTCATCTTTTCCAGTCAAGACATCGACTTACCAAGCCACTGCACCCAGCTGCCTCTCCTTTGTCTTTCCCATTGAGACGACCGCGACAACAACCTGAATCCGACTTCAAAAAGAGCCTCTACCGATTGAGCCATGACATAGCATCGCGAAAAGCAAACCTTTGACCCGCAAACGCTTTTTTCATCACCACCCGCTCGTCCACCCAAGACTAGTCACGCTCAGATACTGCAGGGCAGCTGGAGAAGACGTAGCAGCAATTGAGCCTGCAGTGGGACACGCGCATTTAAAGGCAGCAGCTATGGACTGCTTGCGACCGCAACCGTCCGACTCCTCCTCGTCAGGCTCTCTTCCCTCCTCGCCGCTCTCAGTTCTCTCTCAGTCGCCCTCTCTGCCTCCTACGCCTTTGCTGCTCGATGCCTCGAACCGCTATCCCTCTCCCAGTTCCAGCTCGATACCCTCTGGCAGCGCTTCCCCCATGAAGGGGCCCGATTTAGATTCGGCCCAGGAAATTCAGGTCCGCACAGATGGACCTCCTCCGACGAAGCGTCGCCGCACCGCCGCACCGCCAAGGCCCCGTACGACAGACCGTATCGATCTTGAGAATCGTGTAGGAGAGGCCGATGAAAACCTCGACAGGTTATTGACGGCTCTGCGGAGAAAGAAGAAGATTGTCGTCATTGCTGGTGCTGGCATATCCGTCTCGGCTGGGAGTATGTCTTTCCTCATCACCTCCCAACCCCCCCCCCCTTTTCTTTTTTTTTTTTTCTCCTCTTCTTCTTCTTCTTCTTCTTCACTTTCCCTTCAATCTCTCTGCATTAGGATACTCCATTTTTCCCATCTCAGATCTTGCTGACGCGCTTTTTAGTCCCCGATTTCCGCTCGTCAACCGGTCTCTTCGCGACGCTACGTGGTCAGCACAAGCTGAAGGCTTCTGGAAAACACCTTTTTGACGCGTCTGTGTACAAGCATGATGACTCAACTGAGTCTTTCCACACCATGGTGCGCGAACTGGCGCAATTGACGTCACAGGCGAAGCCCACACCATTTCATCACATGCTGGCCTCCATGGCTGAGGAGGGACGACTACTACGACTCTACACCCAAAATATAGATACCCTAGATACCCAGATGCCACCATTAGCCACCAATGTCCCTTTGAACGCGAAGGGTCCGTGGCCAGTTACCGTCCAGCTGCACGGTGGGTTGGAGAAGATGGTATGCACAAAGTGCAGTCACTTGGAGCCCTTCAATGCCGAGCTTTTCGAAGGCTCTGAAGCTCCTCTGTGCGCAAAGTGCAAGGAACAGGATGAAGTACGGACGACATTTGCCGGCAAACGAAGTCACGGCATTGGCAGGCTACGGCCTAGAATTGTGTTGTACAACGAGTACAACCCTGATGAAGAGGCCATTGGAAACGTTTCAAAGGCGGATTTGAAGAGGGTCCCGGACGCAGTCATCGTTGTCGGCACAACTCTGAAAATTCCTGGCGTTCGACGGCTCGTCAAGGAGATGTGCCAGCTGACCAGGAGCCGTCGGGATGGTATCACAGCCTGGATCAACATTGACCCAGAGCCTCAAGGAGCGGAATTCAAAGACTGCTGGGACTACGTCATCAGGGGGAAATGCGACGATGTAGCTGAGCTGGTAAATCTACCGAGGTGGGATCAGCAGGATATAGGGGATCCTACGACATGGCTGGTGGATGAGAAGAAGGAAAAGAGGCTAGAGGCCACGCTCAGCAAGAGCAGGATTGATGTGCTCCTCCAACGCAAGCGCAAGTCACCGTTGTCAGACGACGAGGACGAAAAACCGCTTGCGAAGGTGGTGGCACAGAAACAAGGCGGAATTCTGACACCAAGCGCGAGCCCCAAGCCTCGTGCCACTCTTCCTGCGCGGAAACTGACGACCAAGACCACAGCGAAGCAGAGCATTCTTACCTTTGGCAAAACGACGTCCCCCCAGGAGACGACCCCTGCCAGCACCGCGATTACCACTGGGCGCAAACCCTTGCCTGGCTCTGCTCCTCTACGCAAGCCGCGCCAGACGAAGAAGAAGCAGGTCGTCAAACCCCAGAACGCCATTAATCGTACCTTCAAGGCCACAAAAGCCGTGGCTGCTCCAGGGAAGGAAAACGCGAAACAGATTCCCTTTGACCCTGATACGTCTTCGGACCTGTCCTCGCCGCCTCGAGACTTTGACAGGGACGTGCCCACAGTGCTTCCGTCCCTGCGGCCAATGACAGCGAAAGTTACTCGCCCAACCATGACTACGAGAAGCAGGTCTAGAACACCTAGTGTCGGCTCAAGCCAGTCGGGAGCACCGGGCTCGGGGCGGGACATTACGCTGACTATCTCGCCCAAGTCAAAGCCTCGGGGTATAGGGCACCTCATCGACTAAGGCTTAGGCCAAGATGATGGTGGGGTGAAACATGATTGCTTTGGGGTTATAAAGGACAAAACTAGGTGAGGGGGGTTTGGCAGGCAGCCTTGACCATAACAAAACATAAGAGCGGTTTGGGGCACATGGTTTTGCAATGAGCCACCTTGTATCTCGCAAAAGGCATATCGGCGATTTTTACGTTTTCAAGTATCCGGTCTCTCCCCGTCGATGCAGTCATAGCGACGGACAGGATCACGGACAGCGGAAGATTGGTTCGGGTGGGTGGTCGATTGTGAATTGGTTCAGTTTCTCTTCGTTTTCTTCCTCTCTCCTAGGAGGTGTACACTAAGAGGACGAACCGAATACCAAGCAAGGTCACATCACATTGCAGGCGTCTTCGGCGTCGTACAATGCTAGAAATACACACAAGGAGCATTTGCATGACTCTGGTTTCGTTCATAATACAATCGTGCATCAAGTGTGTCTCTGCGAGCAGTAACCCAGCTGCATCAGTAGTATCTATCACTGGCCGTAACACGGCAAATTTATCTCAGAAAAGAATTGCTGACCGTGAACGTGGAGTAAGCCGGAATAGCATAGCATAAGGGTGAGTGTTCAGGGCATGCCAAGTCCCACAGCCAAAGAATGAACTGTTGCCCTCCGACCCTCGTTACCGTTTGTCCATCCACAAGCTACTTACCAATCCCGCGTTATTAGTAGGATCCTGCCGGCGTACCAGCAGAATGGTTGTACTATATATTTCTTTGGTCAGATTACAACAAGCACATACGGCCATAGATGGTGGAAAACTCGGGATCCCGTCCGCTCTCCCATAGATAAGCCACCAATCGCCTGRCYAGTAGTTGGGTCGGTGACRRCCAGCGAATCCCAGGTGCTGTATGTCTTTTATTTTTTGAGTTTTTTTGTATCCCAGGCTCCAGTTTCATTGAAGTGCGCATCATGATGTTTTGTCTCTTCTTTTTGGGCTTGGGCTGAAATCCCTCAGCTCCTGTGATGGTGCATTGAGTTGGTTGTTGACAAGGTCAGGGTGGATTGGGATGAACGTGAAATGGTCTTAGGGGTTCAACTGAACAAACGCCGCATAGGGAGACAGGTGAGGATTCTTCACAAGACAAGAATGATAGAGAGCATGTGTGGACATACATACATACATACGTTGCTCATTGTGGTATCTGCCTTCAGACGTGCCTGTCTATCATGATCATGATCGCAAACGCATCGCCGGTAACCCGACTCGAGCCCGTGTATGTCGTTGGCCTCATAATGCCACCATCAATACCGAGAATGCCAAACAAATGATTGATTGTCACTAATAACTCTCTGCCCTTGCCCCTTTTTCTCCGCCATCAGAACATACACCCTCCATGGAATGATACGTAGGTGAGGATAGACAGAGAGAAAACAACAACACGCATACATCTCTGTATGTTCACCTACCATGATGAAGTTGAATGCCTCAAGACACAAACAAACAGAATAGAAAAGTACGAATCGGCGATGCTATTATGGATATCATATCAATCTCCCTTCTCTCTCCCCCTCTCTTTCTTTTCAAGTTGAGGGCGTGTCCGGCGACTGAAGGTGAGTGAGAAAAAAGACCACAATGACAACGCATGGCCTTTCTCATTCCACCATCATCCCCTACACTGAATAAGTGATCCTCAAATTTTGCAAGAGGACTTCGATAAAGTTTTGTTATTTCCCTTGTTTATACGCTTTCAAAACCAACCAACCATCCATTTTCCCTCAATTCATGTTGCTGAGATAATTGGAGAAAAAGGAAAAATCAAAATTGTTCGAGGCATGTTGATGAGTGCCTGACGAGTAGAACGCTTTGCGTGCCTTTCTTTTACATCGGCGCACGCGGTTTCCGCAAAACCACACACAATAACGAAAATAACCATCAGCAATAGGATGATACTGAACCCTTCATAAACGCGCGCGCCCTTTCTGTAACATAAATAATTCCTCATTACAGGTATCGCTCGTTCCAATGCAACACTACGCCCGCCCGTGTACTTGTCAACTCCCAAATGAGGATAGAGGAGCAGAAAAATCAGAACAACAACCCCAGTCGAGATATCTAAACCCGTACGCCAGACAATGCAAGAGCTGAGTAACAATTATAGATGGGAGAAGAGGGGGGGAGACCCCATGGACCGGAGGGTGGTTCCCCTTAGTAAGGCCGTTGCTGCTGAGAGGGACTGCGGCTGCTCTGCCATGAGTGACGGATCGGTGCTCCCCTATCAATGTCCCTACGATGGCGATAAAAGTTGAGTCGATCGCCATTCTCGTAATAGTTCGGGCGCCGTTTAGGCTCCTCTCGTCGCTCTTCGCGCCGGTCCTCACGCCGGTCGTCGCGGTAAGGGTCACGAGATCTTCGATCGTCGCGATCGCTGGCAATCTCGCCATCTTCCAGATCCTGGCGGCTCGGCTTCTTCACATTCTGAGATCTATCCTCTTTGTTCTCGCTATCCTTCTTGCAAAGGTCGCCGAACATGCGCTGGAGTCTTCGGCCTGACACCTTGACCTCACCAATGGGCCAGATCGAAGAAAGGAATTCCCTGCATCTATCGTTAGCCAGTGTGAAAACACAATCTGCGTGAGTTTCTAGACTTACCAGAACTGTGGCTCCAAACCATCCAGCGGATTCTTCTCCTCCAGCTGCTTAAGGAAATTACCAAATGCACGAATCTCCTCTCCCAAAATCTTGGCGCGTTCTTTGGCCGCAGGAAAACGTTCCTTAGAGTACATGATGCGTTCCATGTTCGCTTTGAGTGGCCGAAGTAGAGACCAAACAAGTTGGAAGTTGTCCGAGCTATCGATCTCATCATTATTCAACTTGGCAAGTTCATGAAAGCGCTCCACCGCTTTCTGCCTGTCCCGCTTCCATTTCTCCAATGTTTCGGGATCGACCTTGGGTGCCTTGTCCTTCTTCTTGTCGAGTTTGCTATCTGTACCACGACGTTCGTCTTCTACCCGACGATGCTTCGAGCTGCGCTCTTCGTAATCATCTGTGTACTTCCGTTTGTGGTCTGGCCTGAGGGTCCCCCGGTCATTCGCGTTGCTGAGCGTCCGATGATGGTGGTCTCGGTGAGGAATAGACTTTTTAGCGCCCAATGGTGCAGGGGACCCGGAGATGGAGTTAGCTTCGCCGCGTCGATGCCCGTTGTTTGTGAGAAGCTTCTTGCTCCGATGGTGATTCTCCACTGCCTTCTTCGCAGCAGCATCATTGGAGTGCTTGGCCAACAGAACAGACAGGAGATACTCAGACCTCCGGACCAAATGAACAGCACCGGGGGATTGAATCCCTACAGCCTCCGTCTTCTTTCGTTCTTCCCGTTTGTCGACACGATGCTCCTCCAGGAAGAACTTGTCATGCATCTGCAACTCAGGATCGTCCCTGATTTGCGTCCAGGCACCAAATCCGTACCTGTCGATTCCAATAAGCAGCATGGCATCCTCGCGTGCACCCCAGTCGCAAGTATATGCGGCAGCCTTGGAAGCTTCGGGAAGCCTGAAAGTGAGAATATCTGCGTGCTCCCGGAGGACGCGGCGCAGAAGTTTGAGCTGAGGGGGTCGCTCCACGACAGTCTCGGCATTGACTTTCCGCACCTCGCCAAAATCGACAAGTACAGCCTTCTTGTCCTTCTTCGCCAGTGGCTTGCCAGCCCTGGCTTCTTCTTCGCGAAGTCTTTCATTGTTCGCATCTACAGCGCGGCGACTGATAATGACAAGGTCCTCGATGATAGACTTCAGGAAGTCCCGATCTCTATCGCTAAGGCGAGCATCCTGGACAACCTCTTCTTCGCGGTCATCCAAGGAACCGTACCTGAAGAAGGCTCTAATAAGGTTTCGGGTTTCCTTCTCATTGAGGGGGCGTTTGGGATCGGAAAGCAACGCGCGCTGCTCTTCGAGCTCTTCCTGCTCTTCCCTCTCGCGTTGTCGCTTCTTTGCCAGCCGCTCAGCTCGATCGTTTTCTGCGCTCTTTCTGGAGCCTTTCAACGCAGCTTTTCTAGGAGCATTCTCCTCTATCGTTCTTGCCAAGTACTCCTCTTCTTTCTTTCTATTCTCCTCAGCCTTGATGGCAGCAAGCTGCTCGGCTGGAATGATCTGATCCCAGTCAAGGGCGAGATCGTCAACTTTGACATCAGTGACCTGCATCCAGTTGTCCCAGTCGATACCACCACTGCTCAGGTTGATCTTGTCATCGACATCAGTTTTGGTAACTTCGGCGTTCTCAAGGATAGCATCAATATCGAGCTGCTCCAACTTCTGCTGGTTGCTGGACTGTTCGAACAGGTTTTGGGAACGCATCTTGAGGATCATCGAGATATCCTCAGCAGTCTTGGCCTCGTCCATCTTGAGGCCGCGCTCCTTGAACTGCTCTTTGAGAGCCTTGCCTTCATCTGTCACACCGGCCTGAATGGTAAGATACTCCAAGAAGAGCTTGTTACGAGCACGCTTCACAACTTCCTCCTCAATAGTCTGCTTGGCTACGAGGCGGTAGACATTGACAGGCCTTTTCTGGCCGATACGGTGAGCTCGAGCCATGGCCTGTAGATCAGCCTGGGGATTCCAGTCCGAGTCATAGATGATGACTGTATCGGCCGTCATAAGATTGATTCCAAGGCCACCGGCACGGGTAGATAAGAGGAAACAGAAATCATCGCTGCCCTCGGCGTTAAAATGATTGATGGCCATACGTCTTGGGCCGGCAGGAATGGTACCGTCGAGTCGCTGGAATTGATATCCACGAACACGGAGGTAGTCACCCAAGATGTCCAGCATCTTGACCATCTGACTGAAGATCAAAACACGATGTCCGTCCTTCCTGAGTTTTGCCAGCAGTTGATCGAGAAGCATCATCTTGCCGCTGCTTGTAATGAGACCCTTGATCTGGTCTTCACGGCGGGTGCTGCCGTTGAGGACACGCTCCTCAGCACCCTGAAACATGTACGGGTGGTTGCTGACTTTCTTCAGCTCCATCATGATGTTAAGCAACGATTGTTTGTGGCCGTTGCTCGCGTCGCTGAGGGCAGCATAGTTGCGTGTGAGAATGTTCTTGTAGTAGTCAAGTTGCACGTCAGACAACTCAACTCGGATGATCTTTTCGGTTTTGGGAGGAAGGTCCGACTCAACCGTCTCCTTGGTACGACGGAGAATGAAAGGTGCGATTGACTGATGCAACTCGCGGAGCTTCTCTTGGGTCCTGATTCGCCTGGCCTCATCCTGTTCTTCATCAGTCGGACCTTTGCTATCGGCAGTAGACAACGCTTCAAGCTCCTCATCAATGACGACTTTTCCGGGGTTAAGGAAGTCGAGAAGGGCTGAGAGTTCGGCCAGATTGTTCTGAATGGGTGTGCCAGTAATGAGGACCTTGCAAGGGACGCCGAAATTGTTGAGTTTGATGTAGAGCTGTGATTCTCGGTTCTTGAGACGGTGGGCCTCGTCGACAGCAAGAACTTGCCATTTAATGTTCTTGAGGTGATCCGCATCGGCCAAGATGTAGTCATAGGAAGTGACTAAGACATTGAACTTGGTCTTCTTTGGGTTACCATCCACAAAAAGCTCGTAATCTCGGATGTTGGATCGCGCTGCCTCCGGGCCCAGGTAAACGACGTAATTAAGATCCGGAGCCCAATGATTGAAGGTATCGCACCAAGCGGGGATAACGCTGAGAGGAGCGACGACAAGGAACGGTCCTTCCTGGCCGCGTTCATTCCGTAACCAGCTGAGGAAGGAGACGCTTTGGACAGTCTTTCCCAGACCCATTTCGTCGGCTAGGATGACGTTGTTGCCCCGGACCCAGTTGAGGGCAAGGAAGTTGAGGCCTTTCATTTGGAACTCGCGAAGCTCGCCGCCCTTGATGTAGTCAGGCTGCTTCTCCAGTTTGGTCATCCTCGACCGAGTATCGGGGTTGGTCTGCTTGCGGTCGGACTGCCATGACCGGTTGCATCGGTCGAGAAACTGGTCGATCTTGTCCTGAGCAAGCTCGGCCACGAGAGACTCAGCTTCCCAAGTGCACTCGTCGTATTGCAGGCCCTTCCACTTGATGTAATACTCGGTGCCCTCATCGCCATCTCTGACAGCTACAACGCGCTCGACCTTTGTGTAGTCTTCGAGGGCCTCTTGCTCACGTTCTCTATCCAGGTACCACTGCTCTTTCTGCTCCGGACTGATATCGTCGCCACCGAATTGCATCTCCAGTTCGTACTCAACAACCTTCTTGTAATAGTTTTCAAGGCGGCGAAAGCCTCGGAAGCCTGCGACAGTCTCTGTAGTTTCCCAGGTGTTGTGGGGATATGATTGGCCCTGCCATTTGATGAAGTATTCGAAATCGTGTCGCGTGGAATCCCATGTGATCTCAACACCCTCCTTAGGACGATGGCCGAGTATTTTCTCGATGTAAGGCGAGTTGTCCTCGACATTGGCAGACCAGTAGTTGGGGGTAAGCTCGGAGTCGTCCTCCTCATCTTCTTCGGCGTCACTTTCTTGGTAGGCGCCAGCTGAGACCTGGGCGGCCCGACGGCTAGACCATCTCTTTTCGCTGAAAGCCAAGGCAGGGTCTTGTTCTTGTTGCCTGCGGACCTTTCTTTGGAAGCTGCGGGCTTTGGCGCCTCCATATGTGTCCGAGTCGGAATCATCGATTGAGGGTTGGCGAGCAGGAGTGCCACGCTTGGAAGCTGGAGATCACGACAAGTCAGCAGTGGAACAAAATGCCGACGAGCATGACGGAGGGAAACTGACTAGGCAACGAGCGTTCAACCCGACGTCTCTTCGCAGGCTTTCTAGACATCGGTGTGGCATCCGAATCGGATGGTTCATCTTCCTCGTCTGAGTCGATCTGTTTACTCGGTTAGGAGAAGCGTAACGATGAGAGCTCATATTGATCCACTTACGATCTGCGCGCGACGTTGTGTAGGGCGTGACTGTTGTAGGTCGTTAGCATGGTATACCACAAGAAGAATGCGGGATATTCGTACACTCCTTCTCAACCCATACAGAGCAGGGTTCTCCCTCATGTAATCATCCTCGGTCGCGTGGGCGACTTTGCGCTTCACGACGGTACGGGACGACGAGGCAGACACGACTTCGTTGCTCTGAGCAGACCTGGGACTATCGGGGGCGTCGAAGTCTCCATCATCTGACGCGTCGTTATCACTTGCTGAGTCGGACGCTTCCTCGAGCGTCAGCTCGGGTTTTTGTATCGGCGAGACAGCCTCGTCGGCAGGCTGATATGACTGAGCGTCGGCGTCGTCATTCGGGTCGGCTTCGGCGGCATTAACGTCTGAAAGGTCGCTCGTGCTTTCGCTATCGTTGGTAAAGTTGAAGTGGCTGTCATCCGCCGGCGGTGACACATGCCCGAACACCGGACCGGATTCGGGAGATGTCGACATTTTGAGACTTAGACGCGGAGGCTGCCTGCTGTAAGACGACGATGTCAGCCAGCGGTACGCGTCATTTACGAATCACTACTTGGGGCGACGGAAAGAGGCCACTCTTGCGACCCGGAATCATCAGAGAGATCCGGTATCGGGGTAGCGGACGGCTCTCAATGATGATTGTCGCATTGGCTCGCGTGTAAGTGATGGAGGCAAGGCTGTGGATGATGAGGCGGACGGCGACGGCGATTGCAGTCGCGTGTGGGCGCCTTGAGGGCACTGGAGAGCAGACCATGGTCTGGGGCAGCTGTAGAGGCAAAATTCATCAAGAATCGACGGTCTTGCGACCTCTACAAGCTGGTAGACGATGGATATCGAGGGCGACGAGGCCCGCTTCGATGGGCGAAATGATGGGGAAAATGCAAGGCGAATACGTAGGGCAGGGCACGCAGTGGGCAATGGGCAGTGGGCGGCAGTGGCTCGACTCACAAGTCATGGAAGAATTAAGAGCCTCCAGGCAGCAGACTGCAGAGTGAATCTTCAAGTCCGAAATGCACAATCGTGATGCCGTGGAGGAGTGGTGGTGGGGGAAATGGTCAAGGCCGGAGACCCTGGGAGGGGGCTGGCAGTGGTGATGGTGTAGCGGAAAATCGCAGTGATGGACGGAGGAGAAGAATCCATGAAAATGGTGAACCAGAACCAGCAACGCCAGTGGGCCACTGCCTGGCTTGTGCTTCAGACGAGGCCCGCTTGCCCTCAACTCAATGCTTGCTCGGTCTCACCCTCTGATTGGCCAGCTCTATTGGAAGCAACCTCCGAAGTGTGGGGCCGCCGAAGTTCCACTTGATACCTGCCTGGACTGCAAGGTTTCAGCTTCGTAATTACCAAAACCGAAATGTAACGCGCGTCTTGTGATCTTACCCCTTCAATGTTCTATTTTGCTGGACGGGATGGCAGCACCAAGAAGTACACTTGCCTAATCCAGTCAGATTGGCGCTGTCACGATCCTTGCTCGTTCTGCTCACAACGCCCGGAATTTCAGTCGTGTGACGAAGACCTGTAAGATCAATCTTTCTTGTAAGTTTGGGCTCGGAAAGGACGAATGAGAGGACACAAACCAACGCGGCTCGAGCCTGGTCAGACCGTCAGATACAATCGCTGGAGCTTGCCAACTCGTTGGTTGGTTGCCCACTCCGGTCGTGCCCTTTCAGACGGCGTGGGCGGTGTGAGGCAGGTGAGCTGTGTGGGCGATTCACGATTCAATTGCTTGGAGGTATGTATGGTTATGATGGTTCACCGACCAGGTTATACAACACTGGAAGAAATCCAAGGATGGAATATCGTTAGTATAACAACAAACGATTCAGAAAAGTGTTGTCGTGGATTGATGGTACATGGACCGTGTATCGGTGCGACTTGGGAATTGGGCAACAAGATGGGAAAGATGGAAGATGGACGACAAGCTAGAAATACCTACTACCGGTACGTGGACGCCGCCCGGTTTTTCTAGGTAGGCATGCTGGCGTCGAAGGGTGATTCTTTGTCAGCTCCGGTGCAGGTGCCAGCCATGCACTGGTCTCGTCCTGAGGTGGTGCTTCACTCCAAGTTGTTACACCGCGAGCACCGGCACCAAGGTGATGTGTGATTTCCCGCCACTGGAACTCCGACTCCGAAGAGAACCTACTGCGTGCGAGCCGACGCAGGCAAGCTCAGGTGGGCAGTCAGGCCGACAATATCTTGTAGGTGACTGTGCGGGGCCACCTCTACCTAAACCATCCCATTAGACGTAGGTAGTCCGAGAGCCCTCAAAACTGCCAGAGAGAACCAGACATAAGAGGTATCTGATCAAAGACCTTGTTCTCATCTCGTACCTATCTGGCCAGCGAACTACCTGTCCTAGACTCCCTTCAGAATATGGGGACAGACATTTTGTGTCCAAGTGGGTAGAGGCATCGCCTCCAAGACGCAGCCGGAGCAGATCCGTCCAGGACGATGGACCCACACGATCCCGTGCTGCTGGGGCCACCAGCCTTGACTGTTAACAGTACCACTGTCAACTATGTATCTTGAATGTTTTGATGCCGATATCATTTTTGCCTGTCGACAACACCGTGTGGAATAGACCACTATCAGAGTCGGTTGGTTGTGAGTCACTGCCCGACCGGGGCGCAGGGAATGTATGTCGATAGACAGCCAGAGCTCTGTTCGGAAGCCTGGTTTGATGTCGGTAAATCTGCGCCTCTCTGCATCGTGATCGTTGACGGCATCATGCTGCGAGTGAATTACCTGATACGATACGGTTGTGGGAGGAGTCCGAGCGCTTTTGTCAACCCTAAATATGTATGCACCTCATCCCACCGAGCGTCTTGACAAGCTTAATGTCGTCGACCATACTTCCATCCAAACAAAGAATACGCCGCCATGGATGGATGGTCTTTGACCGAGGGAGTACTAGACATCCACTTTCACTTATGTGAGGATAGGTCGGGTGTGTTCAGCCACGGGGGAAGTTATCATCCCCTGGAAAAAGAGAGCAGCAATGCCAATGAAACTATCCATCCATCCTTCATCCGAATTTCTAGTCGTTCAATGGAAGTGGCGACTATGTATTCAGGCAAATTGGTGATGTAAGGCTGTTTTCAGCGGAAAACGGATGTGTTTTGGCCGATACTAAGCACAAACTGACCTCAGCAAGACATTAAGTACGCCCATGATTATCCAACTCTCCACGATGCCACTTGAGTCATTGTTAGAATCTTGAAACAGAAGTTGTACTGGAAGGAAGCGGAGATCAATGGGAAGCGAAAATGAAACAAAGGACAGAGGAACAATAGTAAAACCCAATGTAGACGACCACCTACGTGAAGTTCGACTGAGAGTTGCCTGACCAGGGAGGTGGAGTTTACCGCTACCTACCTCTAGGTAGCTTCTAGGTAGCTGGACGGTCCCGTCGTTATATAGAAAGTACACACACGGGGCGAGGCGAGCAATAACAGCGGGAACAGTGGACTTCCATTCATTAGGTAAAGTTCCATGGTAACCTATCAACCGTGGCACATTTCAGCTTACACTGAGCTACCTCTTACCTATGGAGCTCCTACCCTGCTAAGGTACCTGGATGTTGGTCTAGCAATGCGGGGATCGATACCTAGAGGTAGGTACCTAAGGCCCGACGACTTACTTCGCAGGGCAAGCGGGGTCTTTATTTTTTTTCAATTTTTTATGATTTGCCCTGCCAACACACTCGGCGCACGGTGCAGCGGTCTCGACATTTTTCGAAACGAAGACATTGTCCATAACCCACAACCCGACGTCGACCCACGTTGCCGCTGGAGAGACTTAAGAGTGTCAGCCTCCTCCGCCTTATTTGGGCCTCTCCACTCTGCTCGAAGCATTCCGAGACGTGCGGCACCTTGAGAATTTCTCCCCTTCCCCCATTTCCCGCTTTGCGCCTAGGATAGCGGTCCGCCCACACCTACCCATCTCGACCAGTCCGCAAAGCGAAATCACAGACAAGATGTCGGACAAACTCACTCGGTGCGTTTACGTTCACAAGGCCGCGCGCATCTTTGTGCTGCTTACAGAAGCATCGGCCGCAACTGGCCTGTGCTAGTCTGGCCGTATGCGCTGTCTGGCTTCCACCTTGCTGACCTCGCCTGTTTCGCGTCTATAGTATCGCTATCGTCAGTAGCGACAAGTGCAAGCCCAAGAAGTGTCGCCAGGAATGCAAGAAGTCATGCCCCGTTGTGCGCTCCGGCAAACTCTGTGTAAGCTTCTCTCTTCTCCATAGCCCTCTTGCGGTACCACCAAGACCAGTCAGCTAACTGCTCTCTAACAGATCGAGGTAATATCTCTCCGGACCCCTTGCGATCCCCGTGTCTTGCGCGACAACATCCTCCTGACATCCGATATCTAGGTGTCTCCCGAGTCGCGCATTGCCTTCATCTCCGAACAGCTGTGCATTGGTTGTGGTATCTGCCCCAAGCGCTGCCCCTTCGGCGCCATCACCATTATCAACCTGCCCACCAACCTCGAGAGCCAGATCACCCATCGCTATGCCGCCAACAGCTTCAAGCTTCACCGTCTTCCCATGCCCCGTCCCGGCAACGTCTTGGGTCTTGTCGGAACCAACGGTATCGGCAAGAGTACCGCGCTCAAGATTCTCTCCGGAAAGCTTAAGCCCAACCTGGGCAGGTACGACAACCCGCCTGACTGGGAGGACGTCATCAAGTACTTCCGCGGTTCTGAGTTGCAGAGTAAGGAACACGGCTTATCTTGGAAGGAGAGCAGAGGATTGACCAATTGCAGACTACTTCACCAAGCTGCTCGAGGACGACTTGAAGGCTGTTGTCAAGCCCCAGTATGTCGACCAGATCCCCAAGGCCATCCGCACCCCCGATAAGAGCGTCAAGTTCCTGATTGAGGGCCGCCGCTCCCTCGATAACCTTGATGAGGTTCTTGACACCCTTGGTAGGTTCAACATGCTTTGCGCTTTGTGTCTTGCACATTTGGACGCCCTGGCTGATTTTCAATAGAGTTGCGCCATATCTACGACCGTGATGTTACCCTCCTTTCCGGTGGTGAGCTCCAGCGTTTCGCCATCGGTACCGTTTGCGTTCAGAAGGCCGATGTATACATGTTCGACGAGCCTTCCTCGTATCTCGATGTCAAGCAAAGACTGAGTGCCGCCCGCATCATTCGCTCTCTTCTCCGCCCCGACGACTACGTCATTGTCGTCGAGCACGATTTGTCCGTCCTCGACTACCTCTCCGATTACGTCTGCTGTCTGTACGGTCAGCCCGCCGTCTACGGTGTCGTCACCCTCCCTCACTCCGTCCGTGAAGGTATCAACATTTTCCTCGACGGTCACATTCCTACCGAGAACTTGCGTTTCCGTGACGAGAGCTTGACCTTCCGCATTGCCGAAGGCACTGAGGAGTTCATCCAAGAAAAGTCGCGCGCCTTCAAGTACCCCGCCATGGAGAAGACCATGGGCAACTTCCACCTGTCCATCGACGCCGGTTCTTTCTCTGACTCCGAAATCATCGTCATGATGGGCGAGAACGGTACTGGAAAGACCACTTTCTGCCGTCTCTTGGCCGGTGTTCTCAAGCCTGATGGCACCAAGAGGGTTCCTGAGATGAAGATCTCCATGAAGCCCCAGACTATCACTCCCAAGTTCGAGGGTACCGTTCGCCAGCTGTTCTTCAAGAAGATCAAGGCTGCTTTCTTGTCTCCTCAGTTCCAGACTGATGTCGTCAAGCCTCTGAAGCTTGATGATTTCATTGACCAGGAAGTCAAGCATCTGTCCGGTGGTGAACTTCAAAGAGTTGCCATCGTTCTTGCTCTCGGTATCCCTGCTGATATCTACCTCATCGACGAGCCTTCTGCCTGTACGTGAACCTCTTTCCCACCCCCCATTGAAATACATTTCTAACCTCCCTCTAGATCTCGACTCCGAGCAGCGTATCATTGCTTCCCGTGTCATCAAGCGTTTCATTATGCACGCCAAGAAGACTGCCTTCATCGTCGAGCACGATTTCATCATGGCTACCTACCTTGCCGACCGTGTCATTGTCTTCGATGGCAAGCCTGGTATCGACGCTCATGCCAACAAGCCCGAGTCTTTGCTCACTGGCTGCAACACCTTCTTGAAGAACCTCGATGTCACTTTCCGTCGTGATCCTACCAACTATCGCCCTCGTATCAACAAGCTGAACTCTCAGCTCGACCAGGAGCAGAAGCTCAGTGGCAACTACGTAAGTTCTACTTTAAACTTGAGAGGCCTTCCCATCCTGTGACTTCATGCTAACATTGTTCTTCCCTATAGTTCTTCTTGGATGATCCGGAGAAGAGCAGTTAAGGACGGCATCTCCAATGATGTTCTTCACAAGAATAATACAAATAGCGGCAGAGGCAACAATACCAAACGCCACCGTCGTTGTTATGATGATGCATCGGATTCCGGCGTTCTAGGCGTCCAAAAAGAAAACGGCAGTTCCTCCAATCCTGACGGCACCAGGGATAGTAGCGGTAGCGGTAACGGCGGCGGTTCTGGTTTTGATATCGACACTGTCTCTTCTTCTTCTGAGGACGACGAGCCAGATGATTAACCCCGGCGGCGGCAGTCTGTTCCCTGTTGCCTGGTCCTACGAAAAGAGAAAGATATACCTCTTCGCCACATGCTTTATGAGAAAGTTTGCGCTGTTTTTCTTGGTTTTGACAAAACCCTTGCTTGAGGGTTGACTACAACAGCGGACGGGGGGAACCATCAACGTGGACTGGATCTTTTCGTAGATTGAGGGGCAACGGGTCAAGCAGAGCGACTGCCGCCGGAACTCTCAGAACCAAGTGGTTGTTTTGAGGGGACCAAAGCACAAAGAATGGGATCAGGGGAGGTTTGGGAGGGAGGCGATTGATCTGACTAGTTGTTGAATACACGTTGAAATTTAGGTGGGAACATCTGACCTTTGATTCTCTTTTGTCGTGGTTATTTTATTTTTTATTTGTTTATAAACTGCATCCACTCAACCTGTGGTATCGCGCTTCCCATGCTGCCGAGCAAGCATCCTTCAAGATGAGAAACGCCTTGTCCCTCACTGCGAGGGCAAAGGCAGAGGCGATTCTACATTCGACAAAGTACCACCATCCTGTCGCGGGAACGACGAAGGACTCTCGAGAATCCAAAAGCAGATTGGTCTTGCCCCTTGGTCTTGTTCACGCTTTCCCAAGCTGTAACCCTCCTTCATGACAGTAACCGCATATTGAGTTACAGCGGCAGTTCGATGATGAATAGGGTAGCCAAATCGCAATAATCGCACCTCCTTTGCACTGCCGTCACCATATATTTATTGTACCTATATAGCAGGTCGGACGAACGGACGGTGTCTAGGCGTTGAAGCCAGGCTATGCTCTCTAAGCAGTTGCGGTTACCTATGAGTACTTGAACCCCGAGGTTCGCTTTTGAATGCCGCAACACTCATGGCTCGCCTTAGGTAGCACGCAGGCAATGTCGTGGTTGAAGGGGGCGTCTAGGTAAAGCCTTCTAGTTCGATCACGATCACAGAGTTGATTTGATAGTGTTAGAGGACGGGAAGGAAACAAGATGTATTGATCACGCAGTACGGCCAAGCCATCTATGCAACATTCCAATGCTGGCTTGTTTACCTTTTTGTTTGGTATCTTGCTACACTACTCCTGCTGTTTTGTTTGGACAAGATCTATCCTGAACCATCCTCGACCTTGCAAGAACGCATTGAAATGATCAAGTATGGATCGGAAGACACATCAAACAAGATTCTTCATAACATGCATGACACACTCAGGCTTAAATCTGTACTCTTTTGTTAATTAACATGTCGGAGGGACCTGAGCGGTTCTGGACATGGAGTGTGATATGGTGAACCAGGAAGCAGATAGGAGGACTAACACAAGAAGATAGAGCAATAGGCCAAACAATCTTAGTTGCTCGACTCTTTAATCTTCATTTTGCTATCGTTACTATAAGTTCTTTTGTGACTGTAGTTTATATTACGGTCTAGGGTGTTTCTTGATTTTTGAGATTATTGTCAAAGTTTTTTTTTCTTTCTTTCCTCCCTCTTTTTTTTTTCTTTTTTTTTTTTTCTTTTTCACTCCCGTTCACCTTCCTTCCTGTGATTGTTACAACTACTTGGGATGCACTACAAGATAAACAGTCTCACTTGAGCCACCAAAACTATTTTACTCACCTGAAAGACAGAATAATGTATGTGATCTTCCATCGACCATTAGGTAATCGACGGTTCAACAGTAGAGGAGGATGCCAAACTCACCAGTAGATGATGACATATACAGAGATGCTGAATATATGAGCAACTATACGACACAATACACTAGATCGGAAGAATATAATCTACTCACCGATGATGGACAATGTCTGTTAACATCTGTCTTTTTGACACATTGAATGACCATCCAATCGGTCATTTGTTCTACCCAACTTTTTTTTTCATAGCATAGTTTTCTACCTGGCCAAAGCCATAACGAAGGCGGATGGAAAGAGAGACAGAAGAAAAGAGCAACTACTGAAAAAGGACTTTGCTATTGATGATTAGAGATGGGAAGTGGTGGTGGTAAACACGTACGAGAGTACTTTCAGACTGCAAATATAGCCATCCGGACATCCTAACGCTTCCAGGCGGAGGTACACATGCCCCTTCCGTAAACCCCGACATGTCCTGGCTTGGAGCCAGCCTTGGACGGGTAGGCGCCTAGTCCTCCTCAATCTCGCCCTCTTCGCTACCCGCACGGACGACAGCGGGTGGTGACGATGTCTTCTCTTTCTCCTGCTGTTTTTGGGGCTGTGGCGACTTGACGACATCACGAGCAGGGCTCGTAGCCTCACCCTTAACGGCGGGAGCGGCGGGAACGCCGGCGGCAGGAGTAGCGGTGACGCTAGGCTCGGTCTTGACTCTCTTCGCCGGGGGCCTGCCGTCTCGGCGGTCTTGGTCGTCCTCCTCGGGGCGGGTGCGGCGGGATGAGCTGGGTCTCTCGTCACCATATGGCAGCTCATCAACATCGCGATCCATTACTCGCCTGCGATAGATTCTCTCCCTATCCTCGTCGCGACTGCGTCGTTCCCGGTCATAATGGTTGAGCTCGTCGTGCCGGGGGCGGCGATCGTAATCACGGTCGCGGTCACGCTCACGGTCGCGGTCTCTGTCCCGGTGATCGCGGTCCCTCTCCCGGTCTCGATCCCGGTCTCGGTCCCGTTCTCTGTCCCTGTCTCTCTCACGGTCACGGTCACGATCACGGTCTCTTTCCCGTTCACGATCACGGTCACGGTAGTCACGACGATCACGATCACGCTCGCGATCGCGATCCCTATCTCTGTCTCGAATAGAGTCATGATGACCATCTACTGACCTGCGGTCCGAAAGCAGGCTCTCTGCCATGCTGGACTTGCGGAAATTGCGTTCCCGCTCGGCGATGGCCTTGCGGCGGTCCGCCTCGTACGGATCGTGTTCTGGACTGCGGCTGCGAACGGAGCGTGCACTGCTGCGGTGAGAGCGCTCACCCCTGTCCCGATACGAGTCGCCGCGATCACGACGACGCAGGCGGTCTCTTTCGGCCTCTTCTTCCTTTTCCTTCAAGCGGCGAATGTGTTTTTCGAAGGCACCGCGGCGAGCCTCGTCGGAAGTAACGGCCTTGAATTCATCGCTCTGAGCAATGCGACCCTCTACCTGCTCGTAAGTTTCATTGGCCGTGATGGGAGGTTCCAACCTCTTAAGGTACGAACGAAGATCGTCCAAGGCACGACGCTGCTGGCGTTCAGAATGCTTGTCGTCATCTGCTGACCGTTTGGCCTTCTTTTCTTGAAGCTGTTTTCCAGTGGTTAGATATGTGGTCCCGCATATGGTCAATGCAGGTCACTTACACGTTCGAAAATAAGCTCAAGAATATCGCGCTCAATGTTAGCGGTGCGGCGGTCATCTTTCACAATTGCTTCAAACTCTTGGAAAGTAGTCTTGGGAGTGACCTCAAACCGTTTATCCTGTCATCCTTCGTTAGCCCAAGTCCGAAAGTAGGCTTTCGTTTCAAGTGTCCTCACATCAATAACATCCAGGACATCGTTCCTGGTGGTTCTCAAGGCACGTTCTTCTTCCTCGACGACGTCCCAGAACAATTCCATGGGGGTTGAGCCGGGCTGACCGGCCATAGCCAAGTACCTCTCATCGTGCTCGAGAAGAGGGTATACCTTGGACCACTTGGATCCTGCTTTGATCTTACCATCCTTCCTTAACTCGGCAAGAAGAGCGCAAAAGTTGTCGCGGTTCTTGCGCTCCTTACGGAGCTTCTTGTTTTTCTCCTCTTGCCTGGAGTCATTGAAAGTGCGTTCTAAAGCCTTGACGTGGTTTTGGAACACGGTCAAGATATCATACTTGCTGAGGGACTTGTACTTCTCATCCTTTTGGAACTCTGCAGTGCTCTCAATAGTACCTTGAGCTTCAGACCACCGAGTGTAGGGCTCAAGGTCAAGTTTCGGGAGAAGCTCAATCAAACCGTCCATAGCACTCTTGCGCAAAGCGATTTGGTGATCCTTGTGCGCCTTTTTAAGCTCAACACGGTAGTCCTCGAACAGCTGGCGTCGCTCATTGTCGTCATTGGTAGACCGGAATATGGTTTCGCCTTCGATCATAGGCCGAGCAGTCTTCCAGCGAGTGTAGTGCTTGATTTCCGGGTGGCTTCGTAGCATCGTGGCAAAATCGGCGCGTAGCTTAGTTAGTCTCTCCTTTGCACGCTCCTTATCCTGAACAATGACATCATGGCAATACTTCTCGAAAGCGGCCTTGCGGTCCTTTGGATCCTTGATGGCACGGAACTGAGGATCCTTGACAACAGCTCGGAGAGTTTGTTCCCAAGTCCAGTCGGGCTGGACGCCACTGCGTTTCAAAAGTTTGACGAAGGCAGCCTCCGCCTCCTCTGGTGTCGCGTATTCCGGATCGGCGGTCGCAGGAATGAAAGCTGGAGCTGCATTGTTGTTGCCAAACGTCAACTGGCGCAACTCCCCCAGTGGTTCTCGGTGGTCGCGGTGGTCGCGGTGGTCACGGTGGTCACGGTGGTCACGGTCCCGATCCCGATCGCGATCGCGATAGTCACGATCACGGTCCCGATCACGATAGTCTCGGTCGCGATCGCGATCGGGGCGGTAGTTATCAGATTGACCGCCTCCATATCCACCTTGATGGCCACCTCCGGGAGCCGAAAAAGGACCGGTAGGAGTACTGTTGAGAACGAGGTTAGTAACTAGATTACCTGACCGAGTACGCATAGACCAAGGACTTACGCAGCGCTGGTCGGTGTTGTGGTTCCGACACCAAGAGCTTGCTTGTAGACTTCAGGCATCTCCCACGAGCTTTGCTTGGTTTCAGTGTTGTACCAGTACTTTTTGCCGCCCTCGGCTGTATATTCTTTCCAGGGCTGGTTGGCGAGCGCACGCTAGGAGCCTGTTAGTACTTTTGCTTCGGCGACGGACTGGAGGCGCCTTCAACATACCTCGGCGGGAGTCATCAGCTCCTCCGGCTTGGTCCATTGCGTGACCCTCGTTAGAGAGTTGTAATAGTATACACGTCCATCAGGCGTACGGTGTTCTTGCCAGGTCAGGCCTGGCTGCGGGAACGGCCCGCCGGGCAGAGGATTCATCGTGACTGAGTATGTGGTCGATACTGAGAAGAGATGTTCAGTTCCGTAGATATTTGAGCCGAATTTTCAAAGATGGTCGAGGATCCGGCAGCGATGCGGCCGTGGGGGTTGAAGAAAACTTTCGAGGCTGCGAATAGGAAGAGGTCGGGACCCCAAGAAAATGCGCGACAGGCGAAAGAATGACGGGCAAATGCACGGATCCACTGCAGTTTGGCAGTTTGCGGTCCAGCGATTCAAGAAAGGCCAAGATCATAGCCGGAGGGTGCGTGGCACAGACCATCTCAGCTTCTGTGGGGCTGTGGTGGATTGCTCGGGCTGTCACTCTAGGGTCGCCCCTGGCACTCCAGGCCTGTTGCTATCGCTGCCGTTGGTTTAGAAGACGCCGGCCGGGCCCTTGCCGTTCGTTGTGGACTTGCCGTGTTACTCAACCTCACAGTCGGTCCCGGTTCCCTTAACACTGGCGCCCGATTCAGTCCACCTACCTACGACCCCTGAATGCCTTCACTGTAGTACCTTCCACATATCTGATCTACTGGAAGACCACGATTTATGACGGGGCATCTTTAGTATACTCCGCGATTGGACCAGCAGGAACTACGACAACTAATCAAACCAGTGGAGCGGAAATTCATCATCATAACCGGCGTCCACCGTAACTGGCAGCCAAGTACTTACTGCTGGCCTCACACAAATACCCAGGAAAGGCAAACAACTGGACCGACGACACTCACTCATATCTCCACAACAGAATGGTCTATAACATGAATGACGACGACGACACCCACGATGACGGCCAAGCATTTCTGGAACAATCCTATTTCAGTTACATCATCCCCTCTGCCACCAATTTTAGGGCAGACCCAAACTCACCACCAAGCTGGGTAGAAGGCATCAGCCAACGAGACGTGCTGTTTTTCGGTATGAGGTTGGCATCACGTACCCGCGCTGTCCTCTCACTTTACTTATTCTCTGACTGCAGATGAGACGGCTGATGTCTATCTTGTACTCCGTTCCCCTCGCCAGTATGAGGAAACACTACGATCTTCGCTATCCCGTATAGTCGTTACATTAGAGGCTCAGATTGTGAACGGCCATGGATCCGACCGTGAAGGTCCTCCGGCGGCTGAGATCATCTACACCGGACTCGTTCCAGACCCAGCCGATGCCATCATCTTGGGTACCGGGGAGGAGGAGAATGAAAAGGAGAAGGCCGAAGAGGATGGGGACAGCAAAGCCGAGAATGGAAAGGATTCATACGTCTACGCCATCTGGAGGATGCCCGTCTTCGTATCACGACCAAGAATGAGACTGCAAGCACCCTCCATTGTCTTTGCAGCAACTGCAGGCTTGAAGCTCCTCGATCACAGGAAATCTCGAGACATGGCCGACGAGGGCTACATGCAAAGTTGCGCACCAGCAGGCCTCAATCTTCTCGAGTCCTTCGCCGATGACCCAATGCTAGGCGGAATTCAGCCCCGTCTTTCCGCTCTCCGAGTATCCAGAGTCGCTCCTGTCACACAAACAAAACAGCCACTACGTCTCTTTAGGGGCATGCAAAGCCTCAGACTTCGAGTCTATCCCGTCGTTCACACGCGAGTACGCTTCGCGCGGCCCAACACAAGCCCACCAAGTCCAGCGTTAATCGCCCTTCTCGAGGTGGATTTTACCCCCTTCTTCGACTGCGAAGCCGCTTTGCAAAAGATCGACCTGGCCGTAACCGACGGCACAGTCGACGATCTCAACAACCAAGATCTCATGGTCCTCCCCCTGCACTGCGTCGCTCACGACCATCTCACCTTCCTTTACCGGCTCGCACCGCGTCAGCTCGAAATCATCAGCAAGCACCCCTCTCGAGAGCTCATCATCACGGTCGAAGTGGCCGTTCTCGTCCAGCCCCAAGGCGCCGACCCCTGCACGCCTAAACTGACCATGTCCTGGACCACACCGCTGGACTTCACGCCGCCCGTCAACCCTGGCTTCGGCACGCCCATGACGAAGCCAATCGAGCGCAGACACAAGCCCAGCCAGCTGTCCATCTCGGGTGGCGTCGACTCGATGCCGCTCGTCTCGCCCTCCGTCACCCGTCCAGACGCGCTCCCCTCGCTCGAGGCCTCCATCAACACGCAGCGCACCTTCGAGACGCCTGTCCCTGACTTTGGCATCACCGTGACCTTTGTTGGGCCCGATCGGCCCGTGTACGCCGGCGAGGAATTTGCTTGGACAGTGTTCGTCGTCAACCGCTCCAAACCAGAAGGCGCCACTGGCACCTCTTCGACTTCCACCTCCGCCACCACCACCACCACCACCAACACCAACGGCATCATCACCACCCGCAGCAACAGCATCAGCATCACCAACGCCATCAGCGGCCTAAGCGGCATCGGCGGCGATGGTATCCCCACAATTCTCACCACCCCGTCGTCCACCAATACCACCACCACCAACACCACCACCTCTGGCTCTCCCGCCTCCCAGCGCAAACTAGCCCTTTACGCCCTCCCTAAACGTCGACGGAATGAAGTCCGTACACACCGCGCCTTGTCCACCGCAGCGCCCTCTAACAAGCGCAACCCACTTATCGCGGACGCCGTGCTGGACGATAACGTGGTGCACGCGATGCAGCGCAGCAGCGTGGTGGACAGCACCGAGGTGGTCTGTTTGTCTGCGGACGCGCGCGTGGGGCCCCTTGCTCCCAATGCGTGCGCTGTGGTGGAGCTGAGGTTTTTGGCGCTTAAGGAGGGGGTGTTGGGGATTGAGGCGGTGAGGATTGTGGATTTGGGAAGTCAGGAGCATGTGGATGTTAGGGAGTTGCCTGTTATTGTTGTTAGGGCTGGGAGGAAGGATGGGGAGGAGAAGGAGGGGAATGATGCCAAAGATGGTGGGGGGGAGGTGTTTGAGGAGGTGTCTATGGAGTGATATGATAGCTGGTATGGACGGTAAGTGATCATAGTAGTGAGTTGGTTGTGGAGTTGTTAGCATGACGGAAGGAAGCTAGTTGAGATTGGCAGAACCGGGTGGTCAAAGTAGATATAAATGGTATTGCGATCGTTTTATGATATTACGGGCTGGCGAAGAATAGCTAGCTCATCGAATGCCGAGATTCGGACAAGGTCACTGGGTCGGTCATTCACAGTGACATGATTATTATCGTCCAGATTCACACAATTGTTGCCTTTAAAATACTATCGTGGACAAGTCTAAGGGCGAGATAACGTCATGAAGATCGGATTCCCATCAGATTGTTATATCCTCAGCAGCCCAGCCCAGGGAGCCTGGTGGGTCAAGCATACCCAACTACTTGACATACTATGATACAAAAAGTGTTCGAAGCGGTCTACGGCCAATGTCAGGGATAGCACTGCTGTGAGGGAAACAGGGATAAAAAACGGCTTAGAGGCCGAAGACCCGTACATCGACAATCGAACACGACACGAGGTTGCAAGAACATGGGGGAACACGGAAACTGAAACGTCACCATGAAGGATCATCCAATTTGAGAAGAGCGTACCCTAAACCGCTACATTGGTGCGTTATCGAAACAAGTCCTTGCTGACCGAACAAAACCAAGGAGAATTCATATGGAGAAAGTAAATAAAGAAGGGGTCGTGAAAAGCCAGAGAAGAAGAGCCGAAGCCAGATCCAAGCGCAAAGAAATACATTCTGCCACCGCAAAAACAGGGTATAACACTCGTATGCGACCAAGAAACCTTCCCTCCCTCCTGTCTCCCCGAACCAAACATTGCAGTGCTGGGAGCCCCGGCCCAGCAACCCAAGCATACGAAATCGCCGAAAATCGTATAACGAAAAGCCATAATAACCACAGAATCGCCAATCACCCGAGTTTCCAAGTCGACAAAAAGCTCATTTGTACAGCCGTTGAGCACTTCGCGAGTTGGGGGAGAAAGAGAGTAGAGACCTGGGAGCCAGCAGATCCAGCACGCCAACAAAAGAGGTATCATCCAAAAAAGGAAAAAAAAGAAGAAAACCGACAACCATGAAACCAGCCCTCCACCCACTATGCATCCCCCTATGATCCGATATCGGAAAACCGAATGCTGCAAACCCATTGCACGACCGCCCAGTAAAAGGCACGCTCATCCCTCCAATGACTCGTATACTGGGGTATCTTTGAAACGTTGGAACTCGGAAATTGAAGGATGACCGGGCGGCAGGCGTGTATCTTTAGCAATCGTTTTCCCGTCCTGGAACGAGGCAGAAGTGTCAAGAATGGCGTCTCATCAATAACATGACTGGTCACCCTGAACCAAATGCGCACCATCACAGCGTTGTTCTCATCTACTGTGGTTGGTTGGTCCACCACGTAGCAGGAGTTTGCTGTTGTTGGGTCCACGGCTGCGAAACGGCCGGGGATGGTGCGCTCTGGTGCATGTATTGGCGCGGAGTTTGGTCATTTGAGTACATCCCCTGAGAAGGAGCACCATAGCCTTGGTTCATGCTGGGCATAGTCGAGTAAGACATGTTATTTGGCTGAACCTGGCTTCCAGAACCCGAGTGACGCAACTGGGGAGCAGGGGACTGTTGGGAATGGGGCTGTTGGGGCTGTGCAGTGTAGGCTGAGTAGCTGTGCTGCGGCGTTTGGGGCGTCGGGGGCCACATTTGTGAATTGGTATAACCATAGTTCTGGCCGGGTTGTGGCATGCTTCCGCTAGGAGCTGACGAAGAGTTTGTTGACTTCGAGCTGTTCTGCGCTGGAGCTGGAGCCATACCTCTCATTGTACCTTGAGTGGCCGAAGCCTGTGCATGAAGGGGCTGCGAGTACGGTGCCGCCGTCATCATAATTTGAGGACTCTGGTTTGGCACAATGGCAGGTTGCTGTAATCCGGAACTAGGGGCATGAGATGATGCGGCTGACCGGCTGGTAGGAACAGCAGATGCTTCGGAACCGACCGGCTGGCTCAGGTTCGTGGCAGTGGCTTGATCGTGCGGCCTTCGCCACAGGTTTTGCAGGTAATCACCACGCATCTCGCGTTGCTGGTTGACCGCGCGGTTGAACTCGGCTGCATGGTGAGCTTGCGCATGCAGTTCGGATAGAGGCGTAGTCTGAGTCCGATCCTGGTACGGCGGACCAGTAATCTCCTGTCGTGGGCCAGTCTTCAGAATAGTCGAGTAGTCCCGGCTCCTAGTATCATGGTAATCTGGTCCTAGTGTTATTACGGGCATTCTGGTCGAAGTTGCTGGCGGCGGTCCAATCATACCTGGTTGTAAGAGGGGCTGAGGGGCGCCATACGGGCCTGGGTTCGTGTTGTAAATGATCTCCCCGTGAGGTCCTCCAAGTATAGAGTTCTGGTTGGCTTCGGCGGCTGCTTCCCGGGCCTTGGTTCCCCCAGGTCTTTTTTCTCCGGCTAGATCAGCCTCGGTGAAGCCTTGTTTCCGTGCCTTTGTTTCCCAGTAATCGTCCCTGACGCGGCGGCCGTTGGTAATCACCCTACTACCAAACTGACGGAACATGCTGCGGGCCGTGACGATGGCAATCTGGCGTGATCTGTACGAGAAAGGCAAGATCTCCTGGTTCACAAGGTCGTCCTTTTCCTCCTGGTTCGCTATGATCTTGTACAGTGACCTGTTTTTGTTGAAGAGCAGGTATGAGTCGCGGTAGCCGAGAACTCGGGCACATTCGGTGGCCAACATGAAAAGCTTGTCACCTCGGTTGGGTACCAAGAACGTTCGGCATCTGTATTCACGATTTCCCGTAAGTTGCCCATTAGGCATAACCTTCTTCTCACCGGCCTCGTCAATCTCCCTTGGCAAGTATTCATCTCCGCCAGGCCCGAGCTGGTCGGTTGTGTGGTCACGAACGGTCGGTAGGGCTTTCAAGGTCGTTTTGGTTGGGGTCGTCTTGGGAGGCGAGGCCTGGAGAGGCGTGGCTGCGGGGGCGGGGGCGGGCGCGGGCGCGGGGGCATACGTGGGTGTTTGTGTTGGGAGTGGGAGAGGAGCACTTTGGCTCTGTGGTGTCTGTGGTGGAAGTGTCTGTTGGATAGACGGCGCAACGGGGCCCTGGCCGACGGGCTCGGGGACACCCCCAGATGGTCTGGACTTCATCGGTCTTCCTCGCTTTCTAGGCTGCTTGTCACCACCTGTCCAGGGCGCAAAACATTGTCAGCGTGTTCAATGGCAGCACCTCGTAGCACGACTAAACATGTAACAGGGTGTAGGTACACCGAGTTGCAGACGACACAGATACACAGGATCAGGATGGAATGCACAACATACCGTCATCAAGAGTGGAACCTGGCGGTCCAGAGTAATGATAATCGTCGGGAGAACGTTCCCGTTTGAGATTCCGTGGTGGCCCGCTCAAGTCTGGTCGGACACGCACGTCAGTATTTCACATGCAAGGATATTGCGGCAGCGTTCCAGATGAAAGAAGAGAAAACGAGATTGCAGAGCGATTGGCAAATCTAACGACGCGACGGGGATGAAGTGCCTAGACGCGAGCAGTCGCGAATCCTGGGGAGCGGGGAGGGGGTGCTGGTGGATGCTGAGCGGGCGGGTTTGCGGGGCGATGACTTGATCATTGTCGCAGACCCAGCCAGGCGGCCCAGGCCCAGGCAGCGCATCTCTGGGCCCGCGAGCGCCTGTAGAATGAAAGCACCGACTCTCCACATCGATGCCATCCCGTTGCCGTAGTAAACTTGGATACGGGAGAAGATGGGAGTAAGCCAATATCGCTGCCGTCAATGTGCCGTCCGGATTCCGTCGAAAAGGCCGGCATCGAAGTCGGTCGACGTCGGACTGTATCCACCCATGCCCGGGCCTCGTCCGGCACCAACACCACCGTCATGGTTCACGCAACGCACCGCACACGCACACGCAAACGCACCGTGACACCCATCACGCAGTCCCGGTCGCAGGGGCAGGCGCGCACACGCAAGGGACCAGCGACACGGAGCGACACGGGGGTA
Organism: Neurospora discreta FGSC 8579; assembly: GCA_009805215.1. NCBI lineage: Eukaryota > Fungi > Ascomycota > Sordariomycetes > Sordariales > Sordariaceae > Neurospora > Neurospora discreta. The sequence goes on from RANX01000010.1 coordinate 284,215, forward strand.
ATTGTTCGGGAAATATTCCAAGACCCCAGAACAGGGCAGACACTAAAGAAATCTGATGGTGGCATACCTGTGTTGAGCGCAGCGGGATTGATCGTTGCACTATCAACGCCGTTTGGCTGTGCTGCGTACATGAGTGCAGGCGACGTCAACCACGTCAACGGGTCTGCGAAACAACGTGTCTTGATATAGTTGGGTTGGCCGGGGGGTGGAAGCACTCGCGCACCGGAGGAAGGGGTGGGGGGGGGCCCGGAGCGGGTACGGTGGCTGACGAAACATGCAATCAAAAAAACAGGGCGCAAAGTCCCCTCCTACCAAGGCGGTTTCCTTCTCGACGGCGGTGTGCACTTCATCGCCGGCTTGCGCCTCTTGCTCGCCGAACTCAACCAAGAAATCACCCATGTCGCTGGCTTCAGCGCCCTCCTAGAGGAACGCCTGCTCCCCGTCGACACGGTGCACGCCGTTGCTTTGACCAACGACGGAAAGTCGGGAACCATCAGCATCTCCTTCGGCACCCAGTTCAAGACCGGACTCGAGGTCGAGGTGGTCACAACCCAGGGGTCCGTTTACTGGAACCCGACCCAGATCAGGACCAAGACGAAGGAGGGTGAGAAGACGGAGGAGTTTGAGAAGAGCACCGGTGTTAAGGAGGAGATGGCGGCTTTCGCTCAGGCGATTGAGAGGGGACAGACGGAGAAGGAGCAGACGCCTGGGGAGGCGTTGAAGGATTTGGAGGTGGTGCAGAGGTTGTTGGAGTCGGGTGAGGGGAAGGGTGTTGTTAAGGCGGTTGAGGCGTGAGTGAATATGCAGGTGTGGTGAGGGTGGTTATTCGGATTCAGCGTCCGGGGTCTCGGTTGGGGAGAGCAGACCCTGGCGGGAGGCTCTGCTTTTGGCTGCGAGACGCTCTGGGCTGTAAGAGGATGAGTTAGAGCCAGGTCGGATTTTCGTGGTCTTCATGATGATGCGGTGGTGGGACGTACAGTAAAATCCGAACATCAATAATGTTAAGCATCCAACACATGATGATGACGAGTATCCAAAGCACGATGGATATCTGCCAGGCATAGTGGTCTGTAGGAAGAAAAGGTGTCAACCGTGGAAACTAGCAACCAGGGGACAAAGGGAGTGAGAGTGGGCGTGGGTGAAACACACAGTAAGGAGCCTGTGAAGCAGGCCATATGAGAACCTGAGACCAGGTCAAGATGGCGTAGACCCCGGCTATAGAGTACCCAACTATCAAAGTGCGAGCCTCTGAGTCTTGCGGCAGTCTATATAATCAAGATCAGCTTCCATATCCCTTCCCCATTGCCACGACAAGCTTGGTGCAGGTAGAAAGCGGACATACATATCAGACAGCCAAGACATAATCAACGGCGCCGTTCCCAGACTCATATAAGTCATGAAGTAACTGGCGTAGGCGGCAGAAACTGGGGTAGTATCCGGATGAGAGGTCCAGATGCTCATGATGATGCATGGAATCAGTCCGATCACGCCTTCAGATTGATAGCACCGGTATCAGCATGAGCATAAAACCCCGAGTAATGTTCAGAAGACTTTATGGGTGTTCAACAACACTCACCTTGAGCAACCAACAGCGTCCACCGAGTCTGCAACAGATCCGATAAAATTGCCCAAATCCAAACTGTCATGTCAACCACACCAGTCAGCCTCGTCCATGTGCACCTTTCTCACCAGCCCTCCTCACATCAATCCATGTCCCCTTCCCTCAAGACCCCTTCAACATTCTACCCAGTAGGTAGGTAGGTAGGTAGGTAGGTAGGTAGGTAGGTAGGTAGGTAGGTAGGTAGGTAGGTAGGTAGGTAGGTAGGTAGGTAGGTAGGTAGGTGTAGGTAGGTAGGTAGGTAGATAGGTAGGTAGATACTCACCAAACACCACATTCACCCCATTTCCCGCAATCGGAATTGCATTCACCTGCTCAACACTCCACCTCGGTCTCCCCTTCTCATCCTTGAGCTCCTTCAAGAAGAGATTGAAGTAATTGTAGCCATAAGGCGCCAACACGGAAGCAATATACAGCGCCGGAATGAAGTAGGAGATCCAGAACCTCAGGGTCCGCTTGGCGGCGCGCCAGGTTATCTTTTTGGAGTCGGTTCGGCCGTGTCGTTTGAGGCGGTCCTCGGCGACTTGGATGTGTGCTGGGGTGAGCCAGCCGAAGCTCAGGGAAGAAGGGGTAGATGAAGGGGAGGAGAATGTTTGAGGAGAAGAGGCTTTGATGCAGCGTGGGTTGGGGGAGCTAGGGTAGTCCGGGATGAGGAAGAAGCCAGTGAATCCGATTAGGAGGGTTAGGAGGCCGTTTATTATAAAGAGCCATCTTGGTTATGGGGAATGATGATGATGGGTTAGCGTTGGATAAGTTGAGACGTTGGGTGCGGTAGTTTTTGTTTGGGGGGGGGACTACTAACCGCCAACCCCTAAGTCCCCATTTCCCTTCAAGAGACTCGAGCACTGCAACCTGTAATGCCCCAGACATCATCGACCCCAATGCCTGACAGGAATGGTAAAAGCCCATGCGCTTAGCGAGTTCGAGGGGAGTGTACCAGTACACTGTTTTGTTTTCAACCCAGCAGTCAAGTTGTCAGATATCGTGCCACATTCGTGCCTTGCATAACCATTTCCGTGTCCATGAGAGCCACTACCTTGTGCAGGTAGTAGTATATTACATGAACACTGATGGAGTCGGAAAGAGGTAAATGGGGTGGGACGAGGAAAAAGAAACCGAGAAAGGCAGACAACAAGGGAACTGAACTGACTGAAGAGAGTCATCATGCCCGGCCATGCACTGCTTTCAAACAAGCCGAGCAAGACTCGCAGGGCGTAGACTTGGTGAGCATTTTGGGCGAAGGCGATGAGAGCAGTCACGAAACCCCATCCGATCTCAAGCCCAGGAAGCCAGTAGCTGGGACGAACGTACGTGATGATTACCTGGGAGGGGATAAGCATAAGACAGTAGGAGATGCTGAAGAAGGTGAGGAAGCTGGGTAAAGCGAGTTGATATCAGCTGGCTTTGTTACGTCTGGCATTACAACGGATAGGTATCGTTGTTCTCACTAGTTTAACTCGTTGCCGTTGAGTTGCAAGTCTTCTTTCATGCCAGAGACGTATGCGGAGCTGATGTTGGTTTGGTCGAGGTATCTGACACCGAATTTGTCAATTTTGACTTTTTTTTTTCTTTTTACAGCTTGAAAACATGGAAAGTTCTCACTTGATCACTGAGTTGAAGGCACCATCATCAACCTCACGTCTTAACACAAAGTTATCCATCCAGCAACGATTCCAAACCTACCTTGCGAGATACACCCAAAAGTCAAGAGAAAGATATCCAGCCTCCGCACCAGATCCTTCTCCAACGGCGACCGTTCATTTCCATCCCGTTGCAGGAAAACAAGTCGCTTGGAGATGGTGTTCCAAAGCCGTTGCTTCGTCGAAGATGCTTGAGGTGGTGTGGCATTCAACCATTGTTCCTGACGAGGGCTTGATAGACGCGCATGGGACGCTTCATCGAGATCACCATGCTCCTCGCTGGTACCATGTCCATACCTAACCCTGCAACCGTTGGAATCACTAGGTCCAGGGTTGTTTCTGTGTCTGGTGTTGACACTGTTGTTGAGGTTAGTGTACCCAGAACTTTGACGATCGAGCAGCAATGGGGTATTCTCAAGGGCGGTGTTAGTAGCGGCGGGAGCACTCCTCCCATCATGCAGTGAGTCCGATGGTTGGAGTCCACCGTCTTGCGACATTGTGGCTTGTTCTAGGATCTCTTTCTGACAGTCTTGCAGTACTGGTCTTTTTGAAGGGGGAAGAGAAGGTCTGAACCGAACAGGCTGAGTATCGAAGTGGTTGGAGTCATGAAGGGGCGGACATATGATTGGGGAAGGGGATCGAGATGTTGGCACAAGAACGAGGGATAGGGCCAAGGCAGTAGATCAAACGGTCGGGTTGGGGGACGTCGCCGCGTGGGACATCCAGTGGGGAGCTTGTCGGTGGTGGTTTGAGGGTAACCCTGACAGACGGTGATCAAGAAGCCGGCGAGACTGGCAAGCCAGCTGACTGCCACTTGTCAAAGGCTTACGCGGCTACTGTAGGCGCAAAATGATGAATTTTCGGACTGGTGGCGCGATGTGACGGACAGCCACACGAGAGAAAAAAAAACGAGGCGTCGATAATAATGTAACCCGACGTTTTGTAACAGTAAGATATCCTGTAATTACCAGTATTAAGGAATACAAACACGCGATAAATCAATGCTAGAGATCTTTGGGTGCCTGAATCGGGTTACTATGCCAAGGCCTACTGACTGCTAGATTACAAGCTGGTTAGGCCTGGTTTTGCATTTAAGAAGGGGGGCTCATTTGTTATGTACTTATCAAAAGAGGATCTCCGGCTTTTGGCGAGGTCACTTACTCCACTCTTTTCTCTCATAGACCGCGAACTGCCAATGGGCGACGGCCGGGAATAGGACCCGTGCACTCATACCGCTAAGTGCAAATGGCCACTAAGTGCAAACTAGACTTATTCGCTTGCTCCGACTGTTTGCATTGTACACTACAGGGCAAGTAACTATACCGAACCCCGGCCCCGCATGTCCGAGCGAGTCCCAGTCCTGGAGATGTCCAGAGCGAAAAGGGAATAGTGGATGGAAGAGATGTTTCAAATGACTAAGAAATGTACCCCTCGAGTGCACTTTTGCAGGGATTGTAAGGGGGGCTGGCTAGGTGTTTTCGGGCTGTTGTGGGCGGCTTCCCTTCAGTTATAGTATTGTCGTTACAGTGAATTCCGTCAGGTCTCTAGCGGCCTCCCCTAGAGTCCGATCATCATATGTACCTAGGGTGGTGTACCTCCAAGCGTCCACTGTCTTTCCGCGTAAAGCCGGTGCAATTACATACCTACGACGGGAAAGGGCAAAGACATAGTCTATCTCCATTCCTTTTTTGAAAAAACGCTCCTGAATTAAGTTGCACTAGACCTCTGTGGGAACGTCAATCAAGGAGCATCGCTGCTCCTTACAAAAGTTGGCCTGTGCTTTACCCTGCGAATCTCCATCACCACCTTGAATGAGCGAGGGACGAGCGACCAAACCGAAGAGACAGAAGAAGTCCCTAAACCCTGTTCAATTAAGACCTGGATCCTCCTTATTCGTCCCGCATTTTTGTTTTCTCGTCCAAACCTTATTTGGACATCTCTTCCGCCATACCTCTAGTATACGTGTACCTAGCCCCGTTCGTTCGCTCTCGCTTCTCGTAACGAACAAAGAACACAGCTATGTACACTACTTAACTACAGAACTCGCGAACGCTAAACTCATTACATAACAACAACCCAAAGGAGTTTAACACCCTCGACCGCAATCTTTCCCCCTCTGTTTCCCGCCCGTTTGGTTGGTTCTCCGCTAGCGTCATCCTCTAGGTCGGTTCTTTTGCAATCTTACCAATGTACCATACTAGTTTAGGTTCCAGCACGTCAGTCAGAACACCGCCATGCTGATCTCTTCCAGTTGTGCTGCTCCAGGTTCCGTCTCTCCCCTTCCTCGCTTCCGATTGTTTGGGTTCTTACGTTCTCCCAGATGCCTGGGACGGACGGACGGACGGACGGACGGGACCATACCTGACCTGTGGGGAGAGGTGAGATTTTGGCGTAGTCTCTGCCTTGCTAATGTCATTCAACCCGAATCACCTATCCTCTCGGTTCCGCACTACTTGATCAACTGCCGCGCCAGGTCAGTCATCCATCACACTTTCTGGCTAGGTGAGGTTCCTTTGGCCTCCCCCTTTTTGTTCGTGATACATTCCTTGTACTGGTGCAGCCAAGCAACCCAATGTCCGCGCTGCCCCAGCCCGGGAAGTGACGGTATCCATCCGGTTACAGGACCCTTGATTATTGTACAAGGATGGAAGTGCGCATCGTTTGAGGTTACACACAGCGGTGCCTGTCTGCCGCCGCCTCTTCAATCCCCAACCGTGCCTGAGCTGACCTGAGGTATCTGGGCTGGCTGACCGGGCATCCCCGTTCGGGGGATTGTTTGGAATCCACTTTTACCTGCTAAGAATAAGCTTCCTATTGGCTCGTGTATAAGGCAACAAGTTCCCATTGGATACCCGATGCTAAGTCCATATCTGCTAGGAACGTGTACATATGTCAACACACTACTGACGCCTCGCTCGCTCGCTAACAGAAGAGTTGAAGCCCACACTTTTCACTACGTATCGCTACACGGAACTTGTCATGGCCAAATTATATATGAGAAATACTATCTCTACAGTAGATAATTTCCACGATAGCGCAACTGAAGCTTCGGTACAGTACTTTGCGTTACCGACTCCCTGGTTTGGCGTTTTGTGATGTTCGCCCGGGCCGTTACCCGCGCGGCGCCACTGTCTCGAATCTTGCAGCGGGTCCAGACAGTGTGTCCTCATTCCACATCAGGGTCCCGCTGAGGAGTAGATAGAATCACCCTGTACGGGGCACGGAACAGGGAGTGGCCTGCTACGCTATACAGGCTGAGGAACCTGAAGCGATGCACCTCCCGTCCGTACAATACACTACCCAAGGGGGATTACGATCGTCAAGAACAAAGAACTACGGACTTTCCATCCTTCCATTCCTTCCCACTTGCACTTACTAGTTTGAAGTAACTCGTCGCCTGACTAAACACACCTCCGTGTCGCGGGAAAAGTCCGAGTCTAGTAGAACTTTGAACTGTGCCGAATGTGCGTAAATGGGGGAACGGGATCGCCTAGTCGCCGCCCAAGTGCCGCCGGAGTGGTAAACCTCGTTTCTTTTCTAGTCCCTGTCTCGTGTGAACGTGTTTAGCACCGAGCTTGTGAGAGACGTTGAGTGAATTCCGAAAGTTTCCCGGTGGACGAACATCATATGGGGTCCAAAAGTGAGACAGAGATCAACGAACAGAAAGTTACACCGCTTACTGGTTGACAACGGTTCGGCAAAGGTTCAACAAGCCATTGTTACCACTGTGACCTCACCTGTTCTGGGCCGAGACAGCAGCCTGTCACTCATTGCCATCGAAGGCAGATGTTCGAGACAAACAAAAGTCCATTGCATTATTTTGACCATCATGTGCGTGTGTTTGTGCGTGTGTCTGTGTGAAACTGCATTGTATAATGGTATTCTATGTCGATTTTTGAGGATCGAAGGCGTTTCGTTTCCTTCCTCATATTCGTCTCCCATGGTATCGCGCAAATGGTAGAAATGAAAAGAAAGTGTCGGTCTAGAAATCCACGCTGCTAACTCGAAGGAGTTATTGCTCGCAGAAGATGGCTGAAAAGAAAATAGTCTCAAGGAAATGAAGCCTGTGTGTGCCTTTTGTGGCAAGAACTGAACGCAATCGCCCGTGTCCATGTGCGTGAAAGAAGAGGATGAAAGAGCAAGGACTTTTGAGGACCGAGAAAGAAAACAATAGAAGGGTAAAAAGAAGGTAAAGAAAAAAAAAGAAAGAAAGAAGAAAAACAATGACTTGAACGATAATACTCTAGTGATTCTGGTCAACGGAAATGGTCCACTTTGTCTGAACCGTAATAACGCCAGGATCCTTGAAAGACCCCGCCTCGGGATTCAGTTCAACTTCGGATCCGTCATCCCTGCTGAGGTTCCCTAGCTTGTTGTGATGACCGCGATGCTCCTTCTCACCCGAAGCCGCAACGGCGGACTGGTGGTGGACTTCCTTGTTGGAGGCGTACAAGTTCTCAAGGCCAATGTTGTCCTCCTCGGCCAAGTGGCTGTTATTCTTGAGCTTGTTAAAGCCAGACTTGTTGGTGCCGCCGAAAGTAGTCGTGCCGTCTGACTTGGAGGGCTTGGTGGTTCCTCGACGGGTGGTGCAGCGGGCCCAAAGAGAGCCCAACATGGGCATGCTAACGCAGAGAATAGCCAGATTAGGCTCCACGGTAGACCAGAAATCGGCATAAATCATGGTGCCAGTGAGGTTCTGCATATCGAGGCCGACGAGGGTGACGATACGGATGATGGCGACGACGGAAGTGCTGCATGTTATGTTAGTATCAGAAAGTCAAAACAGATAAGCAGTAAAAAAGGGGTAAACTTGCAGTAAACCGATCAAGAAAACGCCCGTCAGACCGGCCTTGGCAGTCCAGCTCATCTTCAAAGCCCAAACGGTAGGCAAAGGCAGCGTCAAAATAACCACGTCGGTGACGACATTGAAGGCACCGATGGCAATGAAGGATGCCTTTTGGCTACCGCACACGGCGCCCGGAGCTGACATGGGGTCGTAGGCAGCCCTAAAGGGGCGGCAGATCAAGAAGACCTGGAGAATATTGCCTGTGCTCCAGAGTAGGACGAAGGTCATGGCAATCTTGGTCGCAGTGCGCAGGCCGTCGTTGACGAAGACGCGCAAGTAGAAAAACATGACGGACAGCTTGACGGTGCTGATGCATGTGGCAAAGATGAGTTCGTACAAGACCAGCAACTTCAGGATAGGGACCAGGTTCATGTAGGTTTCAGTAAAGGGATAACCGACACCCATTCCAATCCCTATAATGCCATTTATTAGATATCTATTGTCACTGGGAAGCAAGCAGAAAGTGGTGAACTTACAGCAGCCCTGAATGATAAGCATCCCAATACCTTGAGGTACGGCAGCAAGAATGAGCCAGTCGTCCCACCATAGCTTGGCTCCAGACAGAAATCGAGCATACATGCGCATGCCAATGACTCCTAGTGTCAAGCCGACCAAACAGACGTTGATAATCAGGTGCGTCTTGACTATTCCTTTGGGCTCAAAGTATTTTGTGCCGAATAGGTGCGTCATCTCGGCGGGATTAGGGGCCTCCATGATGTGTGGTGGTGTTTATCGTCGTCGTTGCTGTCGTGGAAGAGAATTCGTCCTCGTTGTTGCGTTTTTTTTTTCTTTTCTTTTTTTCCTTGGAACGGCTTCAACCTCGCGGGTCTTGTGTGCGCCGCCTTCGTTCCTCCCTCCTGGCTTTCAAACCTATGACTTGCTCTTTCCTTTTCTTTTTGTTCTCGTGATGTGTGTCTTTCCTATGACTGTTTTGGGTAGGTGCTTCCCGCCGACTGCAAGTGGAGAAGTGGAGTGAGTGGGTCAAATTGTGAACGAGTATGTGTGTGAGAGAGAAAGAGTGAGATGTAAGATGTAAGATGTCTTCAAGTCAACAGGTGTGGTGTTGTTGGTGAGCCTGGGATGTTGATGCGATAGATGTCGTTGTTGTTTCTCGGCGCAAATTACGGCTCGGGCCTGGAGGTTGATCTGTGCTGTAGGTTCCAGAGACTCGGGTCTGTGGACTGTGCGTATGAAGGAGAGGAGGAGGACGGGCGGGAAGGCCAGCTTTTGAAAAGGTCTGAGCTTACAGCTTGCTTCTTTCCCTAGGAGCCTTGTCGTGATCGGTCCCATGTTAGCGATTCCTTCCCCTTGGGGGTATTGTCTTTGCTTTTTGTGGGAGAGTGGTGCTTACCCTAGCGAGCACCTACATACCTTGATAGCATTTGCAGTGACGAAGGAGGTTGACGAGGGGTTAGTGTAGGATCTGAGCCTGGGAAGGAGCATAGGGACGTTTCCGAAAGAAGGTCTGCAAGTGTGCCGTAGTAATTAATTCTTGGCGAGTGAAGATCACTGCTCGAGTGCAGAGAATCGAAACCTTAACGAAGGTGACCTCGCGCCGACGGGATGGTTGGAAATCTGGAAATCTGTGCGTATCCCCGTCTACTATGGAGTACCCCGTCTGTTCGTTGAAGTCCTCTCCTGATACTTCTGGGCTCCGGATTGAAACTGCCCTGGACGAGGTTGCACTCGACAATGAGTGTAGGTCCTTGCTCCGTCAGGCGTCAAGTGCCGCCCGGGGACGAGACCCGGGAACCAGACCATCAGGACATGCCTTTTCTTTTTCTTGTTCCTTTGATACCGTCTTATCCGCCTTCTGTTGCATTTCCAAATCCCACTCGTTTCCGCCATCCTGGCACACGCCTGGGCCTCCTGTCGGTGGGTGCAATTTGACACTGACACAGGCAGAAGCTGGGCAACGGTCAATGAGACTCTGACTGCAAGGTCGGCGCGCGGCCCGGGCTCTCAATGTGACCTCTGCCCGGCATAATCACGGCTATGACCGAAGTGCTGACCTGGGCTCATGGGAATCGGGGCTTCCAGCGAAAAGGCAACCAAAGCAGCAAGGCGTCCGGGTCCCAACATGTCCGCTGTGCCCGCCCATAGTGAGGCGAACGTAGTCGTAAACACACCGAAGATGAGCAGAAAGTGCCCTTTTGGCTGGCTGATGACAAAGCCAGTGTGGCAGAAGGCCAGGTCCTCTCAAACGTAGCGGCCGGCAGATGGTACATGTGTAAGTGGATAATAATTTGTACCCATGTATCCTTTATGACATTCAACCTGTTGGAGGCACGTGCACTCTGGGCCATTCACCCATACCCATGCACGGCCTCCCCTAGCTAGTTTTAGCCCTCCAGACCTCCCCACAGATTCTTTCTGCTTGTGGGCCTATGGAGGGGAGCTAGGTGTAGTGTAGTGTGCGTTGTTGTCCAATCCCTCCGGACTTACTCACCTTCCCGAACGGTCTTTGCCTCTCAAGGCCCAACCTAAGCACCCAACTGAGAGATTCAATGTAGACCGCGAGCAAGGCTACACGCAGTCCTTTTTCCTGTTAGTTCGGCAATGCTATGCCTTTGATCCATCTCTGGTGTTTTAGTGAGAGATTACTACATCAAGATGCCCGGTTGAGGCGGAGAAAAGTCCGGTGATGTCTTGATTGACTCGAATTCCGTTGCTGCTGATGGTGGCGGTGCTGCACACGGCACGGCACGGTTGATTGCATTCGTACTGCCGCACTCATCTGTCTCCCGGCGGGGGCTAATGTGTGTAGCCCAGATGCTGTATTTTGGGGACGGTAGAGGTATCCAATCCAGATGCCAGCAGCAAGGCTCGTGCAACCAACAATTTCAAATGGCACGAATTGCTTTCCCTGTTTTCCACAAGGCCTAGCAAGCAGTTTTGCTTCTTTCAGTTCAGTTGTGCAACGGAGGCTGGGCCGTTGAAGCCATTGGCCACTCACAGCCACTGCCGGTCACCGATGGAGCGAGGATCACCGACAGAACCCCCAGTTCGGGTCAGGGCAGAGCGACGCGGGTACGTCGAGTGCCATATTACCTACCTACCTACTTCTACAGGTACCCTCTGGCTGCTACGTTGCAACTTAGCTACAACCTATCTAGGTAGGTAGGTAGGCTTCTGCTTCCCTAGTGGGAAAGAAATCGACCATTAGCTTCATGATGTTGCTTCAATCTTCTCTCTGGGTGTTTTTCAGGGTCCGAATATCTCAGCTGAAGACAACGGCATAAAAAAAAGCAAGAACAGGTGCCGTTGAAGAATCGGCGATGGTCTGGAAGCTCATCCAAGCAATGCGATTGGTAGGTAGTTTTTGCTTTAGTGTACTTGTAGCCCCACCAATGACCCATGTACACTATGTAACCCGGCCTGAAGGCGGATTGTTCCGACCCATGTCAACTCCAACGTCCATACATATCCTGGAGTGTATTTACTCCACTCAGTGCACTAATGAAAATCTGGCCCTTCTGAAAATGTGGGCATAACTCCCCTGTTCCTCGCTTGTTATTCCAACCCCTGAGCCCATAACGAATGCAGCCTACTGCTGGATAATTCGTTAGCGCGAAACGAAGTACCTCTAGCGGAATTGATTGGCCTTGGAGGCTACGTATTTTACACTAAAGAGAACCGCGCCGAACTCTCCCACAACGACCACCTGCAACTCGCCGCCCCCACTTCCTCCACTATCACAAGCACCATCACTCAAAGTAGCATTCACCTGCCAAAGATTCCTGCATTACTTACCTTATGTAGGTAGTGTACCGCCTGTCCGCCTCCCACTTTCCGGGCCACTGAGACCATACATTAGTCTGCTTCCTCTTCCCTTGCTCTTCCAAGGCCCAGGCACACAACACACCTTTCTTTTGCGGCTCGCTACACCCGCTTTCTTCTTTGACTTTGTACATCGAACGCAACACTGCCCAATCTCGAGACACTTCTGTGTTCCTTCATCAAACAGAATGACACCGTACGATCTGCGAGCCACAACACGTTGGTGTATCTGTATCTTGTATTGTAATCCGTAGCAGCGTTCTCCAACCGCCCCCCGTGTTGCATAGCAAGCTTTCCCCTTATCCCTACATATCAAGCCAGACTACTTCGCAATGGAAGACCCTGCTTTTGCAGCTAATGCAGGCAGCCCAGATTTTTTGCAAAAGGGGGGCGTTGCAAAAGCAGGGGTATTGACTGTAGTGTACGCCTTTACAGGCGAACCCATCATAAACCCTTGAATGAATGAAGCCATACCAAGCCACCCCAACAGGCTAGCTCCATACTGTAAGTATATAGTGTACGCTCGCAATCTTTGGAACAGCCAGGAAGATACAAGTCGTACTGATGAAGATGGTCTATCACCAAGACTCGTATGTACTTGTAAATCTCTAACAGTGGAGTTGTGGCCCCGATCCCCCTTCCCCCCCCCCACTTCAGACTGTTGACCTTCAGTTTCTGTATGGTAGGTACATACCCGCCTTGCCATCCCCACTCCTTTTGCATGATTACGATGGCACATCCCACTTTTCTCCACCAAACTTTACCGGTGGTTCGGGTGGGCAAGTGGGCAGGTGGGCAACAAAGCGGACTCGGGAACTTCTTTCACCAGACTCGAGGCGATTACTGACTGCTCCCGATAGACCGGGCTCTCTCTCTCTCTCTCTCTCTCGCCCACATCAAGGCCAAGTCTGGCCTGCTCTGGCACCACCACCACCACCAAGCCTGCGGAGCCTTTCGAAGAGACTACCATAAGTAGAACCATCCATCATTCTCGAGGGACCACTAACACAAGGAACGGGGTCTGTTGTGTGGATTCCTTTCAAGTTCCTCTCGGGGTATCCCAAAGCCCCCCGATCTCTACCTAGGTATCAGACGTAACAACAATGCCTCACGATGTGTGTGTGTCGCAACCTCAGCGGTAAATTCGCGTAGCACTTGTGAAAAATTGTCGCTTGTGCATGTGTGCTCTTGTGCCAAGTTATACTAGACGGCTGTTAGACACCCACCTTTGTAAGTTGTATGGTTTCCACTTCCGTGATTTCCGGAGCCCTGGAGGGCTGCGTGGGGGAGATGAGGGTGGTGATCCTACCTTATGAGCTTCCTGCCCCGGCCCCGAGAAAACGGGTGATGTTTTGTCCAAACCGTACGCTCTCCACCTCCTGGACGCCAAGCCCGCTGCTCCTACCCTCTTCTCCCCTCCCCCTTCCTTCACCCCCATGCTATTTAAGCCTCGACCTTTTTTCCCTCCTTCAATCTTCTAGAGATACTCTTGTTTTTTTCTCTTGTATGCAATCAGCTGTCTTACTAAAAGTCACCTCGTCACCATGGCCTCCTCTGCTGTTTCGCTAGCAGGACTCGAGAAGTCCTATGACTATATTATCGTCGGTGGTGGCACGGCCGGTTGCGTCCTCGCTAACCGTCTCACCGAGGACAAGGATGTCCACGTCCTCCTGCTCGAGGCCGGTGATGACAAGACCACCGATCCCTTGGTTCTCACCCCTGGCCTCGTCGCCGCTGTTTACGGCAAGGATGAGTACGACTGGAACTTTCAGTCTGTTCCTCAGGTAGGTTGAAATTCTTTATGGCAGCAAGCAAGCAAAGAAGCAAAGCATCGAAACATTCAGGGGCTTATATCTTCTGTCATGTAGTCCACTCTGAACAACCGCATCATCAACCAAGCCCGCGGTAAGATGCTTGGCGGTTCCTCCGCCCTCAATTTCATGATGCTGGTATATCCCTCCAAGGCCTCCATTGATGCCTGGGCCGCCGTAGGCAACCCCAACTGGAACTTTGAGGCTCTCAAGCCTTACCTCAAAAAGTTCGCCACGGTGGACGTGCCCTCAGCCAGCACCAAGGACATCTGCTCCATCACGTACAACAACGACACGGTAGCCTACGGTGAAGGCCCCGTTCAGGTCTCCTTCGGCGAGGGTTACGGCGTTACCAACAAGGGCTGGTTCGACACCTTTGCGTCGCTTGACCTGCTCTCCAAGACGGACGCCCGCGATGGGCAGGCCCTGGGCGCCTTCCAGAACGCCAGCTCCATCGACCCGGCCACCAAGACGCGCTCCTTCTCCGCGGTTACTTATCTCACTCCCGAGGTCCGTGCCCGCGAGAACCTCAAGATCCTGACCAACACCCACGTCAACAAGGTACTTTTTGATACTACCGGTTCTGAGCCCGTTGCCACCGGCGTAGAAATCAACGTCAACGGCATTGTCAGCCAAGTCTCCGCCAACCTTGAGGTTATCCTCTCCGCCGGCGCCCTCCAGTCCCCTCAGATCCTCGAGCTGTCCGGCGTCGGCGGCAAGGAGATCCTCGCCCAGCACAACATCCCCGTTGTCGTCGAGAACCCAGCCGTTGGCGAGGGCATGCAGGACCACCCTATTGTGTGCCAGTCTTTTGAGGTCAAGGAAGGCACCCCCTCCGGCGACGTCCTGCGCGACCCTGCCGTACTCAAGGCTTTGCTTGACATGTACACCGCCGACCGCTCCGGCCCCATGGGCCAGCTGACCATCTCCGTCGCCTACACGCCCCTCGTCAACAAAACAGGCGTCATCTCCGACGAAGGCGTCCAGCAACTCTTTGCGGGCCGTGACTTCTCCAACCCTGCCCGCGCCGCGGTCCGCGACATCGTCGCCAACCCCAACGAGCCCACGTTCCAGTACATCCTGTTCCCGACGCAGGTGCACATCGCCGACAAGCCCGACAACATGGCGACGCACCTGATCCCCGTCGAGCCCGAGAACTTCTTGACCGTCATGACCATCCTCAACTCGCCCTTCTCGCGCGGGTCCGTGCACATCCAGTCCGCCGACCCCAAGGCGGCGCCCGTGTGGGACCCCAAGTACAACCACGACGACCTCGACATGGAGCTGCTTGCGCGCGGTGTGCAATTTGTCGAGCACCTGGTTGCCCCTGACGCGGCGCTCGGCAAGCTCTTGAACCAGGCCGGTCGTCGCCTGCCGCAGCTCAAGGCGGACGATCTCGAGACCGCCAAGGAGATTGTTCGCCAGAGACAGATTTCCGTCTTCCACATTTCGGGATCGTGCCCCATGCGCCCCCGCGAGCAAGGCGGTGTTGTGAACGAGCGCCTTCAAGTGTACGGTGCCAAGGGGCTGAGAGTGGTCGATGCTTCCATCTTCCCTGTTGAGCCGGCGGGTAACATCCAGTCGGTCGTTTACTCGGTTGCGGAACGGGCGGCGGATCTGATCAAGGAGGATCGCAAGGCGGGAAAGGTTTGAGAAGATGCTTCAGTTGATTCAGCGAGCGAGTTGCTTCTTTTATTAGTATTACTATCATTCGAGTGGGTGTATGGCTGTTGTTGGATAGCATTTGGGACATACCTTTTTACATATAGCATATGATGAATGATTAGTAGAGCTGATAATGTCTTTGTTTACAATCTTTTAAGAGAAACTCGTGAAGTGAAGGGCCTCAAGGAACATGAGTAGTATCAGCTTTGGAATGAGCAGGAGCAGTCTCAGCCATCACTCTGTACGGTCGTGTAAAGCTTGCTTGCGGGGCAATTGCCGACCGAAAGCTTCAAAGATAGTCTAATTCGTCTAAGAACGTTTCAGTACTATCCTCGCTTCATGTATTATAGAGTCTTATACCCCCTTTCAAGTATGGTTCAGTACCAACACCTTGCACATCTACTACGCATCCGCAACATTCTGGGCTGCTCTGAGCGCACCAACAACAGAGAAGGCAATCACCGGAGTGGCAACATAAGAAATCTGTTAGACGTCAGTCAGTGATTGTTTTTTTTTTTCCTTTTTCTCCGTTGCCATTTTAATAGAGACAAGGACCTCACAGTAAGAAGCTTAGCCGTCGCCATCTCTGCTTGTTGAGGCAGATTGTTGACATCGGCAAGCGCCACCAACCTCATAGCAGGCGGCCCAATAGGCATCATCATCATGGTGAACCACAGCACCGGGTCATCAAACAAGAGACCCGTCTTCTTGGCCAGTACCCAAATAAGGGGGATACTCAGCGCCGGCATCACCAAGAATCTCCAAGCGAGGATAAACACGATGCTAGGCCACGGCACACGTCCTCCCTCCTCTCCTTCCTTCATCTTGCGCAAGCTAAGGCTGAGCTTGACCCCCACGATAATGACCTGGAGAGTCACAAACAGCTCGCCGGTGTTCTTGATGGGCGTAGTAAGCCAAGCCTTGAAGTATCCGCCCTCTTGCGAGTCGTTGAAGAACATACGGTGTAGAGCAGGTACCAAGCCGATGAGAACACCAGTCGACGCTCCCAGTGCTGGAGGGTTCAAGAAGGGCGCAATCCAGCTTACGGCCTTTTGGAGAGGCCCGGGCAAAGCATTATAAGTCTTGTTCTGCGTACTCTCGATGTGCCGGGTCGTGGTCTTGACGAAGCGTACGGCTTTCTTGGGGAGCAGCGAGGTCGTCTCGGAGGGGCCAGAGCTATCACGGCGGTGATCCTCCTCCTCGTCTTCTTCTTCGCCGCCAGAATCACGTCCGGACTCCGGGTCGCTGTCGGTCTGCCCGCCGTCGTCCTGCTCGAGGAGTACCGGGCCGTAGCCGAAGGTTAGGGTGTTGCTGATGACGGCGCAAACGAGAAAGTAGGAGCGGACCTTCTCGACTACATCGGGGTCGGAGGTCAGGTTCTTGAGGACTCCGGCGGCGTCGAGTGCTTGGATGAGGAGGAGCGGCAGCGAGGTCGAGTTGTTGAAGGCTAGGGCGGGGGTGGTCCATGCTGGAAGCTTGAAGATGCGGACGGATAGCTTGCCTATGACGATGGACAAGACAACGAAGATCAGGGACCAGACTATAATTGTATTTTTATTAGCGTTAGAGGTCTACATGATCAATGGGTTATCATACCAACAATGGGTAGATAGTGCATGGCAGTATCAGAATCGAGCTGCTTTCCCAGGTTCGCGACCAGCAACAAAGGCAAGAAGATGGTGACACACAAGGACGACAGGCGTTTAGCAGCACCATCGTCGATGAGGTCGAACTGGGCAGCCAGAACACCGATCCAGATGGTGATCAGCACAGATATGGCAGCTTGAATAGCGCCCATGAAGGAGACCAGAATATCTGACGACGCCATGCTATGTCAGACGTTAGTGTTTTTTCGCTGCAGTTGAGTTTTGGTAATGCTATGTCGGGCAAATTTTGGTGTTTCTGCTGTCAACAAAGATGAGTGGCCGACTGAGGTGAGGAAGAGGAGGGGCTAGAACATGGAGTGGTGTACCGGCTGGGTGGTGCCAGGCAGGTTTAAGACAATGGTTGGGGGTTGAAATGTTCTGGGCATATCGACGATCTTAGCGCATTACGTCACAATTCAGGAACCCGTCCAATGTTTGTTTGTGCTCCGTTTACGGAACCTTGGATGATCGCCGTGCTTGCTGCAGTTTTCCATCCAACGGTAATGCAAAGGGGACTCTTTCTTCCGAAATATCTTTCAGCCGTCGGATCTTGTTTGTTTTCTTTCTCTTTTCACCCAATCCGGGTTCTTGGCATCAGCTAACAAGCCTCAACTACCCTAACCATCCAGAGCACAACATGTCCCGACGTACAAAACATAGCACCGTCGCACAACACTAGTCTACGGGCTGCACCACGACACGGGTGAAGTCTACGGTTACTGGAACGCGCAGTCTTGGTTTGGTTGCAAAAGTACGATTGGTATTGGGATATCGCAACATCATCAAAATGCTAGGAACTACACAGAAACCGGAAATGGAACAACAGTGACATGCTCAAACCTTTTTCACAGCCCAAGTCGCGACTTGACCTTGAGCGCCTCCCTCCTGCTGGTGCTCTGAGGATCAAAGTACGGCCTCTCGCCCAAGCTGACCGCCCTGTTGCCCTTGCGCTCACCGAGACCCTCCTCAAAGACATAGTCGGGCGTGGCAGCGTGGTACACACTTCTGTTATCCCAGATGGCCACATCGTTGGGGTTCTGCCACTTGTGGCGCACCTGCAGGTCGTGGTTCTCGACAATGAGCTGGACGAACCAGTCAAGGAAATGCTTGCTTTCCTCCTCGGTCAGGCCGTGGATGCGCTGGCAGTGGTGGCCGACGGCATAAACTGACCTCCAGCCGGTGACGGGATTGGTGCGGACGACGGGGTGGATGGCCTCAAGGATCTCGCCCACATTCTCGGGAGCGCCGCGCTCGCCGCTGTATAAGCTGAAGTTGTTGCGCTTGGCCGCCTCGTTGAACAGGGGCTGGGCATAGTAGGCGGTGAGCGTGTCGAGGAAGGAGCGCAGAGTGGGCGAGATGCGGTCGTAGAGCTCGTAGCCCGAGGCCCAGAGGGTGTCACCACCCGTCTTGGGGAGCTGCACCAGCCTCAGGAGGGCATAGTCGCTGGGAATGGGCTCAAAGGTGATATCCGAGTGCCATTGGTCCTTGGCGCTCTGGCGGCTGTTTCCCTGACCGATGCCCTTGTATGAGTACCTGTCCTTGTACAGCGACTTGGCTTGCTCGGAGGAGATGACGCTGATCTCGTGGTCTCCGACACCCTGTTCGCGGGTGGCGTTGCTAATGGGGTGGATGTGAAGGCCCGAAGTCGCAGGCTTGCCGGTGAGCTTGCCTAGTCGGTCGACGAGTTCCTTCTGGAGGTCGTCGGTGAGGTTGTCCTGCTTGCGGAAGAAGACAACACCGCGTTGGGAGACTTGGGGTGCATGTTAGCATCAAGTTAACGGATTGGGCAGAAGTCCATGGCTTACTGGTAATGGCAAGATCCCTCAATAGCTCGTCAGAGTTGGGAGCGCGCAGCCACTCCACGAGGTTGACATTGACATACTCGCGGCCGATAGTAGGGGTGACTTCGAAGTTCTCAAACTGTTCCAGAGCACCACTGAGCTCAAGGGGCTCCTTGTGATCCTCGAATCTCTTGGGAAGAGTCTCCGTCTCGGGACGATCGGCCTTGATGGCGGCAGACTTTTGGTGAACAGGGAGAACCTTGGTCTTAATTTCGTCAACCGTCTGCTGGACGGACTCAACTGCTGAAGGAGACATGGTGAAGATTGCGAAAAGGGATATTGTCAAAGGGTATCTTGGAAGACAAAAGGCTCGGATTGCTCAATGGAGATCGGACTGGATGATTGAGTGGTAGCAAGGAGCTTCTTTTATGCCGAAAGTGCAATGGAAGGTCGAAATGTATCGCCATGGTGTTGTTAGGTGATGCTATTACATCACTCCCCGTGCCGGCGATTGTTCAGCTACATGTAACGGCAAGTCGGCAGTCGTTGATATATGAACTCCATGGTGAAAGAGACATCGGATCTGACGTGAGTGGCATCTGGCCTATCAAGGGACACTACATCATGGTAGGTTTCCTGAACAGGAACAAGAGGAGAGGGGAAGGTGAGTGTAATGTTGCATGGTGGCTCTCTCGTACGTGTAAAGGAGCGGTCGCTCAACGATAAGCGTGCTTTCACCCCGCGTTGCCACCATTATCTTGGTGGAGAAGGGTGGTTGTGAAGTGTTCCCGCCCTCGTGGTTGAGCGGTGGTGCAATCTTGGCTTTGATCACGGCATCATGGCGCCCAACCCGATTCGGCCAACGCTGCACAACTACCTATGCAAGTTGAATATCGGTAGTAATCAAATAAGCACACTTGGGTTCGCATTTTCCAAATGTCACCTCTTCCGATAATCCATATCTGAACTCTGTTCTGTTCGATCTTTAGGATTGGGATTTGATCTTAGATACCTAGCAACCCACAAATCATCTCACTGATCAGAAATCACTACAGTACTTTTACAGCTAGACATTGGATAGGGATTCTTCATCTCACATAACCTCCTCAACTCCTTTCGTCCCTGGTGTTCAGTTTCATCAATCTCCTTGCTCTCCCCCCTCCCCGTTGCCATAGCCATCTGAGCCACCCACGTGCTCTTTCAAGGATATCTATCTTGTTCCAAGGGCCAGTCCCAGGAGTTGCGATAACTCCAATGTCGCGGAATCGAGGTGCACGAACATCAAAGCATACCAAGAACCACTGGGCGTGGGTAGGTACTGAAAGCGCTTATGTATTATCGTCAAGGTTTCCTTCGCTACGACGTGTGTTTCAGACATCAGCTCATGTTCTGGACCGTCAACTTGGAGGCGAGCGTTGTGAGATCCAATCGGAGAATTCAATCGAGACTCCAAGATTTACCCCTGCCAAGACAGCCGCAAGAAGAAGAAGTCAGTTTCCTTATAAAGATCTGCTTGGCTTGTGTAGGTATCCATGTACCCCATTGCTCGATCTTCGGAAAAAGCTTAAACGCTTGTTTTGGGCCTCGAATGTTCTGGTCTGGAGATGCGCTTGCTTTAAGGCTGAGTTAGTTCAAGTTACCTGGCAATTCCTTGATAAATTTCCTGTTTTTGTCGGTCAATAAATAGAGGTAGGTATGTACCCGACTCTGTGCATCCCCTTTCCCCATCATCATCAGTGACTTCCTGCTGCAGGCTCGTTTATCCAACACTTCAAAATGAAGCTGCGCCTCCGGAAAGGAACGGAAAGGGATGACCTGAGCAAAACCCCAAACACCCAAGACCGCCAAGCATCATGATCACTGGACTGTCAGAACGGCAGGCGCTCTCTTGACTGTCGCGCAGCTTCCCTCATTGCACCTGCTTGGCTTGGTGAAGAAAGCGGAAGACCGTTTGGCTGCTTGTGACGGCGACTACCGAGACAATACCACCACAACCCCTGGCACAGAGTCTAGACTCCTGTCGACTTCTTACACTACGTTCGCAGAGACCCTAGACTTAGTTAGTGTACGTACTGGAACTCAAGCTCAACTCCACCAACGAAGGCGGCAGACAATCCTCGCGATGCACCCCAAGCTGGGGTCCAACACGGCCAAGCGATTCCCCATACGGAAAATGCCCTGCGTAGAACACCTCGTAACATGATTTGACTTGCCATGCTGACTTGTAAAAAATCTTTTGCGCGCATACTGATGTTCACTCGAGTTACCGCGCCAAAATGCACTCAACGTGTCGAATGAGTCCATAGGTACCTACCTCTATGCGACGAAAACACACTATGCAAATTGACACTGCTGCATCTTCCTGCCTGCATCTCGCTTGGCTTCCCCAGCTTCCCCAGACAGACCAACCGAGCAATACAACCTCCTCGACGAAACAAAGGGGCTTGTTGTCACGATCCTCGTACCCTTGACTGGATGCTTCCTTGCCCTTGATGGTCTCTTCTCGCACAGACGTATATAGAATTAGTTACTAACACCATGGAAAACTTCGACTGACACTGTTAGCGAGGCGCATCGGTGTATCGGATCCCTCGGCTCGGCGCGAGGATATCTAGGCTTCAAGCACCCACCTCTCGATGCCATGTTTTCTGGTTTACTTCATCCTAACTGTATGGTCTGGTGGCTTTCACTACCCACTTCGCTTCTTCTTGTGTATTTTCCATTTGCCTTTACTATTTTCACTTTTCACTAGTTATATGTCAGTAGGTCCGGAACCACTGACAGATACTACCCCATAATTCGTTGTTCTTGTTGTTCTGCCGTTGGCTCGAGCTTTGCTTCACTCCCACATAGCCCCACGCAGTCTGCATATCCATCTCCATCGCTTGTGTATATATATAGACATATACTCGGATCCTGGCAGAAACTTTACTCCTTTGTTTCCATCCCTAATCACATATTTCCTTCCATCAAGACAATGGCCAGGCTACTCAAGTCATTGATGGTGGCGGCGGCCGCGTCCGTGACGCCCGTCTGGTCTCTCTGCTCGCACAACACCTTCCTCCACCCGCGAGAGGAGGGCAAGGCAGTCGAAGTCAAGAAGTTTGGGTACATCGGCCTCACCGGTCCGATGTTCTGGTCATCGTTGGCGCCCGAGAACACCGCCTGCTCCACGGGAAGACGACAGTCGCCTATCGACATGACGGGAACATCATTCAATATGATATCCTCGTCTGAAGTCCAGATCAACATCCCCGATTTCACCAACGGCACTGAGTTCGAGAACCTCGGAACCACCATCGAGGTCATTGCGAAGGGCGGCTCCATGACTCTCGGCGAGAAGCAGTACACCCTGCAGCAGTTCCATTTCCACTTGCCTAGCGAGCACCTGGATAATGGCACAAGTAGAGCCAGTGAGTATTTCACTCAATCTTCACCCTTTGATGTCAGCGATCACTAACACGTTCGTAAAAGTGGAAATGCACATGGTCTGGCAAACCCAAAACCAGGAGCTTGCTGTCATCGGCACCTACATCGACGTTGCCACCGAGGCTGGTTCGGCACGTGGTATCCCTCCCGTCGCTGCTCCGGCTCCTCCGGCTCATTCTGCTCGGCCTGCTCGTCCTGCTCGTCCTGCTTCTCCGGCTCCCAGCGGCGCTCCTGTCCCTCCACCCACCAACAAGACCGCCCCAGTTGCACCACCAACCAGGTTCCACATCAGGGGAAGGAGAACTCAAAGGGAGCAAGAAGTCATTATGCCCCCCTCTACCAACGGAACGGCCCCAGCGCGCCCAGTGCACCCAGACGCCCCAGTCTCCGGTGCGCCTACCGTCCTTCTCGAGACCATCTTCAGCACCGTCGGCGCCATCCGCACGCCCGGCACCGTGACCCAAACCCCTCCCTTGATCCTCTCCGAGGTGGTCAACATCTGGAAATCGGGACACTTCCAAGGGTACGTGTCTGGTTTTCTTTTTCCCTCCGTCCACTAATCTCTCCATATCTCTCCAATGTTCTTTTTCCGGTGCTTGCTCATCACTAACCTATTCCCTATCGCCAACAGCTACTCCGGGTCCCTCACCACCCCTCCCTGCAGCGAGGGCGTCAGTTGGCTCGTGTCGACACAGACGCTGAGGGTCTCGTCTGTGACGTTTGAGAAGGTCCGTAGTGTCATCGGCTTCAATTCGCGCTTTACGCAAAATGCGCCCGGTGACGATAATATCCTCGCCAAGGCAGGCTGCGCCACAGCCGGGACTGCATGAGGCAGTTGACACTGAGATGGAAGCAATAGAACTATAAATGCTATCGTAGTACACTGGTTGGGCTTGGACACAAATCAAAGGGTTACTGCAGTCAACCATTGACACTGTCGAAGTGCGACACAATATGGGAGCTTGTGAGATTTCTGTTTGAGTCAAGATGTCGTTGAAGGACTTTTACTTCCCTGACGATAGCAGCGCTGAAGGCGAAGCGATGCAAGAGAAAAAGAAAAGAGAAAATACTTTGAAGACAGGATACTGAGCAATTGGGAAAGTAAAAAGTTGAAAAAAGAGAAGGCGCATTTGGAACGCCGGGAATTGAGCCCGACGTGGGGGTCGAACCCACAACCTTGAGATTAAGAGTCTCACGCTCTACCGATTGAGCTAGCCGGGCAGCTAAAGCTGCCAGTTGGTTATGAACGGGCCTCAAAGCAAGCACCTATGTTGGAGGACTTATTTAATTGCGCAACATGGCATCTTGTCGTGAAATTTCATGGGATGATGCTATTCCGGCCGTTGCAAGAATGACTCTGTGCGTAAGTGCGAATCATTGAATGTGATTTGGTGCTACCTTGAATCATAACATACATGTTGCGCGCGCGCCGAGGTTGCTGTTCGTTTTAGGCGTGCATTCGATTCTTATATTCAGTATCTTGGTATTGTGTCGTCATGAGATCGATGGTTTATACGAACCGGGGGAGAGCATGGGAAGGTTTGATCTGATATAATCTTAATCGGCCAAAAAAAATGGGTAGTTGATTTCAGTGTTTCCCCGCATGCTCGTCATTCCAAGTTCCGTCTCCAACGCGGGAGTGCAGGCACGAACAGTATAAGCTCTCGTCACAATCGCAGAAATGGTGATGTCATATGGTCACTTACACCACCCCGAGAACCCATGTAGTCAACCATAGGTATATTATTTAATAGCCATCACCACCAATGCTGCAACTTGCAACGGACAACGGATTGAACAATCACGAACAACTGCACCTAGAGACTCTCGATTCGAAAAAGTAACACAGCTTCGAACTAGCATCAACACCATCCAAAACAACAGATAGATCCTAGCACCCAGAACCATTCAAAATGGTCCGCGCCACTCCCGCCATCCGCACCGCTCTCCGTCCCGTTGTCCGCGCGCAACAGGTCCGCTTCCGGAGCACCGAGTCTACTGATAGCGCTCGCGACAAGGGTCCCGTCAAGGAGTTCAACAAGACCGGTAACACCAACAAGCCATGGCTGTACGGTTTTTTTTTTTTTTTTTTCCCTCCACTCTAACAATTTGCTCTGCTCAGATACCCTTCCCTTGTCAAATACGCTAAATTGCCAACCAACTGACTTCTCAAAATAGCTACGCAGGCGTCGCTGTCCTTACCCTAGGCGGCATCTACGCCACAACGTCAGGCCAGCCCAAGAAGCCGGCTGCCACCGCGCGGAAGCTTGATTAGAAGGCCGATTTCGTTGCCGAGGGGAAGAGGGCACCACATAACCCACATGTTGGTAACACTAAAGTAAACGACCTACAACATCTTGATCGAGCGATGGAGATTCATTGAAATGAGTTCATGACTTTCTTAATTAGAGAATCGGGAATCATTTGCGAGATGGTGGTATTTTCTCCTTTATTTTGGTTTTTTTATTTTACCTTATGACGTGGTATGAGGGAGGTCTCCATATGATGAATGATCAAATGTTTGGCGTTTCCGGTCGATGTTCAAAACGTGCGGAAGGCGGTGGCCTAAAAGGTGAAGAGACGGGGAGGCAGCGAAAAGGTGCCAAAGTGTGAGATTACAGAATGGGAGTTAGCAAAGGCTAAGGCAAGATACAATAATTACTCGAACTAGGATTTGAGAAATCAAGACATGCTCGCTCGGGCATAGGGCAGCTTGACACTCACGTCCAAGGTGTGGTGGGTATTGAGAACTTTCGGTTTTCGTCAAGACTATCGACGGACCTGTACAGCAAAAACAAGAAAACACCAAAATCAGGCATCACAGCAAGAAAAATCACAAGGCCTTGCGAAGGAAATCACAGCTACAGAAGTAGGAAGAGAGGTATTTAGTGTACGGATGGAAAGCCAGTCGCTGGTTGGAAGGCGGGTTACCAATGACAAAGACTGCATATAATACCACCCGCGCTAATTCATTTCAACATCAAATCACAAAGCCCGCATGGCTCAGTGGTAGAGCGCATCACTAGTAATGATGAGGTCGTCAGTTCGATTCTGGCTGTGGGCATTTTCTTTTGCATTTTTGCTCCGTTCGGCTTACTTCTTTTTTTTTTTCTCTCTCTTTTGTGTCAAATGACTGTTCATCTTTCGTTTGGCCCCTCTTCTTCTTTTTTTTTTTTTTTTTTTTTTTTTTTTTTATACGAATCTGACCCCCCTCCCAACGGCAGTCCACACACAGTAATGTACTCACATGCTGCGATTTCTCGGCATCGCAACATCCATCCGGTGTTGAGACGAGCGAGGTATGACTGTCACATCAGCTCGACACCAAGGAAGGATGATCAGGCCCAAGAACCAAGTCGTCTTTCAACTTTTATACCTAATAACGCCGTACCCTACAATTCCCCCTCTACCACCTCAGTCGACTTAGCGATTCTGCAAACGCCGGCATATCCGCGTCCTAATCCGATCTTTGCATGCCTGCATTCCGAAGTTTTCTGCATCTCGCTCCATTCTTCCTCTCGCTTTGTTTACTTGTTGTTCCCAGCCAGACAGGACCCTTTGGCTTACGTACATCTCCCGCTTCTCAGCTCGCACACGGGAAGATGGCGTCGCCATCTACGGGAAATGAAGTAAGACAAGATCTGCGCCTTGTCGCCCAGTCCCTCTTTGTGAAACTATATACCCCGCAGTTTTGGTGTACCGTTGGGCTTAGGTTTGGGTTATGGTCCCTTGGAGTTTTTCTTTTCTCGGGACTTGTCCCCCCTCTGTCCCTCCTCGGTGGCTTGCGGGGAGCTTGACCGAGACACACCCGACGAGTGCGAGAAACAAGAATGGGTTGCGTAACACCTACACTACCTAGCTAGGTACATTTCTTACCTAAGGGCTTCCCTGTACAGTATACGATTGAGGCTTTCCTCTTCTGGGGTGACTGAATGCCGTGGTCAGGTCGGAACGACTTCGGGATGGTAGAGGTAGGTAGGTGAGAAGGGACTGAGACTCTCAAGAAGGCACTGAGTAGGTTGAGCAGCATGGAGCTAGCCACGGCATTGACGAAGAAAGAAAGAGGAAGCTAGCCAACTGGCAGAACACAGGATAGCCTCCTCGATGAAGAGGGAATCGTACAGTGTTTTGGTTTGTTGGGGCGCTCAGAAGCAAAACAATGAGTTAAGCAAGGATCTCGCCATAGGTAAAGCGTGCCTGATGCTTGACTGTCCACGGGATCACCTTAATTACCTAGCTGGCTACATGTAGCTATCAATACTTGATCACCAGCCCGGGGGAGGCAAGTAGGATATCCCTTGATCACTCATCTCACCGACGGGATCCAAATGCAAGCTTGATCTGATCTGTAACTGCAAATCTATAACTGAGGTGGTTTTTCATGCTGTGGAAAGTATGAGATGTTGCACCTACCTACCTAACCCATATTGTTTACTTCCATTTTCTTAGTTCTCAGGTGTGGTCCAAAATGGGATGGTACATAGAGGGTGTTCAATACCCACTGCATAGCCCAGCCAACAATATCATCGCCTCAGTTGGATACGTAATTGAAAGAGGTATGTACTCTGTAAGAACTCGGGATAGGCGTTAAGGGCATTTGAAACCCAAGCGTAGGTGAACTGTCTTCAGCCCTCGAATTAAGCCCTCGTCACTTACCTACCTACCTACCTTACCCACCTCCCTTCCAACGAGTCAGTGAAACGTGGCAGTCCAGCAACTGCAGATTACATGCATCGGAGAAAGTAACAGAGGCCTAGCAGCCAGCCAGTTCATGTTCTCGACACCGCCATTGCTATACGGATCGGACAACAAATCGAATCAAGCCGTGCAGTCAAGTCCGGTCACTCTGAGGGCACGGATGAGAAGGGGGAAGGGGGATTGTCTAGTGATACGTTCCATCATCTCCGCAACCCGAAACATCCTGACACTAGGATAGAAGCAACAGGTTTGCGGATACGTAATGAAAACTCTCCAGCAGAGACAGAGATGACGACCGGACGACCAAAATGCGTTGAGGGGAAAGAGCCAATGGGGGAGGAAGACGAAGTGAGAATCGACTCTGAGGACTCGAGTATAAAGCATCCGTCCTCTTCCCTTCCCAAAGCCGAAAGAGAAAGAACCATCGGACTCATCTACCAAAGCCAGATAACTTCTTCAAAGTACTCAAGGTTAGCTTCAACCAACTCCAACCTCCCATCTTCAACCTGTCTTCCTCTCTCCTCCTCCTTCCCCTCTCCTCCTACTGCCTCCTCCCCATCCCATCCCATCCCACGCCATTCCATCCTATCGAGCTAACACCCCCCACCCGGCCATCCAGCTACCTTTCCAACCAACAACCCACCAACCCAACCCAACACAACCACCAAAATGTCCTACACAATCCACCTCCGCCTCATCAACGACACCTCCGACTCCCTCCAGCTCGTCGAACAAACCTGCTGGTTCGGCAAGGGCACCCGCTGGTCGCAAGTCGATTCCACGGGCGTGTACGTCCTCTCCATGAACAACTCCGGTTCCTCGGGCATGTTGCGCTTCCAGACCAGCAAAGGCGGCGATTACTTTGCCGTGGCGGTCGGTGTGCACAACTACAAGCGGTGGTGCGACGTCCTTGTCGACACTGCCGATGATGCTCCCCTCACCAAGTTGCATCCCAAGTACTACGATGATAAGGATGCCAAGTACCAGGCGCTGTGGGCGCAGGCGAGCGAGTTTGAGGCCAAGGCGAAGAGTGGGAAGACGGTGAGAATCAAGTTTTATCAGGCGGAGGGGAATGTCTTGAGGGCTACAGTCGAGTATGTTTGAGTTGGGCGGTGAGTTGATGTATGAGTGGATGGTGAGATAGGGAGGTGGCGGAGGATGGATGATATGAGGGAAGGAGGGAAGTTATGTAGGACAGATAAGCTGGAGGAAGACAATGGACAAAAGAAAAAAAAATCAGGTAGTAGCCAACCGGCATTACGCTCTTTTATTGGCTTGGAAGCTCTGAAGTATCCTGTCTTAGACACCCATTCAAATAGCTGTCATCTCTGAAAACATAACCCAAACATGCTTGCTTTTCCCAGCTTTTGTTCCCTCTATATCCCTTGTAAACAAGTGCCAGCCTTTATTTCCAGGCATGAACATAATTAAACCCTTGAATGGCATCTGTAAATCATCATGTCTTAATGTCATCGCTCATGCGGCTCGAAATCATGGCCAAACAAACACCTGTACCCCGATCCGTGCTATGCAAATCATACAACTCTCTCAACTCGACGTCAACCCTAGAGGATGCCAGCAAGCTTCAACGCGTTAGGGTTGGCAGCGAAGAGAGCCTGGTTGGCGCTGTAAAGCTGGTGAACGAGCTTCCTCACAAGCTCACGAGTCTCGTCGCTGAGCTGATCCTCAGGAGGGCTGAGGACAGACTCAAGGACAGGAATGACCTTGGGGGTGAGGGAGTTGATGGTGGGCTCGCCCTGCTCGTAGAGCTTGTAGATGCACTGATAGACAGGGGTGTTCTCCTCGTAGTCCTCCTTTAGGGGCAGGAGATCGACCAAGGCGGGAAGGACCTGGGCAAGAGGAACACGGTCGGGGTGAGCAAGGATCATGCGGCACAAGCAGCCAGAGGCGTTGTCCTTGATGCGAGCCTCGGGAATCTGGAGCATGGGGGCCAGCTTGTGGAGGATCGTCTCGTACTGGGGAAGGTAAGTGTTGCTGTCGGTGGAGTGGAGGATGAGCTGTCCGGTAGCGTAGGCAGCGTTACTCTTGGTCTCGTTATCGGTATCAGAGAGACGCTTGAGGAGCAAATGCATAAGCTTGCCAGTGTAGGGGGTGACGGTGGCACCCATGTTGGCAGCGCACTCAGCGATCACACCGACACCGGTGGAGCGCTCGAGGTTCTCAGCCTCGGAAGAGGCGAACTTCAAGATGGGCTTCTCGAAGATCTTCCAGAGCTCAGAGAAGGCGGGGCCAAGAGCGACGGCGAGGCCAATCACGACATCGAGGGCCGTGTCAATAACAAGCCAATCGTACTCGGAAGAACCCTCAACCTCTTGCTCCTCATCCTCGTCACCAAGATCCTGCTGGCAAGGGTGAGAGCGGGTGATGATAGTGCTGAGAATGCTGATGGTCTCCTTCATGAAGTCGCCCTGGGCAAGAATGGCGGGACCGCAGGCCTTAAGGGTGGCGGCAACGTTGCGGTTGACCTCGGTAACAACGGCACTTGTCAACAGTTAGCTTCATGCTGCAAAAGTGAATTGATCAAACAGGGTAGGGTATGATGTTCATGTCAGGAGTAGATGTAGCGCGTTCTCAGCATCGACAATTATTTTGCCTCTGAGTGAGCTGGGTTTAACGCAAAGGTGCTCATCATTCGAACAGTCAAGGGGAGAAAGGGAGAGCAAGTGTACATACCGATCCATCTCCTCCAACCACACCTTGAGGGTGGCGCTGGTGACAATCTCGCCAAGCTTAACAAGGGTGACAGTGGGCTGAGTCTTGAGGGGAAGACCAGGCTCCCAGTTGGAGCCAGTCTCCTCCTCCATAAGCTGCCAGACGCGGGCATAAGCGCGCCACAAGGTAGCAATGGAAGCCTTGCGGCAGCCTTCGTAAGGGTGCTCAAGGAGAGGAGAGATCATCTCGACGGCCTTCTCGAGATACTCCTTGATCTCGGCGCCGGAGCAAGAGTGGGTGATAATATCGCCCATGATCTCAATGGCAACCTCCTTCTCGAAAGCCTCGGGGGAAATGCCAATGTCCTCCCAATCCTCGCCCTCCTCATCATCCATGATGTCCTCATCATCGTTGGCCTTAACCTTGAGGCGCTTGCCACCGGTGATGATCTCCTCATCAGTACCGGCAATGGCACGCTCAGCCTCAGAAAGCTCGAGGTTAATCTCCTCTTCCTCAAACTCAAGACTGTGGAACAAGCCCTTGAAGACACCGGGGAGGAAGGGAGAGAAGTCCTTCTCGTAGACCTTGGAGAGGCAGCTCCAGAGAATGAAAGAAGACTCGCGGAGCCTGGTGCTATCGAGGTGGAGGGCCTCCTCGCTGGACTTCATGAGAGGCAGGACGTAGGGCTGGAAGGTCTGAGCACCCACGGCAGTAGCGATGCGACCGACGGAGTCGCAAACACCGCTACGGAGAGCAAGGTCATCTTCAGACTCCTTGATAGTGAGGTAGGCACCAAGGGCGTGCATGATGTTGTCGAAGTAGGGCTTGAACTCCTCGCCGAGAGCCTCAGCAATGGCACCAATAGCGCCGGAAGCAGCCACCTTAACCTTGTAGTCCTCGTGGCCGATCAGGGCGCCGATGTTAGCGACGAGCTCGCCAGCATACTGCTTCATGAACTCGGCATCGAGGCCATCGGACATAGAGTCGAGAGCACCGCAAACGGAACGGATGATCTCAACATTCTTTTTGGCCTGAGTGGCATCGGTGGCGGCGGCCATGGAGGCCTGGAGGTTCTTGACAAGAGCAGTCATGATGGGCTCGTTGTAAGGGGAGAGCTCAGAGGCAATGTCATCCGCAAGGCGAGACAGACCGACAAGGGCGGCATGTCGGACACCAACGTCCTGGTCGTTGAGCAGGGTGATGACATGGGGCATGATGGACTTGATCTGGTTGGCGATGAAGTCGGGAGCACCCTCGACGACGGTGCCGAGAGCAAGGATACCGGCCTTCCTGTAACCAGCCTCGGGGTTGGTGGCGAACTTGGGGAAGGCGTTGAGGAGAGGAACGATGACCTGGCGAGGAGGAAGGTCGCTAGCAAGCTGATCGAGCAGCATAAGAGCGGAGCGGGCGGGGCTCATATCATCCTCATCCTCATCATCGTCGATCTCGGTGAGAATGACCATGCTCTTGATGGTCAGCTCCTCGCCAACATCGCGCATGCCCTGGATCTTCATGCGCCTGTAACGGACAGTCTGGGCGAGGAAAGCAAGGGCCTGAGCGCGGACCTCGTCCTCAGCCTGGGGGTTACCGCCGAGGTCAATCATCAGCTTGACAAGATCCTTAAGGTACTTGCCGAGCAGCGAAGACTCGCAAGCCAAGAACTGCTGGAAAACGTCGAAAGCCTGAGCAACCTTCTCATCATCGCCAGACTCGACGACGTGCTTGAGAACGTCGACCATGGAGGGGACGAGGGTCTGAAGGGCATTGACGGCCTCGGGATCCTCCTCGGGATCGAACATGAGGAGACAGGCGCCAATAGACATCATGGTGTTGATGCGAACATCGGCGCTCTGGGGGTCGCGGAGAGTGTGGTTGAAGATCTCAAGAAGCTTGCGGAGGTCCTCGAAGGCGGTGGGGTTGGCCTCGATCAAGCTGAAGATGATGTAGGTACCGACTTCACGCTGGTTGACATCGGCATTGGTAGCCAAATTCATGGCAATGTCGCGAAGATCGTCCCACTCGCCCTCCTCGAAGTCAAAGCAGGCAATGACAGCGATCAGACGGGAAGCGGTATGGCGGCACTTGGGGTTCTGCTCCTTAAGAGTGGCCTCGAGGAGGACCTGGCGGACCTGCACCTTCTGGGCCTTGGGGATCTTGCCCCAGTGCTTGGTGACGAGTCTGGCAGCCTGGACGGCGGCCAATTGCCTGACACCGAGGTCATCGTGTGTCGCAAAAACTTCGATGAGGAGGAGAAGGCACTCGGGGTGAACATAGTAGTTCTTTTGGAGCTCAGCCGTGATGGCCTTGACTCTCTGGGTATCAGCTGGAGAGGAGGGGTCAGCTTTGCGCGCTTATTTTTATTTTTGTTGCCGACGAGGGAAAGCGGGAAAAATGCTTACGAATCTGCGACTCCTTGAGGAGCGCGGCAAGCGTTTGCTTGTCCATGGCGCTCCAAGAAAATATGAACAGAAGGGGTATCAAAAAAAAAAGGGAAAAGAGAAAAGATGAACAGAACCGAGAAGAAAAAGAAAGGGAAAAGAAGAACAAGATCCCGTCAGGCACACCGCGGGAGGGGATATCAAGGGTTTTAAAGAGGGGGCACAGTACTGCAGTGAAGAGACTGGAGGCGAAGATGGGATGGAAAAGACGAGGCCCCGGGGAGAAGTGAACCTGGAGGTGTCGTGAAGAAAGAAAAAAAAAATTTGGATTTTGATTGAAATTCCACTGTGGAATCGCGGCTGATAAGAGATTAGAAATTTTGCTGCGGGGCAAGGGTGAAGAAATTCCCTTCATTCGGTATAGTAACAGCCTGGGCGCTACAACCACCATTCACTCACTGCGCGCTGCTATCATGTGCCTGTGATCGAGGGGTAATCTCTATGTACTACACTACCACGGGCACTACCTCCTTGTACGCTGGTAGCACGAAATATTCCCTTCGGTCTGAAGTGAGACGTGTAGAAATATAGAAAACGGCTAGATATGAGCACTGGTATATGTGTAATTCGGGAGCAACTTTCCACAAGTTTTTTTTCTTTTTTTTTCTCAATTGAAGCCTCATCGATGTTGCTTTGCTTGTTTGTGATAGCTTCTCTGATTAGGAATTCTGCCCTTCTTTACCGCCATCTCAACCATTGCTTGCTGTTTGCCTGCCGGCAGTCGTCCCGTTCAATTATCCGTCATAGTCTCTCCTTCTCTCCCTCTTTTGCGCGCGACGTTGTATCACACCTCGACATCGCGACGAGGGTTTAGACAGCTTACATTATTGAATGATACTACGGTGGCGACTGACCGAAACTCAGGATCAACGGATGAAAGACCATTTCTATTACGTTGCCCTTCTGATGCCTTTTTCAAGAACCACCCAAACAGCATTGAGGTTGACGTTTATATTTGATCAAGTCGAACCTTTTGGACGTTCTTATTCCAAGTTTATACAAATTATCGGATCTCCTTTGCTACCCATCAAGCAGAACACATACACAAAGACAAAATAAACCATGATGTTAACCGCCAAACGCCCTCTACCCAGTTTTGACATTCCGCTGAAGTTCTGAACAGACATCAACCGCCTGTCTTGCCCAGTTTGAACAAATGAAAATCTTTCCACCTTCTACATCAAGTGCAACCATATCGCACCAGAGAGGAACCTGGATCAAACTCCCCTCGACTCGCACGCCCATCATCTCGCCCTCTCATCTGCGCAACGGAGTGTATGAGCTCGTGTCATCTGACGCCGTCTGGCGGTGGCGCTTACTCTGTCCCAACATCATGCTGTCCCTCCTGTCTGCCTCCGACCTAGGATAATCATGCGCCTTGAAGTTGGTACTGGGACTGCGCTGTCCACGACCACCACGACCACCATCGCCACCACCACCACTATACGACGTCATTGTATAATCGCCCTCGACCGTGGTTCCCTCCAAATCAACAGGCGACACCTGCTTATACCCCACCAGAAACTTGCTGGGATGATACCACATAAACGCCACACTCACAATCACCATGAGCAAGCCGTCCAACACCAGCAGGTACACCTCGCGCTTCATCAACATGGAATTCCAACCCAAGGCGTACTCGATCATGCGGAACACGGAGCGGATCAGGATGAGCGTGTTGGTCGCGTACAGGACCCAGAGTAATTGGCGCCAGGGGACGCCGACGGAGTAAGACTTGGCGGTCGGGTGGGCGGCGATGCGTAAATGAAAGATGATGGTGGTGATGATGAAGAGTCCAAAGAAGGCGATTTGGATGCCCAGGCCGACGAGGATGATGTTGTTGCCGAGGTCTTGGTCTTTGGCGGTGCTAGCCTTGGCGAGCATGCCGCCGCCTGGTGTTTTTGGTGTTTGTGTTAGAGTGCTGACTGACTGGATGTAGGAGAGAAGGAAGAGGAGGAGAAGAAGAAGAAGAAGAATGGATCACTTACCAGCACCCTGCGCCAGAAATGAAAAGACGTCACCCATCACGAATATCTTGGTCAACCACTTCACCCTGATGACCGAGTACGCCTCTGCCTCTAGCATAACAGTGAGTCGGCCGAGAATCATGTAGATGGACGCGGCATAGAGGGAGGGTCCCAAGAGGATCAGGAGAGACTGTATGAGGTACGGCGTCAAGGTCCAGTCGGGTGTTTCCCCAGCGGAGATTGTACGACCTATGTAACCGACTGCTTCGACTATTTTTGTGTCACTGTTAGCAAGTCGAATTCGAAGTTGGATTGGTTCGTGAGAAAGACCTGGGAGGCGGCAAGGGGATGGAAAACGTACAAAGACATCCCACCAGAAACGGGATAAAGTACAACGTCCTGTTCTTAGCGAGCAGAAACGCATGGCCGACGGCGGTGATACTGAACAAGACAACGAAGATGGCGTTGGCTGCTGTGGACGGGTCATATTTGTAGTAGGCGAAGGATGCTAGGTCTGAGCCCTTGTCCGACATTGTTGCAAGCTTTTCGAGAACGGGATTTTTTTTCAGGTTGAAGAGCTTTCTAGGTCCAAAAAGAAAGAGAAAAAGGACGGAAGAGAAAAGAGGGACAAAAAAAGGAAATGTCAAAAGTTACTCCGTTGCTGCTTGCTGATGATGGTGGGGACGATGCACGAAGAACTGGCACCGCTTCAATGATATATGTAAGCCCGGAGCGAACCACGACTCGCTTTACGTGGAAACCGAAGCAAAGGCATGCAGGTCACAATCAAACATGCATACTGGAACGCGTAATCTTTCCTAAGACACAGTTCACAGCCTCAACGTTTTACCGCAACCTCGACCGAACCAACGTTGGTTATTTGCGTGGGTTGCTTAGACTGGACACGACTGCCCTGTTAGCTGCCAAGCAACGTCCCAACGGGTATTCTATGCTGCAGAATGTGGAGATGAATGGACGCTTAAAGCAAGAAGCGTGGCCGTTCAAACCGTATTCAAACATGTGCAACACCATTCTATACGCGGATGTATATGATATGTCATAGTTCTAGAGTACGTAACCTCCCGAGGTGTCTCCATAACACACCTCCCTATTCATTCCCGCCGTAAGATGTTAGTGTCCCGACTAGAATGGCTACCAGAGGGTTTTAAGCTTCTCGATTTCCTTGCCGGGCTATACGCGTATTACCCCCATTGCAGTTTTGAGGTTGAGGCTGAGTGCTTAAACCGAATGCGTTTTAGCGCAAAGCGGCTTGGTCGGTTTCGGTTCCCATTTTTGTGGTATACGCGTATACGATAAGCGACTATACGCGGGCGATAAGGTTTTGGGGGGTTGAGGAAGGGGCCACTACAGCCAATGCATCTTGCACCTCGGCTTTCAATTTCAAAAGATGCGCTACCTTCATACCTTAGCTTCAGTTCGGGTTGAGGTGAAAATGTGGGATTTTACTGCTACATACTGAAGTGCAGAGGCTAGCGTCGCTGATACGATGAATAGCGTACGGCAAATCCGACGAAGAAGTGCTGAGTGGGTGAGGACCTTGATGGACACATTTGATACTGCCCAGATCCTGCTACTAGTTTGTTTGTTGGTTTGTTAGCCTGATACACCTACCTACTCGTCAGGGCTCAGAACGCCTTCTGACTCTTTGAAGCCCTGAAGAGTGGTACGTATACCAGACGATACCCTATCCATCCCGAATTGTCACCGAACCTCACAAGCATGAACTAAATAGCTAATTATCTCTACGGATCGAACGTGTCTTTGTTTAAGGTATTTCTCTATTCGTTTTAGAACATCCGAATCCTGACCGGTTCCGCAGACAAATGTTCAGACTTGGACCCAAGATAGCCTTGAGCTCCAAAAAAAGGAACTGGAGGGAAATAAGAAATCCAAAACGGTCACGACTTTAGGGAACCACGACTCAGCGTAGGGAGGAGGGTTGACTTTAACAGAATGACGAGTACTATACATATCTACCTTGCTGTTCCTAATTAACATCCAGACGGCAACGTCCACCGACTACCCCCCATGCTAAGGCCAACTGCAATCATTATTCGTAACTATCATTTTTACGTACTAAACCTAGCAAGTAAGTTGCTTTGCGCTGCACTCAAATCAAAAGCCAAAACTGACTGTATCCGCGTATGTCTTCGGAAAAATAGAACCAGCTATTATACCCGTTTTCGCTCTTCCAATATATTAACCGAAGCTTTCACACCCAGTTCAAGCCACTATTAAACTCTATGCATACCCAAAACTTCAGCACGGTCAGCCAATATCAAACAATCGCAATCAACCCATCCAACTCGCCCTCTGATTTGACGTCCCCTCCGAGCCACTGCCATTAAGTCCCATCTCTTGTTCCCGAGTCTCCTCGCCAACACCATCTTCAATCTCCACTTGCCTCATCCCCCTAGAACTGTTCCCCCTACTCAACAACCTTTCCTTGAAGCTCTGTGGCGAGTACGGCTCCCTCACATCCCTCGCCGACATCGCTCCTCCTCGATAAACCGAGTCCGAACTCCATCCTGCTTTTGGCCGCAAAAACACGTTGTGCGAGTCATCATCATCATCGTCACTGTCCTCTTCATCATACATCCGGACATCACCCGTCCAAGCCCTTCGCCCTTCTAATCCCCCATTCAAATCGATGCCTGTCGTCCTGACTTGCAGAGCAGGCTGATGGCGCAACCGATGTGTGGGAACCGACAGTTCCTCCATACGTTCTCGGTAAGGGATTGGCGCGGTTTTGGGGCGGGCGGGGGGATGTCCGTGATATTGGTTGTTGTCGTTGTCGTTGTTGTTGTTGTGATGGTGGTGGTGGCTGTTATGGTGGATGCCAAGGGCCAGGAGTTCGTTGCATCGGCAGGTGGAGGGGGAAGTGCAGGCGCAGCCTAAGTCATGCGAGATGGATAATTCGGAAGCACCTCCTTCTTGGGCCGCTACGTGGATGAGCGGCGCTGAACCGGAGGCGTAAGCAGGTGTGGTGGGTGATTTGAGAGCTGCGTCGTCAGACTCGTTCGTCGCTACGGTTGCTGAAACAGAGAGGGTAGGTGTTGGGTGGGGAGAGAGTCGCCTGGGGCTGGTTGGGGGATTGCCAATGAGATTTGGTCGGTCGCGGGTGTTATCTGACATTCGTCTTGAGGTGGGTTTGTTGTTATTATTGCTGATATTGATGGGAGTGTTGCTTCCCCGTCTTGACTGCCACGGCGGCAACAGGGAAGGGGAGAACAGGCCATCTGATGTTGATGAGGACTGCCTTTCTTGGGCGCGAGAACCACTGAATATGGCGCTTTGGCGGTTCTTGCGCGCTGAGCGGCGCGCTAGGTTGACATTCTCAGCGCCGCTTGAGGATCGCCTCTTGTCCTCTGGCGAGGTGCCTTGGCCGCCGGTAGTGTCGTTGTTGGTGCTGCCATGAATGCGGTGGAGACATTTCCTGATGGTGTTGGCTTTGTGTGCCTCAAAGACCAGTTCCAGTTGACCAGTTAAAAAGTTGCGGTAGGCGTCGTCAATGGCCTCTGGAAGAAAGAGCCGAAGTGTCTCTTGCAAGTGCGTTTTCAGCGCTTCTTGGCCTTCGTCAAATTGCTGCTCGACCTCGGCTAGTTCGATGACGGGATGGAAGTCTGCACAATAGGTTAGTTGTCATGGCTTCATTCACAAGGTAAGCTCAAGGCTCTTGGGTTTGCTGCTTACCGGAATTGGG
This sequence comes from Neurospora discreta FGSC 8579, assembly GCA_009805215.1. Taxonomy (NCBI): domain Eukaryota; kingdom Fungi; phylum Ascomycota; class Sordariomycetes; order Sordariales; family Sordariaceae; genus Neurospora; species Neurospora discreta. The sequence goes on from RANX01000010.1 coordinate 321,931, forward strand.
AATCTGATCATCCAGGGGAAAGATCAGACGCCACAAGTCATCCCAGGTTCGGATCCCATTACCAGAAGCTAAAGTCCTATCCACGTCCTCAGATATCCCATCCTCGGGATTGCGGGGTGATTCCACCGGAACTGTATCGCACATCTCATCCTTGGGGAGCATCAGGTGTTCGTCCAACCCTTTCTGCGTGGGGAATCCAACTTTGCATCGCTGACATTGGTGAGGCATTGCGCGCCTTCTATGGTAGGACATAACATGGTGTCGCAAGTCGGCCAGCGATTCAAAACAAGTCATGGCGCAAACTTCGTGGTCACGGATATTAAAGCGAACCGGGTTGCGCACCCGGAATGGGCAGGAGTATTCCTCCATGCCCTGCCCATCCATCGCACATGTCGCTTCCAGATCGCGATCCTGTCGGCCACTTCGGATGGAACTGCTGCTCATCACCCTTCGATGCCAGGACGGAAGATCGTTCCTGGCCCCAACATCATAAGATATCCTTCGCGATCCCACCGATTGTACCGAGTTCGACATTCTCCTTATGGATGGAGTAGCTCTTAACTGTGAGGCACACGCTATGCTCGGTGGTGCAGATACTGCCGGCGCACTTGAATTCGGCGGCCCAAGCGAGACGGTGATTTCTTCTAGACATCTGGCGACTGCCCCCCAGATCTTGAGCGTTGTCGACGGTTGATCCGCTGCAGCGTTCTCCTCAGTTTCCTTCAGAATGGCGGCGGAAATTTCAGAAGCCAATTCCCCTTCGCTGGGAGCAGCTTCAGATATAGTTGAAGTCCGTAAGCCGCCGGAGGAGTGGTAAGTATACCGTTGCCGGGGTTGGTCTGGAAGACCCAGTCCAGGAAGGAGGCGACTGGAAGAAGGATTCCGCATCGGAGGATTTCGCTGTGTAGGGCTCACCAAACTGCTTCTGGCACTGCTTGCCTCCGTATAAGCCGGCGATGGCCTGCCCAGTAGCGATAATCTCTTTTTGTGGCGTGCCAGCGGAACTTCCTGCACATATGGTCGGCTGCCAAAAGAAGATGGGTCCGCTACAATATGGCCTTTCGGTGATGCCAAAGCCTTTGGGGTATTATCCCTATGTTGGCGGCGGGTATCGAGTAACTCCGGGGTCGAAAGGGCCATGGGTTCTGTGTCATAATCAGAGTAGGCTAGTGACAAAGACGCAGGTGAGGAATCAGTCGAATAAGCTGGAGAGCAAGGAGAAGTGAGAGAAAAGAGCGAGGTTCGTAGTGGTGTGGAAGGAACAAAAGGAACATAGAGAGAAACGGGAGCAGAGGTGGTAACAGAAGTATCTGGATTGTTCTTGTATCGAGCTTCTATCCGACCATTCGTATTGGGATTGACCAATCCGGCGCGTAGCTGTTGCACATCATGGTGATGGTGAGCCGGTTCCACGACGGCTGGATGCTGCTCCTCTACGGCGCTTAACTGCCCCTGTTCCTTCGATTGCTTTTGTCGATCTGACGACTCCCTTTGCAGCAGGCGCCACCAAAGGTCCATGCTGTACGCGTGGGCCTTGGCCACGAGCAAGCCATGGAAAAATGTTCAAAATCTTGGAAGGAGACGTTTGTCGACTTTTGCAAAGGTTGCAGGAGGAGGCCTGGCGTGGCGGTGTTTCGTCTTGTTGGTGCGGATAGAGCGGACGACTGACGACTTGGAGGTGGATGGATGTTGGCAGATAGGGAGCTGAGGCGAGCACCAGTGAGCTGAATGGAAGGAAGCAGCTGAGTGAGCAGTCATGAAACAGGACGGAACGACGTCAACAAAAGGCATTTGGTGGCCATACGGATGCGAAAAATGGACAATGAATGTAAGAAGAGGCCGGGACAATTACAAACAACGAACCACAAGGTACAGACACGTGCGAATAGGAGTTGTCCTTGGGAATGCCCTGTCATTCTCGGACTCTTCAGTGACGGTTCCCCTGCATCTATTGGTCAGTTTGTGGCCCATTCACTGAACGACATGCCGGATCTGGATGCTGATTTGCTCGTGATTGGCCTGCGCCAACAAGGGAGGTTACCAGGTGCCTAGGTACTCTCTCGCTCCGGTCAGAATTATGCGCACCGCGCGCCGGCAGTCTACTTCAGATTTTGATGGATCAGAACTTGGCCATTGTTTCACCCAAGAACCTTGGTTCGTACTGTAAACTTAAGAGCAGTCAATGCTACACTCTCAAGATTTCGGGGTACGTGACCTTGGAAGAATGCATTTTCATCAAGGGAGCAAAAGGGGTGATGTTCGCCACGGCCGCGCAATTATGTGCCCGGTAAACCCAGTTGTCGGTGCACATAATTCTGACGTCTGCGAGCCACTGTACCGTCGCTGTACCACAGAAGGTACGTTACCTAAGCTTGACGCCTGGATGCAATTTCCCCGGAAAACTCGAGATCTCGTCCACGATTCGCTACTGCCCCTCCCTGGACGTCAACGGGAATTGCGGCCTCCATCATGAGCCTCCACAGGTTCCTTAACATGGCTCTTGAACCGAAAGGAGCAGAACTTCCGCTTCTTTCTTCCTTTCTTCTTCTTCTTCTTCTTCTTCTTCCAAGTCATTGTTGACAACCACCCCCTTGGGACAATGAACTATCTGGTGGCGTCGGACAAAGACCGACCAAGTTCTTGAGCATCTCGAAATAGTTTTCCAGAACCTGGTATTTTGCATCGACAACGAAAACACCAAATCGGTTCAACAATACGGCATGGACGAAATTGGAACGAACCTTCTTCAAACCTCGGCTCAATTCGATGTAAGCGTGCTACGTTTGACGGGCTTGGGTGCGGTTTGGCAATCCCGAACGTCTTACCCGTCAGTCTCTTTTCAGGGTACAAGCTCCGGAAATTAGTGCAGATTTCGGTTGGCCATCTTGGCAACGTATCGGACATGTTAACTGCCTGCCAATTACGGGGTAATCCACATTGGTTAGAACATCATATGTTGACAGGTGAATCAAATATTTAGGCGTTCTGATGCGGCTGGAGGTCTTCGGCTTCTTTGAGTTGGAGGAAATTCGCTATGCGCCCGAGCAGTGGGTAGGTAGCTCAGGGTAGGTACTACAGGGTTAGGGGAGGTAAGTCTAGATGCTAAGTGTGTTGACATCGACGCCATCGGCAACCTGGACTACATCATCGTGAGAAATAGATAATAAAGTGAAACCTGCTTCTTATACTCAGCTACACCAATGGAGCACTACTGTAATAGTAGGGGAGCTTTACGTTGTAATATGAAGCTCACACAAGACTCAATGGACCGTGATCCACAAACACACATTCACTAACAGATCACGACCACCCTATGCTGATCACTCTCTAAATCACCACTCAGCACCTCGAAGCAAGATGTTAGAAACTCCGGTATCAGATGCTTCATAATTGAGAAAGACAGGATCATCTTACTGGTCTTTTGCGGGGTTACCACGTCAGCCTTGCACAGAGTTATGCAATTTCAAATCGAGAATCTGTTAACATGTGATTAACCAGATCTTTTTCAAACTGGAATTCTCCCTCGACTATTTTGATACAGGTACGATGTGGCCACTAGTTCCTGGGGTGTGTATGTGACATAGGGAAAGATAAAAATTGATGAATATAAGGACATCGGAAGCTGACGGCCCGTAGATATCAAGGTCCAGTCCGGTGCAACGTGAGTTAGGCGACATAAATCTTGTGTGATTCTTCAATCTTCACCTCCCCTTGACACAGTCGGCTCGCGACGAAAGGGGCGTAAAGAACAGGCAGGAGCTTCAAGATGGCACAACAGCAACAACTGGACTAGCAGACGACGAGTATAGATAAAAACGGACCACACACTTCAAGACCGAAAGGGATGAATATTGTTGTTGGGTTGGGAAGAAAAAAAATCCTGAAAAAGACGAGGGACCGACCGACACGGTATCGAACCGAGTCTGTCCTTAGGACCATCAACAACCAACCCTGTCTTCGGTTTCCATCTCGATCTTTACAGCTTCCTTCTACTAGGTAGGTAGGTACCGGTTGCTCAAGATGGCGCGGAACGTGAACCGCAGTCCTGTCTGACATTCACAATGGTTCCGGCCTATTCATGTTCTGACGGAGTTGTTCTGAAAACTGTGTGGTTCGACCAAGTAGAGGTATCTGAATAGAGGTGGTTGTTGTTTGTCAGCTACGCACCATACCGCTCGACCACTGTCTTTCCACGTGGTCAATTTGTTTGCTAGACGGGATGGAGGAACTTGTATGGTGCGAGGGACCTAGGACCTGAACCTAGAACCTGTTAGGTGAGATTCACATGTTGTTGAAGTGGAAGGTACGGCAGCTGCTTGTTCGTATGGCGGCGCGGCGTTGGTTAGTGATGCCTCTACTGTATAGGCTCAAGTGGAAGGCGGGAGGCTCGAAGTTGGGATGAAAGGGGACCTTTAAAGGGGTAAGCTGGTGCATGACCATAATATATACATTTGAGATACTTTAAACCATATTTTGGCAAGAAAGCGCAGCTTGAAACAACGATACCTAGGTGGTGCAAGTTCATACATATTGGGCTATATGTCTGACCCAATATTTTCCCTGATATACCACACACTAAACACTTCCACCTGCCAACCCGCAACAAAACTTTACTAACCGTACCTCTCCCTCGCAGTCGCCATGCCCTTGTCAGGGCGGCATTGTGGGTGGCGCGCTTGGTCTGCTTCCAACTGGACATGCCCAGGAGGCCATACTCCTCCTTTTTCTCATCCATGGCCTCGATCATGCTCATGAAGTGGGTGAAGTCTTCGTGGGCGCCGGGGCAGGCGGGGCCCAGCGGGTGGTTGTAGGAGACGCCGAGGTGGAAGACGACGATGGAGCTGGAGCAGGGCGCATTGGGGTAGCGACCGGTTTGCCATGAGGGAGACTGGCCGCTGGTGAAACCCTGAGTGACACCGGCCATGTATGGGTTCTCATTGGTCTTGTAGAAAAGCATCTGGCCGGTGGTCGAACCGATCGAGTGACGAGTGAGGATCAAGGCGGGGACAACAGCATAACGGTACGGCAAATTGGCGAATAGGACGATCTGAGCGAGCGCGCCCATGGCCATCAAAGTGCGAAGTCTAAAAGCATCTTGAATGATGGTCTTTGGCGTACGTTAGTCTCAGTCTCCCGATGTTCTCAAAACAATGGGTGAATTGCTTACCTCCTTGTGCGGAGGACTTCCAAGCGGGCGTTGCTTGGTTGGGTTCAAGATGGGTCGGAAGTCTGGTTTTTCAAGAGTGTCCACCGTCTTGATGATGGTTGATGTTGACAGTTTTGTGTAGGCAGTATTTACAACAACCAAAGAAAAGTGGAATGGGCTTGACAAAAGAATATGGGTGATGATATATGGGATATTCCAGTTTATGAGGTAGTCTTGTTTAACCCACGCTAACGCCTAGACTAGCAAAGGCTAACACCGGGATGGCAATATCCCCAATGTCTGCCTGGTACTGACAAGCTACAAGTGACCACGTTGGTAAGCCTGCTGTAGGGGAGGTGGTGAAGTGCTCCACACGGATTTCGTTGTTCACCCAAGGGTGTCAAAGGATGAGTTGAAAGGTGTATGGAAGCAGTTTCTGGCACTTCCTTGGGAAACACGCTATTCTCGTGGACGGCGTACACTTGAACCTCAACCACAAACTCAACGAGCAAACTTGCGTCGCCAGGATCGTGACAGGCTTATTCAGCAGCCGAGAGAGATCCGTCTGGGCGATACACTGACATGACACGAGTCGGACATGAGGGTCTGCATGTTGCGTAGACTAGAATAGTGTAGGCGTTGACAATGTTGGCCCTGTCAAGCAGGAGCGATAGTTACTGACCAAGGTGAGTTCGAACATGATCGATTACGCAGTGTTACGAAGCGAGGAGGCTGGAGGTGTGTGATATATGTGCCGCAATCACTCAGTCCACGGCTTTGGGCTCGACAAGACAAGTGTGGCTGCACTGCACATGGTCTTATTAGCCCAATTTCATGAGAGAATGAATAAATGCTGACAAGTCAGATGTACATATGGTGATATCTTGAGTGAGGCGACTTCCAGATTCTACAAAGCGTAAAGAATACATGAGGGTATATCATTGTTTTGAGGTCCCAACCAAACGCAGGATTTAGAAAAGCGCCATATCGACTTGAAAGTGCGAGAAGTTGAAATGGAAGGAAACAAGCAGAGCGAAGACGTTGACCATCGGGACGTCTCGTCGTGGCCGTCCCTGTTCGACTGTCGGTTTATATACAGAGCGGTTACCTCAGGTACGTACTGTTAACAGCCCCTTGGCGCTGTCACGCTGCCTGCCAGGTGCCTGCCTGCCCGCCCCGCCCCGCCTGCCCAACCTTCTCTCGCCCCACCTGCGATTTCGTTATGTCCCAGCCAACAGCGGAACAGTCAACCATCCATTCGTCCTTGTCTTCGCTTGCAGAGCCCGAGCTTCAAGGCAATTCCATACTTCGGTAGCGATCACCTCGAATTGTTGGATCTTGTACAGATCCCGGACAGACCTTCCGCTTCTCGATTTGCCTCAATCCTACCAAATTGAAAGGTTTATTAGGAGCTAGCTGCCCCCTCCGCTGTCTGATTTGAACGCAGCAATATACGCGACCAGCCTAGACTCCAACCCTTCCCGCCCTATCATCACCACCAAACCTTTTGGAAGGCCAGAATCGCTTCACTTACATCCTTTACATTGCACGCTTACGCGCTATACATATTCTTTTCGGCACTATGGATTCCGAACACTTCGGAGGTCGTACTGACGACGACCTCTTCGCCGACGATTTCGAGCCCGTAGCGCCTGAGGAGCAGGTCGCGACCATCTCTACGGAAACAGGAACGCCTGTACAAGACTCGAACATCACGAGTCCTGCTTCCACTGACGTGGAACCCTCGAGACCGCTTGAGCCAGTGCCTGTCCAGAAGTCTGCCCCCGCGCCTCAAGCATCCAGAGGACTTGCCAACTCGCGTCACGCTCCCAATCGATCTGAGAAGCAACCACGCAACAACAATCGTCACCCAAAAGCCAACAACAACGCCAACAACAACAACACCAGCAACAACAACGCGACCCGGTCTCCACAACAGCAGTTAACCTCCAGCACACCTCCCTCCGCCCCCAAAGAATTTCGCGAGAAAGAAGCCAGGGATAAGGAAGCTGGTCGCAACACCGCGAGTGTTTTGTCGGCCGCGAGAATTGGTTCTGGCGCGAATCCACGGACCAAGCTTACTGAAGACGAATTGGCAGCCAAGATGGAGAAGATGCGTATTATGGCCGCAGAGAAAACCAAGCGTTTTGAACAAGCCCAACGTGACGAAAATGAGCACGCTGCCGCCTACGCTAAGGGCATGGAAGAGGATCGGAAACGTCGTGCCGAACAAGCGGCCAAGAGGAAGGCTGCCGAGGAAGACCGCAAGAAGATGGAGGAGGAGCGAGAAAAGAACCGTGAGCGCAAGATGCGCGCCATGGGCGCCAAGGAAGGTGGCTCTTGGGACGAGGGCAAGGAGGAGCGTATGAGAGAGGAAGACCGCAGAGGCTACAGAGGTGTTAGGGGCGTTGCAAACACACAATCGTGGGCGCAAGACCCGGCTGACGGCAATGAGCAGGGAAACGGTTACCGCGGTGGACGTCGTGGTGGAAGAGGGGGTTTTGGTGGCGGAAGAGGTCGTGGTGGAGGTGATGGGTATGGAGGTCGCACCCTTTTCGAGCCCGACCCGGAGAACGAGGCGGGTCAGCGTTTCTATCAGCGTGACAATCACCGAAACCGTGGCAGGGACTGGAAAGCGGATGGCCCAGCGGCTCCTCGTGCTGAACGCTCCGGGCCTGGGTCTGGTGCACCAAAGGCCGACAAACCGAAGTTGACCCCCGACGAGTTTCCTGCGCTCCCTGGCAGCAAGGCCACCGCACCGCAAGTCAGCACAAACGCCCCCATATCCTTTGCTTCCTTGCCCCTCTCGCCTGCTGTGGGCAGATGGGATGATGAGGTGGAAGAAAGTATCTGGATAAAAGCGGCACAGGCAAAGGAGGCGGCGAAGGCGCAGGAGAAGGCAAAGGAAAACTAGAAACCTTCCTATGCGCGGCCTACCTTTGCTTCAACCGTTCGTTCCAATCTACCCATGTCAAAAAATGAGTCCCAGACAACTCCAGCGAATGTACAGGACGAGCCGCACGCAGAGAGCCCACTGGCGAGTAATGAGAACCCTCCTCGTACCAAACCAAGGTTAACGCCAATGAAACGCCCAAGAGGTTACTATACATCTGATTCGCGAGACACAGTCAATAAAGAGCCGACACCGGAGCATGAGCCGGCAAAAACAGCGAAGGTGACGGGTTTCTTCTCAGTTCCAGCCCGGATAGTGGCTGCCCCCCTAGGTCTCGAACCACCAAAGGTCGATGCCACTGTAACTTCAGATCAGGTAGTTACTGCCCGTCGGACTTTCAAAGAAGCAACGATCACGGTTACTCCAGCGCCAGGCCATTTACATACTGGCCTCCAATCTCTTAAATTATCAAAGGCAGAGGCACAGGATGGACTCGACCAATATCACAAGGACCTCAGGGAAAAGCAACAGAAATTCGCAGGGAGGGCAATAGAAGCACACGTGAGCCCCACACTATCCGGTGTTTTGCCACTTACACTACACAACAAAGCATTGCTGGACTATGAAAACCGGACAAGCGATTACGATGAAAATGTACGAGCCTCTCACTATTATTGGACCCGGGAAAGGGTCAAGACATGGGTGAGAGAATCCGGTATTACCCGAATGCCTCTATGGACGGCCCCCAACATAGATTCCGATGCGTCTAATGCGACATCAGAGGAGTAGCTTGACATTAGTGACGACTCATTGCATTGTTTTTGGAACGGCGACACGGACGGGTCCTGGAAACCCAAGGCGTTTCTTTGGCCATAGAGAGTAGAAGCGAGGTGTTTTTTTATGTGAGACGAAACATGTCCTCTAGACAACAGCGACTTTGTAAAAGCGAACAGACGAATTGATACCACAAGAGTTTGAATTGAGATTACCAGTTTGAACCATAATTAATCATGCGCACGGTAAAGGATAGCCCGAGTTATACCACTTCCATTAAACGTGTAGTTGCTGGCACCGTCAGTTCTGTACCCTGTCTGTGTGTTGCGCTCTCATAATATAACTAAAGGCTTGTTTTCGATACACGGGCTGCAAACATAAAGATCATAACGGGACAAGCTCCGACCTCTTGCAAATCCCAAGCTCGAATTGTGTAAAACGCCCCCAACGCCTTTTCAATGCACATAATCCCGCCATATTTTCGGAACGAATCCATCTCCTTTGACGCGCTCCAGACGACCGGTCGATTTCTCTTTGACAAGGCCAGCCGCCCGCCCTCGCTTCTTCGTGGCCACGGGCGCCTCAAGCACACTACCACCCACCACGTCTAGGACCACGCCCACGATAACCGCCACCGCCACTCCTAGGTCCGCGGCCTCTACCCCAGTCATCATGTCGTCCACCTGGACCCGTTGGCACACCACCCATGTCATCATCACCACCACCACCACCACCACCGCCCATTCCCATCGGCCTCTGCCGTCCGCGCATCTCCTTCGGGAACGCATCATACGTCTTCCGCATCTGCGCATATCCCAAGTGCATCTTGCCAAAGAAGTGATCCGCCAATCTGCGGTCATTATCCAACCGAGACAGATACGCCCCGCACACGTCGCACACCTGCAGCTTCTGATGACCCGATGGGCCACTCGTATCCGACAGCGCCTTGAGCTCTCTCTCCTTCTCCTGCTTTGCCGCCTGTGCCTGGCGCACCCTGAACAGCTCGTCATACGCCCTCCCCACTTCGCCCAGCTCTCCCAAGATCTCCACCTCCAACAGACCCGTCGCGATGGTCGTGCCCAGGTCCGAGATGGCCTTGAGCAGAACATTAGTCTGCCGGATTTCATCGGGCGTCTTTTCGAGGCGTCGCTGTGCCGCGTCGATTCGTCGGTTGCACTCGTCAATGTACTTTTGCAGGTCGCGCATGTAGTCGTATTCAAAACCGTACTTTTTCTTTTCCTGGTCGGGCAGGGCTTCGTACTCGGCCTTGAGGGCTTCCGAGTGCACGCGGGAGCACGGGCCGAGATCTTGCTTGGTGTTGGTGAAGAGGTCGTGCGGGCAGGTGCCGACCAGGTAGGAGCGGCAGACTTTGGGGTCGGTGAGGGAGAGTTGGGCGGAGCGGGAGGAGATGCCGCCGCCCATTAGCTGCTCTGCATGGTGGGGGGTGAAGAAGTTAGTGGGAGTTTGGGGATGGAGGGGAGAGGACGTGGTGGTGGTGGGATGAGACTTACCGAGCAGCTTTCTCTGTTCGGCCGCCATTATTGTTTCTGTTGTTGATTATTACTATGAATATGTTTCTGGCTTAAAGAGGCGTAGGTAAGTTGAGTTGAGTTGATGGAAAATGCGAAGGTTGGTGATCGTAAAGCACTTCTGGGGTTGCTCGTGTTTTTGTTGTTTGGGAGAAATTCCCAAGATTTTGAGGGTCGAATGCAGGCGCAAAAGTCAGCCGCGCATGCAAGGCTGCTTTGCTGGATGGGACCTGATCGCTGAAACCGGGGAAGTGGACCCACTTTGCCGTTCCCCTGTTGCCGCTATAATCCCGGTTCATCCACTGGAAATGTGCTGTCATCAACAATCCCATTCTGGGTCTTGTCCCGCTGTGACAGGGCGCGGCAGGCACTCTTCCCAGCACCTCCCGTCAGCACTGGGGGGGGGGGGGGGGGGCATGCGATCTGACAGCAACACCACCTAACAAATTGTGAACCGTCACCATCTTTCCCGTCACGTCTTCCACCTCCGTCTTGCCATTGTCTCCGTAAGTTGCTTTGGGTACTTTGTGGTGGACGTACAGACCAAGCAAATGGATAGACAAGGGCAATAGACAGCATTTCACTCGGATTAATACAATGCGTCCATCCTTTCCGTCTTTCTTAGTCTCCTTACTTTCTCTTCTTTGCTTCTCGCCCTACGCTGCGATCGCCAATGCCTCCCCGGCCGGTTCCATTTTCAACTCCCGATCCGACTACCATGAACAACTAATATTGCGCCCGCTACCACTATCAGCACTACTCGCCAGCTTTAACTTCCGCTCCAACACATCGCTCTCTGCCTTTGAGGCGCACAACTTCCGATTCTTTCCCAGGTCGCTGGGCCAGATTCTCGAGCATGCCGGCACGCGCGAGTTACACTTGAGGTTTAGTCTGGGACGATGGGATGCCGAGAGCTGGGGCGCAAGGCCGTGGAATGGCGCGCGCGAGGGTGGAACAGGTGTCGAGATGTGGGCGTGGCTGGAGGCAGATACAGACGAGGAGTATGTTCCACCACCACCACCACCACCAGGGATCATGACTTGGGCAGACACTAACTACAGACACCATGTAGGGCCGACCGCAAATGGCTGACGCTCACCAACGCGCTGTCTGGCCTGTTCTGTGCTTCCCTCAACTTCATCGATAGCACCCGAACCACCCGTCCCGTCATGTCCTTCCAGCCCGAGGGCAACCACATCGACGCCAACGCGACAAACATGCACCTACTTTACGGCGTGCTACCCCACGAAGTTGTCTGTACCGAGAACCTGACACCCTTCCTTAAGCTTCTTCCATGCAAGGGCAAGGCCGGTATAGCGTCGTTGCTTGACGGACATAAGCTCTTCGACTCCTCATGGCAGACAATGGCGATCGATATCCGACCCGTGTGCCCGGAGGACGGCGAGTGTGTTTTGCAGATCGAGCAAAGCATTGATATGGTCCTGGACATTGATCGATCCATGAGACCTAGGGGTATGTGTTTGAAAGTTTGAGCGAACATGGTTAGAGACTGTTACTGACCACGTCGGCTTAGATAACCCGATTCCCAGGCCCCCTCCGGCCCACGACATGAAATGCAATACCTCGAAGCCGTACCACGCCCACGATACTTGCTTCCCCACCGATTCAGCCGCCAACCAGGACTGGTCGCTGTCCCAAATCTTCGGCAAGCCGATCAAGGGAACCTGCCCTTTGACCGACCCTACCGTGTCTCCTGTCTGCATCCAAGTCCCGGATTCGCGTATCGTCTTCGCCTCCGATGGCGCTGTTGAGAAGAAGAACCCCGATCAGACCTCGCGCTGCTTCGACTTCCCCGCCGAAAACGATTTCGAGATCTTTTTCCCTGCCCCCGAGGCCCAGGATGGATCGGCAGTGATCGAACACCTCGTCAAGCCCGAAACGCCCCTCCTCTACGCCGAACGCAGTTTCACCGGCCACGGCCAAGAGCGCGGCGGCGTCCAGACCATCCTGCGCAACCCCAGCCCCGACCAGGAAGTTGAGTTCATCTACATGGAATCCCTCCCCTGGTTCATGCGCATCTATCTGCACACCATCTCGGCCCGCGTCGACGGACAGCCCGGCAAGGCCGACTCCCTGATCCAGGAAGTCTACTACCGCCCCGCCGTCGACCGCGCACGCGGAACCCAACTCGAAGTCCGCATGACCGTTCCGCCCGCTTCTACTGTTTTTCTTACGTACGACTTTGAGAAGTCCATCCTGCGGTATACCGAGTACCCTCCCGACGCGAATCGCGGGTTTGATGTGGCCGCCGCTGTTATCACTATTTTGAACAAGGACAAGAACGGTGGGACTGGAAGAAACTCGCGGTTTGCAGCGTACAATCTGAGGACGACGACATTGCTTTGCAACCTCCCGACGCCCGATTTCAGCATGCCGTACAATGTCATCATCTTCACGTCAACGGCTATTGCCTTGGCGTTTGGCGGCATGTTCAACATACTGGTGAGGAGGTTCGTGGCGGCGAATGAGGGCCCGGAGAACGGGTTGAAGAAGGGGGTGAATACGTTAAAGGCGAAGGTGGCGGGGATGTTTAAGAAGGGGGACAAGGGGGGTGCTGCTGCTATCGCTCCGGAGGAGGAGGAGGAGGAGAAAAAGGCGGAGTGAAAATATAACTGAACGGTCTGTCTGTGTGTATAAGCACCTGGTGCTGGGTTCTACAATCAAAATAAACTTGCAAGGACCACTTCCACACTTTGAACTCGCACTATTTCTATTGCCTCTTAAACCCAATTTCAATGACTTCTTTCATATTTTCTAAACTCTCGCGTTAGCACCCGTCCCCCTATACTTCCTTAATCCCTATTCCCTCAAATGCAGAAGGAAAAGAAAAAAAAAAAAAAAAAAAAAAAAAAAAAAAAAAAAAAAAAAAAAAAAAAAAAAAAAAAATGGGATGAGCAGCGTCTCCTACAAGAATCAATCGGGATGGGAGGGCGGTAGAGGAGGGGCCAGCCTTTGAGGTCTGTTGCTTTGCTTTTATCCGTTGGCACACCGTTAATGCGTTTTTATCGAGTCCATAAAGTACTAGTTGTGGAAGGCAAGCTGATGTAGATAACCATATAAAAGGGGATAGAGCGGGTAATGAAGACGTACTTGATCACGACTAGGAGGCCGGGGTGGAAATCGGACAGCTTGGAGAGGACTTCGGACTTGGAGACGGGGACGTGCCAGTCTTGGGAACAAGACTTTGATGTCAGTGAGCCAGCGAGCATAATGCCGTTTTGGGATGGATGGATGGATGGATGGATGGATAGGGTAGATGAGAGTGTCCTTTCTACTGACCCTCCCGCTTCGCAGTACATGTCTCATCTCGGAGCATGACCACAAACTTGAACACTTGACCACTGCTTATCGTCAGCCTTATTCTTTCCTCTCCCCTTTTGTTCTCCCATGTTTAGTTACGGCCCATCTCTCTCCACCTTTCCACCTCGAAGCAGTCATCGTACTCACCCTCGACACCGATAAGCAATCACCCTCTTCTTCCACTTCACACCAGGCCACAGCCTGCAAACTTTGGCCTCCTTCCGACCCCCATCCAAGAAGCATTCTATGTCTAGATCATCAGCAATATCCGCCGTCGGATTCAGAAACCGGTAGCAGGGATTCAGCTTCGGATCGGGAAGCATCTGAGGCTGATTCGGGTGTCCGAGGACGGATTGAGGTGCGCGAGAGTGCACCCCCGTCGGCGGCGATGATGAGGTCTGCGATTAGGACGGTGTTGTCGGAGAGGGCTACAGAGGGTGTTGAGGGGTCCTAAAGAGTTTTTGGTAGTGATCATGTTAGCAATCCTCTTTTTTTTTGAGGACATGACATGAATGGTCTTCTCGATTTAGGGTGGGAAGTACTTACATACGCACGCAACAACCTCCTTCTCGCTCTCAATATTCACCCACCCCATTCACGGCCTCCTTATCATTTAGACCATTATCGATTCCGTCGTCCTTATTCGTAGCTGAAACCAACCCCCCCCCCCCCCCACCCCCCCAAACCAATTCGATGCGCATACCACAGTACTTCCCCCTCCCCAAATCTCCTCATTCCTACTATGATCCAACCCTTCTCCAACCTGCTCTATCGTCTGTAGTCTAACAACTAGCACCCTCTTGCTCTTCCCAAAGTTTTGTTTCAGCGGGTCTAAGCCCCATCCGCGCCCGGGCTGCTGGGGGTAGAGGAAGCGGGAGATGTTGGGGGGGAACGTTGATTGCTGCGCCTAGTTCGTGGGTTGTGTATGACTTGTTGCTGGTGGGGGAGGAAGGGGAAGAAGAACAATAAGAAGAAGTGTAGTGGGAGGATCGCTCGAGGATGGTTATCCGGTGGGAAGGGTTCGCGCGCCGGAAGGACAGAGCGGTAGAGAGGCCGGAAAGGCCGGCGCCTATTATTATCATTATGTCCATTCTTTTTATTCTGTTCTTGGTGCATGAAGTCAAGAGTTGGATATGAACTCCTGGGTGGTGTGGTGAAATACGATGATAGGGATGGACAGGGTGGACAGTTGAAGGTAGGTAGTCTACTGTAGTCGAGAGACGTTTGTAGGACGAAGACGACAGAGGAAGAATGAAAAGTAAGCGTGAGTGCTAGGTATGACGAGAGTACACGGTCCTGTATGCTGATACCCTGAAATATCGATGGTAGCTGAGTTAAAAGGAAGGTGTAGTTTTTTGCTATAGCTCGGGACGAAACACGTAATATGCCACGGTCAGATACCGAGCTGCCGTGACACCTCACGGGAAAGAGGAAGGCTTCTACTCTAATGTCAAGGCGAAGGAGGGTCGGGCGCTACAATCGGTGGATGTGCTGACCATCAAGCAACTACCTATACTTTTATAATCCAAAATGGTTTGCTGGATGAGTTGTTGTGCGTGTCCCCTTGGCAGTGATAATAGTGTCTGTATTCGTACCTGCCGTGTATCTCCTCGATGACTCACCACCCTATTTCTCGACCAGTGCAACTGTGGGTAATAAATTCATCAGGAAAAAACCTGAGGTAAGATCCTTTCAGTCCATCATATTGCTAGTTGCATCCGGAACACAGGTGTTGCGAAGGGTAGCACCGCACGTATAACAGTCACCTACCAAGGTATAATAAACTCTTGCCGAAGCCTAACACTATCTTGACATGGCACGGCCTGTCACATCGAATTCAAACCCAAAAAAAGGGCACGATAATTGTACACCGTGTCTAGAACCTGCACCATCCCCAGAAAAATAGACATGGGGATACACAACGGGATATCAATCCATCCAGCTTTTAGATAAACACCACGTAACCCCTTATCTTATATAGGCAACTCTCCTCTTTCGCAGTTTCACAGCCCCGGTCCTCTAAGCAGAGCCAAATTTGGCGAGATACTCCTCGTGAAGCTTCTTCTGCTTCTCCCACTCCTTCTTGAGCTTCTTGACCTGGGCTTTGGGTACATCGTTTCCGTCCGCCAGCTTGGTGGGCAGACCATCGGCGTCGAACTCGGTATACTTGGCGTCGCTCTTGAACATGTCCTGGGGAGGAAGCTTGGCCTTTTCCCACTTTTCTTGCTCCGCTTTTTCCTTTGCTTTGCGGGCTGTTTTGAAATGTGTCGGTAAGTGTCATGGTCATAACGGGGAAAAGGTAAGGGCAAAACGTGAAAGAAGTAACTCACCCTCCTCCTTCTGCCTGGCCTTCTCAGCCAGCAACGCAGCCTTCTCTTCACGCGCCTGGATCAGCTTGGCAGCCGGCACAAACTTGACCAGACTAGGTCCGTCAACGCGGTCATCGAGCTGCACACCAAGATCGGTAAGGTCGTAGTCACGGATACGATCGCTGAGCGCAAGGATTGCCTGCTTGACCTTGGGATCGAGAGCAACTCCGGAGGAAATGGTAGCGCGCAACTCATCGCGCAGCTTGGAGGTAGCGCGGATGAAAGGCAGCGCCAGCTTTTCGGCGTCCTTCTCGCCGCTCTTCTCGAGCTCTACGAACTCGCTGTCGGGGTTCTGCTGCTCGAGGAGGGACTTGATGGACTCGTTACCAGAAAGATCGAGCGCGGCAACCTCCTGCTTGACCTGGTGAAAAACGGCGGCGTAGGGCTTAACGGCAGTCTGGGGGTCGACGTTGGCCTTGTTGGAGCCGGTGGCGGAGGACCAGCCCAGGCCGTCGTATGGAGGCTGGGCGCTGGCGTCAAGACCGAAGACGCCAACGATCTTGGTCACCCAGCGGGCGACGGACTCGAGGGCTTGGATGTTGGGGTTGCTGGAATTCATGTAGATGTTGGCGTTGCGGACCAGCTTGAGGAGGACCTGCATAGCGGTAGGGGTGTCGAAGGAGTTCCTGAGGGCGGCGTCGAGGTCCTTCTTGGCTTGCTCAAAATCCTCGAGCAGACCCTTGGCACCGGCGTCTTCCGAGAGGGAGAGATCCTTGATGCCGGACGAAGCGTCGACCTCGGACAGGCGAGCCTTGATGTTGGTGAAGAAGTTGTCGAGCGTGGTCTCCCAGTTGTCGGCCTGTTTCCTCATGTCGGGGGAGATCTCGACACCGTCGTTCCAGCGGCTGAGTAGGAAGACGATACGCATGTTGCGGGCAGTGTAGGTAGAGGCGAGAGCGTCTTGTATCGTCTGGAAGTTCTTCAAGCTCTTGGACATTTTGCTTCCGGCAATGGAAAGATGGCCCATGTGCTGTATGGATTGTTAGTGGATGATCAAAACTCCAAGGAAAAAATCAAACAGAAGGCTTACCAGGAAATACTTGACCCAAGTGTGCTCACCCTTGCAGCAGTCATGGAAGTAAGCCTCACTCTGAGCCAGCTCGTTGTCGTGATGAGGGAAAGCAAGATCAATACCACCAGAGTGGATATCCATCTGCTCGCCGAGCTTGTCGGAGGCCATGACAGAGCACTCAATGTGCCAACCAGGACGACCGGCACCCCAAGGGCTGGGCCAGTAGGGTTCACCGGGCTTCGACTTCTTCCAAAGGGCAAAGTCACCAGAACGCTTCTTGCCTCCCAGAGCAGTCGAAAGGGAACCCTCTCCCTCCTCTTGCAGGGCAGTGTCGTTCTTGCTCTCGGGGCGAAGGCGAGCATAGGTGTTACCCGCCTTCTCGAAGGCGCCAATGTCGAAGTAGACAGAACCATCGGCCTCGTAGGCGAAACCCTTTTGGATAATCTGCTCGACAAAGGCGACGATCTGAGGAACATATTCGGTAACGCGAGTAATAACATCGGGAGGAAGGACATTCAAAGCCTCCATATCGTCAGCGAATGCCTTCTCCATAGTCTTTGTGAGGTCGGTAAAGATGGTCTGATCGCTAGTGTCGATAGTCTCCTTGTAAATTGAATCGAGGTAGGGTAGGAGGACGTCCTCGGCGGCATCGAGGCCGGAACCGTTCTTGAGTGCTTCGGCGGCAGCATCCATGTTGTTGAGGTGCATTTTGACCTTGGCCTCGGCGTCACCAGGCTTTGTCTCGGGGACAAGGGGGCCACCGGCCAGGACAACACCGTAAGCAGCCTCTTTCCGCTCCTGGTAGTTTTTCTCGTCTAGCGGGGCAGCATCTTCGGGGGCCAGGAGGGGAAGACTCTTGGTGTATGCCTGGAAGGCCTTGAAAATGAGATTGTGAATCTGCTCGGGGGTATAAGGCTTCTCCTTTTCCAACTCGAGAAGCCTCTTTCTCCTCGCTTTAATGATGATCTGGGAGAAAAGTCAGATGGGTGTTGATGTTTAGGGATGAGCACAGTTTCAACCCACCTTGTCATCAACATCTGTGTAATTCATCTATGGTGAAGTGTTAGCGCAAGGAACAAGATACGTTCATTGGTAAAAAATATCCAATCGTTTACTTACCACAAAGTTGACCTTGTAGTTAAAATAATGCATGAGGATGCGGCGGATGATATCTGTAGAGACATAGTTACGGGCATGGCCCAGATGGCTGAGATCGTACTAGGAAATGTCAATGAAAGTCAAGTGGAAGTCTAGAATAACCCTCAGTACATACAACAGTCGGTCCGCAGGCATACCAGCTAATGGCACCCTCCTCCTTTGGTACAAACGGCACGGGGGGACCCGGCTTCAGGGTGCTGTGAACGGTGATGGCAGCCATGATTGACGGCGACGATGTGAATGGGCGGCGGGGGTATGATGATGATGAAGGGAGAGGACGAGGGAAAAGACGAATCGGTCTTGTGCTAATAGCCGCGATAGTCCTGGTCGAGGGAATGAGGCCGCGTAGACGGGCAAAGGAGTGCATCCGGCGGTGGGGTTATGTCTCCAGCCCTATCAGATTTGGATGTCAAGTCCACAGTCAGTCAAAAGGTCATGAGAGGGTACTTGAGCAATAGAAGAAGAGGTCAGCGTGGCAGGCGCACAGCTGCAGGTCGACTGACTGAGTGATGCTCAAAACGAGTAGGACTAGTATTCAGACCTGAAAGAGAACGAATGAGTCAAGCCACACCTTTTGTATACTAGCACCCTGGACTAGGTTATCCACGGCGCTGAATGGTCTGAGTCCGAGTCGCAAATTGAAAGGTGGTTTCAGTCGGTTGCAATCAATCTTTCACAAGACTTTGGCGGGGCCAGGGATGTCCCTTCACTGATTACTCAGGGTTAGGGTTACAGAAACTGCGGTGCCGCAAAATGAGTGAGTGAGTGGTTGAGGAGGGAACTTGAACAGGCTTCTTTTGAGTAGGAAAATATATGCAATGCTTCCCCGCCAAAGAGCTACATCGCCAAGTCTAGGGAAGAACATGCTGTCGAGCAAGACAAAGCCGCAGATTCCACTTGCGACTATGTACAAGTATGTCTACTGTGGTATACAGTTCTCACCCATCTGTGGCGCAGTCGTGACACATTTTACCACTGAAAACTACACTACAAGCTAGCTCCAGCCACTCCTATGAAGCTATGACCACTGCAGGGGGGGAGGGGGGGAGCTGAGCTCAATGTGGGGGATCTCCGACCGGGTCGTCCCGTTTCCTCCACTTTCACACTTGGCTTGGAGTTCAACTTGCCGTGACTTCAGGGTCCAGATTCGGAGTTGCCTATGTACCTATATAGATTTCTCACTTGTTCAGAAGCCCAAGAGAAGAGGTTCATCATGGGATTCACAGCCCAAATACAAGTACACTGCCCAAGCGCCAGCATCCCCGACTCACCTCACCCACGCCCAACAAGCCGAATGCCCGAGTTATCGACAATGTCTATTCTAGTCATCCAATAAACCGAGCTTCCTGATCACGGCAGCTGCCATGTCCTTCTCATTCTCTAGCAACTCGATGCCGTACCTCTTGGCGACGATTTGGACGTTACCTCTCTTCTTATAGTCCTTGTGGCAACATACAATGGCCTTGCTAGTACGCGCACAGAGACCAAGCTCCAGAAGACTGATGGGCGCAAGTGTGTTGGGCCCATAGTATATCAGGACTATGTCTGCCCTATCCTGCATATCCAGTTCCCACTCGACTTGGTCGCGGAAGGGCTTGACGGATATGTCTTCGGGCCAGTCAGTCCAGTTGGGCGCGACCGGGTTGATGACCGTGATGGGAAGGCGCGAAAGTTGTCTGGTCAAACTAACCCGCCAGTCGGGCTCATCTCCCATCTTGGATGTGGTTCCGGCCAAGAAGACGGATTTCTTGCCAGTGAACTCGGGACGTTCTGGGGCCCGCACCAGTTGTAGCGGGCCGAGTGTTTGCGAAGCTTGATGTGCCATTTGGTTGCCAAGGTTCTTGCCTAGTGGGTGTCCGCTATGTCTAATATTGAGTGGAAGACAGTGCTCGCTAGGCTGTGTGTGAGACTGAGATGCCAGAGTCGGAGAGGTCAGCAAAATGAAGATAGATAAGACAGAATGGATGTTGACAGGAAAGAAACTCAATGTAAAAGCAACAGGTTTAAGACGCTGGAGGTAGAGAACAAATTATATATCTAAGCAAAGCCTAGTAAAACGCTCAACAAGGCTACGAAGCCCTACAACCTACACTAGAATGAAGCCAACCGATACGTATAGCTGCCCCTGAGGCTTTCCATAGGTGTCGCGCGCTGAAGGTGGCTGCCTCCAACCGCCATCCCGTGTAAGCACTGACCATCTGCTCCACCTATTGCTCTCGGCCTGCACCGAGTCCAGATGGTTTGGTGAGCTTAGCTTGTTAGCGTGTCGGCGATAGCCTCTGCAGTTCACTAGCAATCTGCGTGGTCGTGAACACCTGCAGAGAGCAACGGAAGAAGGACTGAACGACAAATCGACTTTGTGCGTCGCGTCAACTTGAACCACCTGGACAGGAACCGGGGACATTTCATCCACTTCATCTCTGGTTCCATCTGATGTGGCTTTTTTCCTGCCATGCCATTTCTGCCGACTTCCGCCTCTCCTCCTACTCGTCGGTTAAATGTGAACAACAACCACCATTCACCAGCAGCACACACGAGAAGCAGCAAGGAAAACATCACCATTTCCACAGGCTCTCATGGCGGCGACGACAATGATATCGGGCAGCGGCATCGCTCGCCGCGGAAAACACGAGAACATGAGACGCAAACGGCAACGGCAAGTGGGAGGCTGATTGCATCTCATCCAAAGACGGTGAAGCCATCAGCTTCCTCGTCCCCAGCAAACCACTCACCACCCAAACCCAAACCTGTATTCAAGATGAAGAGAACCGGCCACAGCGGTCCTTCTCCCTTTCCCACAAACTCTGGCTCAACACCATCGTCTTCCTCAACCGACGATATCCCTGCCAAGTCACTCAGGTCAGGATCCATTGTGACAGCCAAAAGTGGGCATGTTGAAGCTGGTCATGCAAAGGTTGGAAAACATCGCGATGGAGACCGCCTAAACGCCCCAACCTCAACCTCATACCGCACGCCACTCTCCAACATTTCAGCAGGAGCAAACCACAAATCAACCTCTGCCTCAAACTCGACCCAAAGCAGCCATCAGGGATCGAAACTCCAGCCAAAATCAGAGCCTGACTCGGACATCATCGCCATGGGCGACATTCAGGAGTCGGACCTGATCAAGGCCCAACTCGCCATGGACGCCTTGAGCGCCGGTCGGGCGACCCGCTCCAAGACCCAGGCACCAACAAAACCACAAACAATCAATCCAAGTACCGAAGCCCTTGATGCTAGCGCCTACAAGGTCTGGAAGGACCAAGATACGGGCCAGTTACTGCCCACCTGCGGTGCACTCCTGCCTCCCGGTTATGAACAGTCCGATCATCCCGAACTCCCTTGGATTTGCCCAGTCAGAAGCTGTCGAGCCCTCTTACCGGGCCTCCCGGGCCTGGGCAGACATTTTGGCGTGGTTCACCGTGCATGTCGATTAAACGACAATCTGGATGGTACTCTGACCGACCTTGGGAGATATGCCAACCCCACCCCTGGCAATGGTAGAAAACTCGGCGGCACTACCAAATCCTGTATCATTGTATCCAAAAAGTACATGGGCCTTGCCGAATCACCCATCGTTGAGCCCAGACCTTACACGCATTACGCCTACCACAAATCCCAGCCCGTACAGGAAGTCCCCAAGCGCGAGCTTCGTCGACGGTCACCAATTGATGGCAGTGAAACCATTCAGGTCTCGGCTGTGAGTGACGATGGGATTAACCCCCAGGATGGGGCCAAGGGTGAAATTGTTCCTTCCAGCAAGGAGCCTGCCGAGAAGATATTAGTAACCGCAAAATCCGGACGTCCATACAACATGTGGCCCGGTCAGCACTTCCCACATTGACTCTTGCTATCCAACCTGGCTAACCGTTTACAGATCAGTCCGGAGCGTGGAAAGATTTACGCGGCGTCTTATTGCCGGACGAATGGACCCTTTATTCGGAGCATCCCACCCACCAGTGGATATGCCCAGTCAGATCATGCCGGTACCTATACAGCGCCAAGTACCACCTTGCCAATCACTTCAAAATGCGATACTACGGCTGCCGGCTCAACGACAATCTGGACGGGACCTTTAGCGTTGTTAAGCGTCCTACCACTGGTCTTCACATTGAGCAACTTCGGATCGACTATCACAATGACCCACCGGTCGTAGTATCGCGTGGAGCAAGAGAGAGTGAACCATTAGCGGAACCCCAAATATCGCAGAACTATATCAATCGAATGTTACGAGAGCATCGCAGAGGGAAAAGTTCCTCAACGGGTAGCTCGATTGGGGAGACTATTATCAAGGACAGGCAAGACTCGCAAGGAATGCATGACACAGAACGTACCAGCTCCCCAGCTCTTCAAAAGTCGGCTGAAAATGCCCGTGTTATCCCTTCCGATGTTGGGTTCGACAACGCCACCGATGGTCGGCCTTATACCCATTGGTTGAATCCGGAGAACAATCGGTTTCAGGTGACTCGAGGATTAATTCCTGAAGGCTACCAACTTGAACTTTCAGCGTTTCCTCTCCGGCCTTGGATATGCCCCATCAGTTCGTGCAGAATCCTCCTCAAAGGGCAAGCGGCTTATAGTACTCACTGGACCGTATCTCATCCCAACGTCTGCGTAAACGACAACCAAGACGGAACTTTCAGCATTGTGGAAGGTCGCAGCAAGAGCGGTCCTCGTGTTGTGTCTAGGGGCCCATTGAATTATGACGAATCACCCTTGAAAGAGGCGCAGCTGCCCAACAAAGAACAGGGGCGTGTTATGGAGCCGGATACCTTGACCGACGACGATGAGAATAACGACAACAAAGTGCCGGGCCGGACAAGCCAAAAACGGGCTCTCAACGAAACAACAACATCATCATCACCAGCACCAGAACCAGGAGAGGAAGCTGGACACCCCGAAGAACTGCGACGATATATCACCTCCCAAATCGGGGGCAACTTTCCCGAAATAGAGGAAGCAGAACTGGAAGTTCTTCTCTCTTTATCCCGTCGGCGAGATCTCAAGTTGAAGCACCCTATTCCAGTCACGAACATACTCACTCTTAAGCAACTCACCGCAGTAGTTGCGCAACTCACTGGGCGCAAAATGCCTAAGTCATGTACTGCATGTCGGCGCGGCGCAGGGCCTTTCAAGGGCTGTGTCACCATGCTGCCCAAGGTTAGCGTCAAGTTAAACAGGTTGGTCTCTGCTAGTTATCGCAACACTTGCGCCAACTGCCTTTACGACAACACATACAATGCATGCAGTATCAAGAAACTGAACAAAACTGAAGAGGGTGCGACGGGCGTGGTTGCGCATAGTGGCGGTGGTGGTGATAGAGACGAAGCAGGGAACGAACCAGGCGATGATGCCGAAGACCAAGCGGGGGAGGAGGAGGAGGAAAATGAGGAGGCTTACGAGTACGACGAGCAGCTTGGAGCTACGGTCATTCGGCGATCGCAAAGAGTTCCTAGTATTGCCGCTGCAGAAGAGAGCGAGGCAGATGTGGGCGGAGTACCACCGCCACGGAAAGTAATCACTTTCAAGAACCCATTGACGACACAGGCTTCAGCTAGCTTAGACGCCGCAGAAGAGGAAGAGGAAGATGTCGAGTATCGCCGGGCCAGCAAACGTCTACGGACGAGGGAACAAACGGCCGTACCGACCCCAATGCAAGCCACCGCTGCTTTTACTCGGTCTTTGTTGGTGTCTGAAGAGGACCTCGTAACCGAGGAGTGGGAAAGAGGTTCGAGAAGGGTTCTACCCATGGGGCGCCAAGCATCGAAAAGTAAGTGTACTCCCCCTATCCGCCCCTTGCTCTTCCAACCAGAAGTACTAACAGCCGATGATGAGACCTCGCATACTCCTCCTCGTACCTCTCAGCCAACCAGACCATCCAGATATGCAAATCAACCACCCTGACAGCGCTCACCATCACCTCGGGTAGCACTCATCGGCTCCCCGCCGACCAGACGCGCACCCGAATATGCACCCTCATCAGCGGCAAGCTAAGGGTGATACTGAACGATAGTGAAGACGAGTTTACTGTTGGCCCACGTGGTGTGTTCAAGCTTAGCCCGGGCGCGACGTGCTTGCTGGAGAATGGGTGTTATCTGAATGCGGCGGTGCATGTAACTGCTGTGGCTGACAGGTAGTTATTTCCAGTCGGTGCTCGGAAGAAGAGTGATAATGAGGAGGGTAGATAAGGTAGGTATGCGGCTTGGGGGATGCGAGCTGTGAGACATGCATTCTGTGCATTTTGAAGTATGTACACTACGATTTCGTTTACGCATGCGCATGCGAGCCTGATTGGGGTTTGGAGAAGAGAGGGGGGGGGGGGGGGTAAACAAACGTTATTGGGAATCAAAGCCATTTGTTCGCCGCAAACAGTTTATCATTGCGGCGGGGTAATGGGAGTGGAAGGTGCTACACTACATTGCAGACGGCTCTGATGGGTGCTCGGCAATGCGAGTGGCGGAAATGAGGCGGTTTATTGACGTGAGACATGCAAAGGGAGGATCTCAAAAAAATCCAAACAAAACTCGGCCAGGAACACCAAGAGCGGTTGCGATTGGCACGCCCAACTTCGGTTCGTGGTTCGCCTATTACCTATCGCATGCACATACATACATCACTACTTACATACGACATAAAGATGGCGACCTGCCACTGTTAGGCCTCAACGCAGGCTTTGGAGCATCCCACTCCGACCGAGTGGTAACCGAGCGCAGTCCGGGCCCCTTTGACCGGTCGCATGTTTATGATAAGCCGGGAACCCGAGTCCGGATGCAAAGGTATGCTACTCCATCAATCCGGGTTTTGATGTTTATCCAATGCGCTACAACATGCATTCGGTAGCATGGCGGGGATGAGATGATGAGGGGGAAAAGAGGGGAGAGAGATGGGGACTGCGGAAGGAAATAAAAGGTTTCTTGTTGCCTTGATTTTGGTGTGCATGAATTCAATTCTCCTTCTTAGTGATCCGTCAATCCATCATCATCATCATCATAAAGTCTGTTTGTTGTTCAGAAAAGTTTTGATATTCAGCGATTATACACTCAGCTTCGAATCAGCACGGCATCTGTACCTTCTTCCTTCCATCTTCCCGTCATCCCTCCATCTTCCCGTCATCCCTCCATCTTCCCGTCATCCCTCCGTCTTACGGGTTACAACAACATCAGATACTTCCCTTATCTACCTACCTACTCCTTGCTGTCATTTCACAGGCGGACCAAAACCTCCGGGGACAGTTCTAGACTTTCACAATCGACCGCACTTTCCTTCATTCAACACTGCCTCATACTTGCCCGATAGCACCACATCTACCTACATACCAACTTCAAACTAGGTAGTCACCATAACAGCCACAGCGACCTGCCCCAAATAAAAACCACCAACACCCCAACACCAATACCCATAACCACACCCTTTTACAGACAGAACACCCAGACTCAGTTCCAAGACGAGATAACCTTAGCGGTCCTCGGGAAAAAAAAAATGCAGCCCTTCCTCTCCGGCGAAACAACCCTCGCCCTTCTCCTCACCGTCTTAACCCTCCTCTTCTTTGCCGCAGCAGGAGATGAACATCCATATGAGCCCTATCCCCACAAGACACTCCCCGTTGAAGCCGGCCGTTCCAGCGCCGTGGAGCTCACGAGCCCACAGATCATCAAGGGGCAGGAGTTGGCTGTCCGGTTGAAGGGCTTGCAAGTCCACCACCAAAGGGTGGGGACAGGAAAAGAAGCAGAAGAGCAACAACAACAACAACAGCAGAAGAGAAGGTCAGCAGAGTTGACAGTGGGAAGACCACGGTGTAAGTCCTCTTCCCCCTTAACCCATTTTTTTTTTTCCTTTCTTTTTTTGGTTTTCCACCAAAAGAAAAAAAAAAAAAATCTAACAACCCTCAAGCATCACCCAAACCACGCCTCTCCACAATCACAGTCATCACGTCCCGCCTCCGGTCGTGGCCAAGGAGGAACCTCCAGATCCTAGCAGCATTACTTAGTCATCGGAGCCTGCACACTGCATCTCTATCACCACTTCTCCTCAACAGCAAGTCCGACATGAGTTGGTCGCTTGAGGCCTTGTTAGGGTTGGGGTTGGCGGCCAAAAAAACAACCACCACCACCACCACCACCACCATACCGGGGCGATCGCCGTTGCGGTGTCGAGCCAAAAAGAGAGTCAGGTTTGTTGATGGTGGTGAGAAGAAGAAGACTGAAGTTCAGCAGCAGCAGCTTCAAGGTTGGGGTCGGGGTTTGGGAAGAAAAAGAAGCGTTGGTGATGAGAGAGTGGTCGTCGAGGCATGTTGTTAAGTGATTACTACCTAGACTTGAGATATAGATGGAGCTTTGATCGCGACTTGTCCCTATTTACTACATATGTCGAAAGAGAGGACGGTACCTATTCTAGACGAAGGAGGTTAGATAGTTTTTTATGGAGATTAAACGTTCAACTTAAAGAAATCACCCACTTGGTCCTCATTGTTGGATCCTGCCCTCAAGATGACTTTCCATCCGATCGGTGTTCGCAAGTTACCTTACCTACCTACTTCGCTGCAGGTAGGTCTGTTGACGTCCATAGGTAGATTTTGTTACGTCAATTCTACACCTATTTGGTGCGAAGGTATTTGTATCATCAGG
Source organism: Neurospora discreta FGSC 8579 (assembly GCA_009805215.1). NCBI lineage: Eukaryota > Fungi > Ascomycota > Sordariomycetes > Sordariales > Sordariaceae > Neurospora > Neurospora discreta. The sequence goes on from RANX01000010.1 coordinate 348,757, forward strand.
CAAGGAGACTAGTATCAGGGGCGGGGTCATTCAGTAGCAGAACCAGGGACTAAAAAAAGATCGGGAGGCTGCGGTGATGACTGGTATAAATTGGTGATACATATCAACAAGTCAGCCAGCTACATAGCTACCTACCGAGGCAACATGTTGGTTGGCGCAAGTGTTGACTGGGATCCAAAGGACTCCAAGGACAATCAGAATCTTTCGTTCGAATGATATGTGTTAGGGATGCTACGGTGCCTCATTGACTGATCCCGTCTACCCATCGTACTTGGAGGTGGTGTGGTTGTCCATGTATCACTTTTTGTAAATCTTTCACACTGCCGGCCTCTTTATAGTGGTTGGTATCTTTCTAATTTGGTCACTAGCTATATAGTAATGACTACTCGTAATCATCTTACAGTCATCCGTGACAATGATCTTATCTTGGCTTAGACCAAATGAGCTTCGCTGTGCTTCGCTTCCTTCACCATGGACATTTCCATCTGTCTCGTCTTCATCTCACATCACAAGCAAAGAAACATCTTGGCTTGCTAACAGGGGGGGTTTTTGAACGGAACACCAATCCAGCGCTCCATCCTTTTCAAACCCCCTCAACCATTCACATCCCTAACCATATTCCATACCGATGTCATCTAATAATTCAGAACTCTTCCGACCCGCCCCTCATGTCTGTAACTGGGGTATGGTCCTAGCCACATCTGCCCAACTGGGTGCGGTGGGTATTGAAGGGATCTTTCTCCCAGAGGCTGTACGACTGTAACCACGCCCTAAGGAAGGTGCAGTACTTGTGGAAGGAGCGAAGCTGACAACACTAGAGTCGTCTGGTATGTCACGCTCTTCATCCTCTTCGTGATCGTCTTGAGAAGCAACACTTTCTGCTCGTTGGATCTCCTCTTCATAACCTAACCCAAGACCGACACTCGAGATTTTCATGGCAGTTGCAGAATCGCTATGGGCAAGTCCGGGCACCATCTCGTCAGACTCCTTGGCGATTCGGCCGGGAGAGAGCCTGTTGACATTGGGAGTGTTTTCGACGGTTGTGGGCATGCTGAGGTCGTCATGACGCGACCTGCTCAGGCTGAGGGTTGAACTCGTCATGCTATGCTGGGTGCTATCAGCTGAAGGGGTGTTGCGATTGTACCGCGGCGTGCTAGGTGTGCTGGACCTAATAGGTGTGGCAGGGTTGACGGCTCGAGGCAGGCGGGAAACTGAAGTGCTGGAACGCAGCGGATAGTTGGCGGGAGCAACCTCAAGCGTTGGACTTCTCTTGGGCCCAGCAGCTGGGATGGGCGAGTTGAGCAGGCTAGGTGGACGAATGATGGAGTCGCGGCGTACTGAATCTCGGCGACTCGCGGTCTGCGGCACCGGAATACTGCTAATACCGGTCGAGACGGCTTGGGAGTAGCTTGGACGAGCAGGAAGATCGGCGATTAGGGTGGGCATCTTGACGAAGGTTTGTAAGATTGGGGCTGATGACGAAGTTGTTGGCAGAGGATGCGTTGGTGGTCTTGATGGCATCTTCAAACCGCTCGGGGATGGAATCGCTTTTGTCGATACGGATGCAGAAGTGGTGGTTCGGCGCGAGACGATCGGAACTCCGTGCCTTTTACCAGTTTGGAGTTCCATCAAGCGAGCCTCGAGCCTCTTTCTTTCCTCGGATTCGTTTTCCAGCCTCTTCTCCAGCTGCTCACATTTCTGTTTGAATCTCTCAGCGACATGGTTGGTTTCGTTCCTAATCCGAGCTTCGTAGGTGGCATCTTTTGCTTCGAGCTCAGCTAGCCTCTTGGTGATCCTTTCGTGTTCGTCTCGTAGTCGCTTGCCGTCTTCGGTGACTCGCCTGAGGCGCGAATCAAGCATTTCAGTCAAGAATCGGCTGCTCCTCTTGCAGCAGGAAGCATGATATACCTGCTCAATACCCCCTAGCTCAACCAGCGCGAGATCAGCTTCGTCCGCCGCGGGTCGCTCCGATGGTGTGGTGGACGACATCCTCCTGATGAGGTTGACTGTGTGCTTTGGACCCACTGTATGCGCTGCAAAGTCCTTGTATTCCTGGGTTGCAAGCGCATGCCTTTCAAGATGGCCCAAGAACTGGTCGAGTTGTGCATCTCTCCCCTGTTCTGGCAGTTTGCTGGCAACATGATCAAACTCGGCTATTTTAGCGCCATATACAACCGTTGAGATGTTCAGCAACACCATCCCGAGAGAATAGACATCAGCAGCCCGCATCGACCACTCATCACTGACGCGGCTAACCTCGGGAGCCCTCCACTTCGGGGTCCCCTGTTGCCCGAGAGTAAGAGTGTTGTCCCGATCATGGACGTCTCTTGCTATGCCGAAGTCCGCCAGGTAGACTCTTCCAGGGCTCAAAAGAATATTACTGGGCTTGAGGTCGAGATGGCGCACGTGGGACTTGTGCAGATAAGCCAGGGCGCGGGTAAGGCAGCCCATCATCTGGCGCATGTACCTGAACAAGCATCCATTTCCGTACGAAGGGGATACATGCTTGCCGGAGAGGTGGGTTTGTTCAAAGGCGTCCAAGTCAGTCAGATCTAGCGTAGCCAGACGAGAGAGAATTTCATCGCGATCGTCTTGGCCGGTCTGGAGAAGATGCAGGTCGTTAAACAGGTCATCCAGATTGCACACGGCTACAGGCCACAGCAAGAGGTACAGCTCTGGTACCTTGCGGTAGCAGTAAGAACCAATGAGTTTGACAATGTGTTCATGCTCAAGCTTATCCATCACCTTGGCCTCCTGCCGTAGGTTTTCTAGTCGGGTGTATCGTCGCTGGGGAATGTGCTTGCGTGCCAAGCGTATTGAGCGGTTCTTGTAAGTGAGGTAGACTTTGTCGACAACGCCATAGCTCCCGCGGCCCAATTGGTTATTGGGGTTATTCTTGAACTGGTCGTGATGCCGCTTCGCTTTTTCAAGGTGCTCGGGGGTGGTATCTGTGTGTTTTCCTCTACCATGGATACAAGTTAGCCACGTGCCTGAATGAGGAAAAAGTACAAGACCTGGAGGGGTGGATAGGAAGGGATCCAACTGTACGCACATCCCAGACCAGTGACCTGGTGATGACTCCCATTCTTTGATGATCTCCTTCTCGTAGGCCTCGAGTTCCTGGTATGACAGTCGTTCAACTCGTCCTGAATGGGTGGTGGGCAGGACTTTGTTCCAGCCGTTTCGTGACTCAGACCGCGACATGGCGGCAACTGGAGGGCGACCGGGTGGATCGCCAACGAAGACGGCAAGCAAGCGGCGGAATTCGAGGGCGGAGCGTCAGCAATGTGTTGGCTGGGTTAGGAGTCACGACGCTGGGGTCCTTGGGAAGAGGACTGGGGCTAAGAGAGAAGAATAATAATATCGAAGGGGTATAATGGAGGACAGAAGGCTGTGAAACAAGACGAAGGAAGACGGAAAAAAAAAGACACAAAAAAACCCCAAGAAAAAAACCGAGACCGATATCGAGACCGAGGACCCAGAACAAGAGACTACAGATTCTGGAGATGGTCCTCTCGAGTGGAAGATGGCAACCGGCAGGCTGGATGAACATACGAATGCATGGAAAGCGCAGGGCAAAGTGGATGCGGGACAGCGAACTCCAACTTCCCCAGTTGGGCGTTGCGCTTGCTGGGGACTTTTGCAAGAGTGCATCCACTGCAGGCACCCATCAATTCGGCAGTAATCGTTAGTGATGAAGTCCCTTTTCTGTTGGACAATTGGCTTGGAGGCACTTGGGCTCTAACAGGGCGCCCTCCCGAGGAATCAGCAAGTGCCATTGGCCACGGCGGGCAGCGGGCAACCTAACGAATTGGAACCTCGAGTCCGACCTCAGAGCGGCTGAGCTAGCAGCACTCTGCAGTGGTGAGCGTGGCGCTGTTCAACGATCGCTGTTAAGAAAGAAGAGCTGCCCGTTATGTGATTGGGTTGTAAAAGCGGAACAACCTAGCCATCATGTCTTGCGTACATACACACACTAGTCTTAGTGTACAAGGGCGTCCTGGCGACAAATAGCAAAAAGGCATGTTGGAAAAGACCCCGTCCATGGGAGAGAAATCCAAACAAAAACACCCCTGATTCCCGTCCGATCCGATCTCTGTGTTGAATTTTGATGGACTCCGGCCAGGGGCCAGTTACACAAAGGGGCCCACCTAACAGGGCTGAGCTGGGCGCTGCGGCTCCCCAACTCCAGTGCGAACTCCAGAAAGTGGAATCGGCCTGGGGCGAGGTTGGGCACGGGATGAACTTTTATTCTCCGCCGGCCATGAGCACGGGTCCCTCTCCACCTTTCACCCGAGCAAGACCGGAAGCTTAAATCAACATCTGGTGCGCTTGCTGTCGACCTTCTGTCTCATTCTTATCGGGTTCGCGGCTTTATTCAGGATTGGGCCAGCGTTCCTTGCTGACTGTCTGACAGATTCGCATCCCGCCCCCTTATGCCGGAAGATGATGGCTTCGAGGATATCATTCCTCAGTATGTCTTCACCGGCCGGCAGACCGCAACCGATAAGATCCATCTATGTGTAGCATTGATCTCATCAACATGCTGCTTGTCCAGATCTTGGGTCTTGGTCAAGGTCGTTTCGTTGGTAAAGGGCCCTGGATGGCCCAAGGTCCTCCACCAGTCAGTTTGAGGTTAAGGCTTAGATAGTGTACACAACTCGGTATTTGTACTCGGTACTTGATCTTCACGCTCAATGACCCGCGGAGATCGCGTACCCAGTACTTAACACGGCCCACATTTTGATGATCAGTAATCGGAAAACACCCGGACTTGAACCTCAACGGCGTTTCAACCCCCCCCCCATCTCAACCATCCTGCATCTTATGTTTCACATGCGTCGTCAGCCTTCTACTCAACATCTTCTCAGATGTCCAACAAAGGGTATACTATTTGTGGATACACAACTACACCTTGGACTGCTCAATCCGTCTCCAACCTGCCACAGCCGCAGCAAATATCAGCTCCAGCTCCGACTTCAACCCCAAGTCTTGGCGTTCCTCCCCCTTCAGCCTTGGAGTGTCAGACTTCGAAGCATCCTTTTCATCTTTCACCATCTGTCCAATACCAATCCCGGTCTCTCGCTTCTCTCTTCTTCCAATCCTTTTAAACCCCCCCCCCCCCCCCAAATCATCAACTGTGACTTTCATGATGCGATCTCCTGGAGGCGACCTAGCAATCCTCGGCGTCGAGACCTATCCTGACCCCCTCGCCCAGACACGGGCTCGATCCCGATCAACTCGTCAGTCACGCTCTACTGTTGCAAGCCAACGACCTGACGACGGCGGTCCGCGAAAACGTCCAAGATTACAAGGGGAAGAGGGCGGGACACGCGAAAAGGATGAAGCTAAGCGGGCCCGCGGACGTCCACGGTTAGACGTCAGTGATGAGACTGCTGCTGAGGTGGGTTCACACCACAGTTGTAGTCTGAAAGTGGTGATGCTGATGGCCCTGTAGCGTCGACGAACCCAAATACGTCTAGCACAGCGCGCATACCGGAACCGCAAAGAGACGACTATACAAACATTGGAGAAACAAGTCGAGAATCTACAGCAGCTCAACCGGGCAATGAGCAATGCTTTTATGGAATTCCATGACTTCGCCGTCGCCAGTGGTTCACTAGACAGCTCTTCGGAATTAGGCAGACAACTCCTTGCTGCCAAGAAAAGATTCATGACTATCACACAAGCCGACGGTGATAACATGAACGCAAATGACCATCATGAAGGGCGGCGACGAGGAAGCACGAGCACAACCGACACTGACTTTATCGGAAGTGATTGCAGGCAAAAGGGAACTTTACAGCCAGAGAGCCTAAGAATTTCCCCCGAGTACACGACGGAACCATCGGCCACTGAGTCACCCCCTCAGCTTTATCCAGGCCTCACCGACACTCATGACCCAGTTTCACAAAGCTACTTGACCACTGCCCCGGACACGAACTTGAGTCTATCCATACCAACCACTAGCCAAGCAGCCGGATTCTTTCCAACCACCGCCGCCCCATCTATCCCCGAGGCCCTTGACTTTGCCACAATAGACTTCAACCTCGACTTCCTCACCCAACCCCTAGCCCAACCACACCCACCGATCCCCTCCCCCTACTCCTTCCTCCCCATTCCATCCTCTTATGCCTCTCACGAAAACACCTTTGGCCGCCGCTACCAGCGCTGTGCCATAGAGCGCGCCCACATGCTGTTAACCATGCCCAACCCGCCGCTTGAGAGGCTCGGCAAAACCTTCGGCTTCTGCCTCCTCTTTGAGTCACCGGACATGATCTTCCAACGAATGCGCAGAGCCATCGCCAGAGGCGCCGGCGAGAGCCTCTACAACTGGCAGTACCCCTTCTACCATCTCGGCGGCGCCGGAACGCACAACCTGCAACAAAATGGATGCGGAGGAACCTCGAATAGCACTCTCGCGCTGGAAGCGGGCACGAGGATGCAACCTAATTTGCAAGTCGGTAATCAGGGGACGATTGATGTCCTGAAACCACACGCAGAGTTGACGGCGGGCTTCGGTATGGGTCCGTTCCCGCCTGCTGTCAATAACGCGAGGGATCACTTTCTGGATAAAGAGATGAAGATGTGTTTGCCCGGGTTCGATGGGACGTATTACGATTGCGATGAAGTCGAGTTCTACTTTCATCAACGAGGGGTCGTTATCCCGCCCGGAGCGGATTTGTACACTGTGGAGATTTACCCGGCGCAGTTTGGTGTTGGTGTTAGTGATGGTGCTGTAGGAGGAGGAGGAGGAGGAGGAGCAGGAGCAGGAGCAGGAATAGGGGGAGGACCAGCAGGGTCATTGGATAAATTGGACTTGGCCTGTCTTGATTCGGTCGTTAGTCAGAACTGCGCTCCTTCAACAGCAGCTGCTTACGTGGAATCACCGCCTTCTTCTTCTTCTTCGATGGACTTGAGTTCAAACTCATATATCAGCGATGATCTCCCGCTTTTCAGTTACCAACAGCAACAACAACTCCGCGCTCCTCAACAAGCAAACGATAGCTTCGATTTCCCCGAGGTCTCACCAGATTACAACAATAACAATAACAATAACAATAACGTGTTCATGCTGTCCCCTAGGAGTTCGGAAACATCATCACGATCCGCTACTACTGAAAATACCACCACCACCACGACCACCACCAGCAGTACGTCTTTCGACCAGCCACTACCGGTTTCACCCAACAAACAGCCACAGCAAGTGTGGAATCAACGCATGCTAGTCACCATAGACGTCAACCAGCTGGCGAACGAACTGACGGAAAGAGCCATTTGTCTAGGGAGGACGCCGGGAATCAGGGTGGAGGAGATTAATGCTGCTTTTTGGAAGAGTTTGTCGATGGCGGTGTCTTTGTAGGTACGTACCTGAGGGGTATTGGTTACGGGTTTGATGTATTTTTCCTTTTTTTTTTTCTTTCTCCGGTCTAAAGATGCAGGTGGCCTGGAGTTTCCTGGATAGGATGGTATGGGATGGTCTGGGATGGGATTGAGTTTTTGGATCGGGGGGGTTCGGGTTGTGTACGATATCATGTAAGATTAGGGAGTGGAAGGTGAATTCATTTCTACGAGGAAGAAAGCGGACATGATCTGTAGGTAGTTGTGATTGCTTTGAGGAAAAATAGGTAACTTTAGGTTGGTGAGCGCGCTTACTTGTAGACCGCCGCTGTTCGTTTCCCACGTTGAAGAATATGCAATGAAGAAGGTTGACCCTTATGAACTGCCTACATAAAGGGGGGTAGCTCATTACCTCACTTTAGAGGTAGTCAAGAATCTGTGCAGGACAGGGTGTCATAATCGTACCGACTCATGATAATCAGCATCAAAGGTCGAGAAGTTTTTGACTACTTGATGTTGTGTTTGAAGTGCGCGAGTCATTTATTGGAATCTGTAGCTTTAGGAACCTACCGTCGAAGCATCCGGTCAACACCTGTCGAATCAGTTATCGGATGGTTCTCTTTCTCCCCTTTCCCCATTCAGAAGGGATGACTTTCTTGGTCCGACCTCTTCTTTTCCTCCCGTTGTCTTTTCCATTCACAACTCAGAATCCTTCTTCTCCACTTCTTCTAGTTCAGCGGTTTGTTCAGATCTAGGCCTAGGGCTTGGGCGGCTGAGGTTGTGGTTTTATCGATGAGTTTGGTGGGAAGCTTGATGAGATCCTCGACAAAGGGGTGATGATGCTGACAGCAAGAGGGTCGAGAGGGTCGTCGAAGTTGAGGCACATGTGCACTCCCAATGGTAATGGTAATCATGGTCTTGGTAGAGGGAGCAGATGAGGAAGGGACCAGATACGGATTTGAGCGAAGAGGATGGCGGCTTCGGAGGGGGAGAGTTGCTTTCTTCTGCTGCTGCTGGTTTTTTTTTTTTTTTTTTTTTTTTTTTTTTTTTTTTTTTTTTTTGGGGGACCGATGCGGCGGTTGTTCGATTGGTGGGCAAAACTGTCGAAGTCGGGGTGGTAGTGGTAGGTAGGAGCAGCAACAAGCTCGTTTTGGGAGAGTATCGTCGTGACCTTCTTTGGCCTCCCCCTCTTCTTGGAGTGCTCAAGCATCCACCACCGGCGTTCCTGTTATTAGTTGCCTTCTTGGGCTTTCGCCTCTTCTCTAAATCTCAGCTTCACTCGGCAATTGCCTTCGAATGGGTTCTAATGCATTCGTCCACATCCCTGGTGTTTCTGTCCTCCTGGGTGGCTCAGCCTCCAAGTTCTCAGAAAGAGCTGATACCAGACATAGTTCCATCTCCCTCTTCAGGCCAGTTATTTTCTATCTGCTCGAAGTGCATCCGTATATACAGTTACTGAGTAGCGTCCGGATTTGATTTCGTCCAGTTGGATGTATGGTCGTTGGTGGGAAAGTCCAGTGTTGCGCGCAACGCCACGGCATATAAAGTGCCGGTAGTCTAGGCAGAGTCTGTTGGAGCCGCCTCCCCCTCTGGGGCGGCTACTTCCTTTCGAGGCCTACCGCGCTTTTTTGGGGCGTCTTCTTCGGTAGGGGCTGCCGCCTTTCGTGGCCTACCTCGTTTCTTTGGCGCTGTAGTTTCGGGGTCGGTGGAGGGTTTTGTTGCCAGGGTCTCGCAATCCGCCTTCCTTGGCCTTCCTCTCTTCTTGAGCGCTTGGGACTCTGGTGTTGGCTCGTCCTGAAGTTGTACCTCAACTGGGTTCGGTTCCGATTCCTTTTTCTGAAGAGATGCTGACGTTTCTTCCGAGCTTGCTGTGGGTTCCTTTGCCGGTTCTGCAGGTACTGCTGGAGACTCGGTATCCTTCACATCCGTTACTGTCTGGACATTGGTCCCCTTGGGTTGGCGGGTCGCTTTCAATGCCTGTGAACCCCTTAGGCTTCCCTCCTCAGGCGCGTTGTCTTCATTCTCCACTTTCCCAGACTCTTGTTCAACAGCAGCCGACTCTTGAGATTTTGCCTCTTCCAGTTGGCGCGCTTCCTGCTCCATCGGTAACCTTTTCCTCTCGGCCCTTTCCCTCTTCTTCCTCTCCTGAGTTCTAACCCTCCATTTCCGTAGCGTCTCCTTCATTTTTGCTATCCTCCTTAACCTTCTCGCCTCCCTCCTCTCTGCCCTTACTGCCCTCCTTCTCTCTCTCTTCCTCTGCACCTTTTCCCTCCTTTTCCTGCTCTTCTTCTCCTTCTCAGCCAGCGCCCTCTCCTCCAGCACCAACTTCCACAAGGCCTTACCCCTGGCAATCATCTCGTCCCACTCCCTTTTTTGCTTGAGCTCGATGTCTGCCATAGCCAGCTTGACAGCATGCGCATACGATCCATGGCTCGTCCGCGCTCGCTTGGCCGATTGCTTGCTCTGCGTCCATCGCTGCCGGCCGGCGCCGTCTGTAGCATAGTACCCCGCCTCTTCCCACGGCTGCGGCTCGCCCTGCAACATGTCCTCCACCATGTCATCCCATGCATCCTCTTGCTCCGCATCGGCCAGCTCTTCGCTGACGAGCTCGTGGTACTTTTCGGCCCATCGCTGGCGTCGCTGGAATTTTTGTCGGAGCACGCGGCCGAGGTATTCGGATTGCGGCTTGCGCAGGCGTAGGAACGGGTGGCCGCCGAGTTCGTCGAGGGTAGGCAACTTGCGCACGCCGCCAGACAGCTTTTCTAGCGGCAGCGGACGCACGGTAGGGACAAAGGTCGGGGGTCCCTTGCCGTTGGGGCTCGGTATCTTGGTCAGCAGGGGGATGGCGTCTGGGTTGGGGGCAAATTTCTTGAATTTATCGGCCTCTTGGCGCTTCTTTTCTCGTATAGCGAGGACGCGCTCATTGTTTTCGCGTAGAAATCGGAGAACGTCGGCATGAGCGGGGGAGGACTCGTCGCGCGCGAGAGTGAGCAGTTCGAGGAAGCGGTAGCCCTTGTTGAGTGCCGAATTGACCAGGCGCAAGCTGGTCTCGGAGCTGTTACGGCGAAAGCCATTGCGAATGAGGGCGCGAATGGGGTTTTGCTTCTCGTCTAGAGCCGTAGCGACATCATGGGGAAGAGGGACACGGTAGCCCGTGCGGAGAAGAGCTCTAAAGAGAGCTTTGCCTGTTTGGTGGACGAGCCTCTGTCAGAAAGCATGGAAGCAATAACGAGCTAGAAAATGTAGACCTTACAGGCAAAGCGATGCCGCGAATCGCAGCCGGGCTTAATGAAAGCAGGCATTCATCTGTCGAGCCGGAGGGTTCAGGGCCCTTTTCAAAGGGGGGTAGAATTGCGTCGGTATTTGGATTTTGGGGTCGAAAACCGACTTTGCGAAAGGTATCATCGATACGAAGTGGAGACATCGCACCTGTGACATAATCGTTTTTTGTCTGATCTTTTAAAACAAACGCGCTGTCACGTGCGTCAATTTGTATTCTCTGATGTTCCATGTACAAACACTAGACGTACTTAGTTGTAAAGTCGTATTGCATGTTATGTTATTCGTGTAGAAGGGACAAAGTTCACATCATGCTCGTCTACTTTCGCGACGTTGTGAAGTGTATTATCATGATCCCCTACGCTTCCCAACTCTGTGGGCTGTACCTATCTCGCCAACTGTTGTAGTGCCATTGTATGTACGCAAAAACCACCAGACACATCGTTCAGCATGTTGCGGCCGGCCTCGTTAGATGATTCGCTTAGTCGTCGGGATGGCCACCGTTGTGGTAAAGTATTATAACCTTTGGTTTGCATACGAATTGTACAATGCTGCCCTAGCGCCCATAACAGAACCCCAAACACCAGAACATGATATGAACATCCGCCAAAATGTATTAAAAGACTGTTGCTTCTATCGATGAATGACCGTGACGGTACCGGTACATGTTTACTTGTACATGGGGTACTTGGAGCCCTCGGGAGGCTGCGGGAGCTTCTTGTGCTCTTCCATATACCTGCCATACCGCATTGTTAGCGCCTTTCTGTCTTCCTTGGTGCAAATTGCTTTGTTCTTCGGTTCGACGTACTTTCTAATGGCGATAAGAGCAGCCTCGAGGCTCAAGGGGTCCTCTTTCGGGCGGGGGTTTCTCGAAAGCTCGGCCGAGATGCGAGTCCAGTCGCGCAGGATGCCGACATAGTTGGGGTCAACGCGGCCGTCGGTTTGGCTCACACCGGGAAGGTTGATCTGGCTAACGAAGTGGATAACGGGAGGCTCTTTGGGGTAGTTGGGGCCGCACTCCATCTTGAGTTCATAGATGCGGTTCTCGTGGTTACCCTATTTAGACCACTGTTAGTTGGGAGCTGGAGCGAGGGGCGATGACGGCGACCAAGACGAGAGTAATCGTACGTGCGGGGGACCCCAGATGGTACCAGTCCAGTGGGTCATGAGGATATCCTCGGGGTCTTCGAGGCCGTAGGAGCAGGCACCTATATCTCGGATGAAGCAGATCATCAGTATTGTCTGGCCAGCATTCAGAGCGCATCGCCGACGAAAGAAAGACGCACCTGCGCCCATTCCCTTTTCGCCCTTCTCGAGCTCGGCGAGAAGCTTGAAGTTGCGGGGCACCTGAGCAACCGCCATTGTTTCTGATCGACTCTTGTTTGGCGACGGTTGATTCGGAAACGATATGTGGCAGAGAAAGAGTGTGGAAGTGGATCTGGAGACAAGCTCAAAGAAGAACACAGGCAGGCGATCTGTTTGCGCAGTGAGAGTGGAAGTGGAAGGCAGGTTGAGTGAGTGCCCGATGCAAGGCGCGCACCGGAATCGATGGATTCTAGTGTCGGTAGGGCGCTATTGGGCGCGGCCGTGGAGCCTGCCAGTGTGCTGCGCATGCCGCTGTCCCCTCAGGCCCGGGCCCCAGCAGAGCGGCAACCTAGGTACTGAATGCGGGGACCAAAACGTTACATGCAAGGAGGTGGGGTGTCTAGACGGGAGGTAGTCGGGCGGTGAGCCATACTGCCGAACATGTGTTACATACTAGGTGTGTAGAGGTAATTGCAATTACCTAATGACAGGAGCTAGGCACCCCGGAGCTCCCTGGTCCGTGCCTTTCCGTCTTTCAGCGGGCCGTGGACTGTGAACACGGAGCTTTAGTGACGGCGACCACTGAAGCCGTCCCGTCCCGGCGTGTTAACGGCGCATCCCGTCCTTATTCTTATTCAAGAACAAGACTTGTTGGTCGCCTTGATAACTGTTCAACGTCCGGATGTCCAACATCGCCTGATTCGGGTGGAAAAGACGAGAACCATTTCAGGACACGAGGAGGTACGGAAACGAATGACTTGGCCATTGTTTGTTTCAAATTTAATTTCCCACCCACCTTCTGCCTGCTAAAGCTTCACTTCCTACCTACATATCGACTTTACCTGTACCTGAGAAGGACCGCTCCAACCATCAAGGTCACAAGGTCCAATTTCTGAAGGCGTTTGCTGGTCAACATCATCTTCACCACCGATTGGAATCGTCATCATCGAATTCAGTTTTAGCTTCCATTGATCCTCGGACATCCTACGACGACGCGCGTTCCTCTCGACATCAAGGACACTTGACGCCCCCCTGACCTCTTCCGTTCACTGTTCCCAATATCTCCAAACCCTGATGCTGGCAACCCGACTTTAGGTTTCGGGATGCGATCATGACCGCCCAATTGGTGGCATCCGAGCTTGCCAACCTCATCCAGGAAAGCAAGCGCAAAAACAATGACTTGCGCCAGGTCCGTATCTCACTCAGCTTCACCCCGACTACGAAGAACCGTTCATTGACTATTCCTGGTTTAGGCCGCCGAAAAGTCTCTGGAGGAGCTCAAGAGTCTTAAAGTGACATCTGAAGCCCAAATATCTGCTGGTTTGTGTTTGCTGTTCTTTACCTTTGTCACTGCCCAGGGGGAAGGGGGGATACATGCCACCAAAAGTGTTTGACAGTCGAAGCTTACACTCGCTTAGAACTCTCTCAACGATCAAACTTTGTCAACCCATTTATCATTGCTTGCGGCACCAAAAATGTCAAGTTCACCGCAATTGCCATTGTTTGTCTTCAGCGGCTCATTGCATCTCGCGCCTTGCCCAGGTTCAAACTGAGCCAGGTTCTTGAAGCATTGCAACAGGCCACATCAGCTGGACTAGATGTCCAACTAAAGATCCTCCAAGCTCTGCCATCTTTACTCTCCAACTACGCCGCTGAGGTTAAAGGCGAGCTTCTGGTTACCGCCCTCAACATATGCTTCATCTTGCAGTCTAGTAAAAACGCTATCGTCAACAATGCTTCGGCGGCAACCCTCCAGCAGCTTGTGGTGTCGGTCTTTGACAAAGTGGTAGCTGAAGATGGTGAGTGGCTTATCCTACGCAACAAAAGAAAACAAGAAAACAAGAAAAAAAAAAATTTAAAACGTCCAACGACTATCACGATTCTAACCGCTATTCGCAGGCGCTGGGGGCGATGTCGAACATGTTGGGGAGGCTCCCACCCAGCAAGGGCCGGTACCAGTCCAGGCTGCGGCTATGGATGCATACAGGGTATTTACTCTCCCCCTTTTCCTGCACGCGCCTTCACATACTGATCAAATAGGTATTCAACGATATTTGCCTATTGACAGAGAACCAACGGCCCGAGTATCTCCGGTTCTCTGGCATGCCCCAGACGTTTGGTCTTGAGCTCATAGAGTCGGTCTTGACCAACCATGCTGCCATTTTCACCACCCACCCAGAGCAGGCCGACATTCTGCGCACTCGGGTTATGCCCTTTATCATTAGCGCCCTTCGCGGTAAACCGAACTTTGCAACCAGTGTCCGTCTTGTTCGCATCTTGTTCACTTTACTCCGACGTCATCTTAACATTCTCCCCTCTGAGAGCGGAGATGCCCTCGATATCCTTACCCAGCTGCTGGACCAGGATACTGCATTGTGGAAGAGGTCACTCTGCATGGAGGTTTTTAGAGGCATCTTCGCCGATCATGCCTTGCTCCGGCGCATTTTCATGCTTTACGATGCCAAAGAGGGCGAGAAGAACATTCTCAAAAACTTGACGGCTGCCTTTGTGCGCGTCAGTACAGAAAAACCGACTGTAATTGGTCTCGGGCTCCAATCCACATTGCCAGTCGCTAACCCATATGCGAACGCCGTTGCTTCTACGGACCAGGCCATGCTGGAGGCCAGTGGCGTTACAGGCATCATATCTGGCTCAGTCAGCTCAGATGGCCATAACACGGGCATCAGCACTCACTGGAGCACCATGCGCTCTCCCTGCATAGATCAGCTTGACAAGACGGACCCCCCAAGCATCCCAGAGTCATATGTGTATAGCCTAACCTTGGCCTGCATCACCTCCCTGTCCGAAGGTCTGGCAAAGTTTATACTCCCTCTTACCGTGCCAAGCGAAGGACGAAGGAAAAAGAGTGCGAAGCTAGAGGGCGGACGTGATTCACCTGCTCTGACTGCCGATGAGAGACCCAGTACACCCAACGAAGGTTTTAAGAATCGGGAGAGATCAGCCTCGTCTAAACGAAATCCGCTTCCAGTCAATCCGCTGACGCTGGAGACTCACCCTTTATACCCAGAGATCAAAGTATGCGCAGCTATCATCGACGAATGCTGGCCGGCGATTCTTGCCACATGTTCTACGTTCCTATACTCTGCACTCGACTCAGAGTACTACCATGGCCTGGTCAGAGCGTTTCAAAAGTTCGCCCATGTGGCCGGGTTGCTCCAGCTCACTACTCCCCGCGACGCGTTTCTCACCACGCTTGGTAAAGCCGCAGTGCCGCCAAATGTCTTTACGGCTTGCCTTAATTCCACCTCGTCCAGGAGAGACACTCCACAATCAGCAACTTCGGAGACAGGCAGCGGCTTGCTCAGCAACGCTCGCGGATTGCTTACCCCAGAAAGCGCCTCGGCCCAGGCAGCAGAAAAGCAACGGCAGCATTCGATGGACATAACTCCAGTTACACTCAACACTCGGAACTTGTTGTGTCTTCGGGCTCTTCTGAACCTTGGCATTGCTCTGGGCCCTACTTTGTCTTCAACTTGGAGAATTCTCCTGGAGACCTTGCAACAAGCTGACTTTGTCTTGTTTACCTCGGGCAAAGCTGCAGGAAGAACACCTCTGGCGACCAGGGGGCCAGATCAACAAGCCGAGCAGGAAGCCAACGTACTATTGTCGAATTTCAACACCGAGATTCGAGCAGTAGAGACTGCTGCTTCCCGACTTTTCGAGAGCACGGCTGACTTTCCCAATCCTGCTTTTGCAGAAATTGTGGAGGCAGTATGCGCTCTTCTCGTCAAGCATGTCGAGACTACTTCTGAGACCACGGGGCAAGCGCAGCCATCACCTCCCCCGGGGCCTCTTCGTACCCCCACTTTCACACACAAAAGGGTTCTCAGCATCACAACTTCCCCGGGAGCAGGTGCCAACCAGGAAGATCAGTTTGCTCTTGCCAAGCTGGGAGATCTTGCTTCCATCAACATGGAGCGGTTGCTCTCATATCCGCCCGAAGTATCGGGCTGGACGCCGTTGATTACCGAGCTTATCGACACACTCAGTTCATCCACTAATACTTCTCCGGTCAGAGCGCGCGCTGCTGAAACGCTTGTGCGCATACTTTCAGAGGCTGCTGGATCTGTTGCAACTCAGCAAGAAGATGTTCGTAGCCCGATTCAGATTCGTATTCTCGAGGCTTTCCATCACTCGCTATCATCTCTTCAAGTCGAAGGTCGGGAGGTGTCCCTTAGCAATCACGCTACCGACATGGACATTCACCGGATCATACTCGAAGGCCTCAAGGGCCTGCTTGAGAATTGCGGCGAGAGTCTTGTTCAGGGCTGGGATACCATTTTCGCCATTATCGATACAATATTCGTCAAAGAAGATTTGCAAAACAACCCTTCATCCAACACGACACCCCGACTCATGACGCGCTCAGTCAAGTTAATCCGACCTTCCTTTGCTTCCTTACAGCTAATCTGCTCCGACTTCTTACCCTCGCTACCTAAGCTTTGCTTTCTCAACCTCGTTGACACCTTATACAAGTTTTGTACTCAAGATGATGACCTCAATGTCGCATTAACTGTGAGTCACCTAACTACGCCCATCCGGATTATGACAACGCTAATATTACGCAGACTGTCACCTTTTTTTGGGCCATCTCGGACTTTCTTTCTAGCAATAGCAAGACCATGTCTCTCACGCAGGACATGGTTAAGGACTCGGGTGACGAAGCGCTTCTCAAGCTGGCTTCTGATCCCTCCCATCAAGATTCTGGAGGGGCGCTGTGGATGCTCCTTCTCCTGAGACTCACTTCGGTCGCCACAGATCAGAGACTAGAGCTGAGGAATAGTGAGTGTCTTGAGGACCTTGGTATCATAAGATTCACTAACAGGTTTCGCTAGGTGCCGTCCAAACTCTGCTTCGGATCATATCCGCTTACGGAGATAGCCTGAGTCCTGAGGCCTGGTTGATCTGCATCAGATCTGTGATTCTGAGGCTTCTCGCCTCAATCGAAGACGAGCTCCGGGCAGTTCATTCGTCTCCAGCCAAAGCAAGAGACCATGAGGGCTGGACAGACACGGCCAACGTCATCATCCGGGGCGTTTCTGGACTATTTGCTTCTTACCTTCAGGTCCCCCTGGGTCATGAAGACTTCGCCACCACCTGGCAGCAGCTTCTTGGACACTTTGCGAGAATGCTGGATGTCCAGATACTTGACATTAATGCGTCCGTTTACAGTGCTGTTCGCGAAATCCTCAGGAGCTGTGCTGAGCACGTTCAGCCAAGACTTGGCAAGGGTAGCTTAGACTTGACGTGGGATCTCTGGTCCAGGGGAGTTCCAGTTCCTGAGGACGGAAAGGACGATAAGTCATCGGACAACCAGAAGTGCCTTCTCGTTTGGGTTGAGGCACTCCTGGAACTCTACGGCCTCATCAAAGATGATTTTGGCGTGGAGAGGATCCGACGGATGCTGACCCTGCTCAGAGACGCCATGCAACATGCCACTCCCGGAGCATATTCCAGCGACACTGAGTATGTCACGCCTTTGCAAGGTCGAATCCTCCAAGTATTCTGCACAGTCCAGACAGACGTACCAAGAGTTCCATCCGCCATGATCACCCAGATAGCTGAGTTTGTCTCCCTGGCATTCACCCAGGAGAACTCCGACAAGGCGGCATCAGAAAAGCGCACATACGTTGCCATGTCAAAGGAGAGCATGTCCATTTTGCAATCCCTCGTCATCAAGCACGCAGCCGAGACTGACATCTACGAAACCGGAGCGTTCGCCACAGCGCTCGCAGCCCTGGCCAAGCCCATCATTCTGAAGTACAAGTTCAAGCTTGTTACCAAATCATCACAGCCGTGGAGAGAAGCGACCAAGACCGTCTTAGCCGTGCTCAAGGCAACGCTTCCCCACATCCGCGCGATTGAGAAAGCTCGATCGACCGTCCAGGAGATATGGCAGATCATCATATCCATCGCCAACGGGATCATCAGCGCCGACTGCTCCATCGCACCCAGCGGCACGGACATCATGGACGACCAGAAGTTCGACATCTTCTCATTCCACAAGCTAAGGGAGCTCATCATCCCGGCTCTCGGCGCCGAGGTGATTCTTGATAAGACCAGGAAAGCCTACGCCGAGGGTCTCTTCCGGACATCCATCATCCACGCTCCTGCACCCGCCGAAGCTCTGATCATCTACGGCTCTGACAACGCCAACGGAAACGGAAGTGACACAGTCGTAGACCTCGATCTCCTCTACAAACAACGACGCGGCCGCACCATCGACCCCGCGCCAACTCAACGCAGCGCAATGGCAGAAGTTTGTCTTGACGAACTCTTTGCTCTAGTCGCCATCCACGAGGAGGAGCACGAGTCTTCTTCTTCCACTCGCTCCTCTTCATCCAGATCCAAATCCAAACCCACTTGTTCATCCCCCACTCAAGAAGAAACCAATGGTACCACCTCTCCAAGCCCTAACGAAACAGTACACGAATCCACCCACCCCCTCCACGTCCACCTCGCCCTAATCGCCGCCCCCTACCTAATCCTGCGCTGCGCGCTCTCCATGCGATCGTACGTCGCCGACCAACCTTTGCGCGGCCGTATGCCGCAGCCTCTATCTCAACGGAAGGAACTCTATCGTATCCTACGGGGGCTCATGGACTTGCGGTCGGAGCCGGACGCGATTCCGGATACGCCGAATGTGGATAGCGAGACCAAGAAGCATTTGTTGAGGCTGTATCCGTTGTTGGTGGACATGGTGAAGGTGGCGGGGACGAGTGGCGATAATAAGGTGTTGGGTATGGTGGGGGAGGCGTTGGGTGTGGTGGGTGGGGAGTTGGGGTGTAAGTGAGCTGATGAGAAGGTGGAGTGGAAGGAAATGAAGGAAAAGGGGGTACTGCAAGTGGAAGGTGGGATAGATGATAGCAAGAGGGTTGGATGGACGAATGCCCTGTAAATGGGGGACAATCAATGGGCAGTAGAAGACCCGACGGAGTGAGTGCTTGTTGACGTTGACGGGGGTTTTTCCAGTCCATCAAAAAGTTGTCGGTAATGGGTAGAGATGTTATACATGGTTTAGTAGTAAAGCGAGATCGTTCAATCAAGTTATGTTTAGTCTCTTCAGGCCCCTTTCGTCTTTACACAAATTTCCGCATGACTTTGATAGAAAATAGTAGTGTGATTAACATATCCGTCCATTCTAACGCCATGCATGCTACTGGGTTGTTTCGAGCCCAGACGAGTATGTAGGGTCATATCGCCTCGCTCTTCTCCTATTACGTACAATGTCATGCTTTGTGTTCTTCTTCCAACCTCTTTCTGTTACAACCATCGCACAGGAAGGAGAGGAGGATGGGGGAACAATAATACAACAGCTACAACCAGGCTTCAACAGAATGGAGTCTCTCTTCTCCTCCCTCTTTTTTCTTGTCTTGCCTCTCAATTTGACTCGTCTCACAATCAACCCAACCAGTAGATATTCGGCTCATGCCTGGGCCACTGATTTTCCTCTTCCCTCTTCTGGACATCCTTAACATGCTTCTGTATCTTTTCGTTCCCACAGCCCGACTAGCGCTGCTTGGTGGCCTGATCGAACCCCTTCACGATATCATCCACCGGCGACTCCTGCTTGGCGATACCACCGGGCAAAGCCTTTTGCGTATCCGTCTCGTACTGCTCGCCCTGCTGCTGCTTCTCCAGCAACTGCTTGGCCATGGCCTTGGCCTGCGCATCACCCACCTTCCCATAGACGCTCAGAGCAGTAGCAATCATCCCGCCAATATCGCCCACATTTCCCGGCACCACCACCGCCGTGCCCTCCTTGGCCAACTTGCCAAACGCATCCACATACTTCTCCGCCACACTCAGGCTGACGGCATTTTGCGCCGCTCCCTGGCCCTCGGCAATCGCTCTCGCCACCGCCTCAATGCCCCCCGCCGTAGCCACCGCCTTCAACCGGATGGCCTCGGCCTGACCGCTGGCGCGGTTGATCTGCTCGGCCTTCATGGCTTCAGAGGCCAAGATGACGCTCTGCTTCTTACCCTCGGCGATGTTGATAGCTGACTGGCGCTGACCTTCGGACTCGAGGATCTCGGCACGCTTGGACCGCTCGGCGGTGACCTGGCGGTGCATGGCTTCCACGACGGGCTTGGGCGCGTGGATGTCGCGGATCTCGTAACGCAGGCAGGTCACGCCCCAGGCTTGGGCGGCTTCGTTGATGGCGGCTGTGATGTTGGTGTTGAGAGCGGCGCGCTCTTTCAGGACGTGGTCGAGGGTGAGTTGGCCGATCTCGGAGCGCATGGTTGTTTGCGCGAGTTGGGAGATGGCGTATTCGGCGTCTTCGACGCCGTAGCTGTTGGTGAGGAGGTTAGTTATGAATGGTTGCTGTGGGTACCCGGGTGATTGGATGGGGGAAGAGTCCAGAGGAAAAGATAGAAGACGTACCTCGCCTTGTACGCATCAAATACCCTCGTGTACAAAACACCATCGAGCTCGAGCGTGACGTTGTCGGCCGTGATGGCGCTTTGGCTCGGGATTTCGTGGGCCACTTCCTTGAGCGACTTGACGTAGGCGATGCGGTCGATGAAGGGGATCAGGATGGCAAGACCGGGCTGCAGGATCCTGTTGAATTTGCCCATGCGTTCTACGATCCAGGCTGTCTGCTGGGGCACGAAGCGGATGATGGTGTTGGCCGGTAGCGAGGGCTTCTGGAAGTAGGTGGGGATGCCGCTGCCGCCGCCGAAGCCGCCCGTTGGGATGGCATGGTTGGCGCTGGTGTGGAAGTTTGATACTGCTGTCGAGGACGTCGCAGCTGTTGTGGAAGCGGGGAGCAGAGCTCGACGACGGGTCGAGAGGGATCGCGTCGAGGTGGCTGTGGCCGATGTGAGGAGTCTTTGCTGATGTCGCGCGAGGGGCGCAAGGGCCCGTTGTGTTGTCGCTGTTGTCATGGTCATGGTCATGGTTGTGTATGTGTGTGTCTGTCGTCGGGGGGGGTTGTTGGTGTTTTGGAGTTGACCTGGCCGTTGGAGGCTCTGAACGAAGCTCCCGTACAGCTGCGGTGCGGGTAGGTACGAGGGTACCTACGTCAGAAAGCGGATTGCCTGAAGGAGCTTGGGGCATCAGACCCACAAAGAATGACCCGGACTACACTAAGCCAATCGTTAGACTAGAAGCCTGGCAGCCTTGTGCATGCTGACAGTCCCACATCTTTAGCGTACACACACACACACCCCTACTTAGCGTCTGCACACACACACTCGAACTGTGAACTTTGTGGGCGTGTCTTTCCTTGCACAAGACAACAACTTGAACTTATTTTTTTCAACACAGCATTACACATTGAGCACTTTCGCCCTTTTATCTAGGGCTAATTCCTCTTATGGCTAACCAAATCCATCACGCCCACATGCTGATTGGAGTATTGGATTTCCTTTGTCGGCAGTCGAGGCAGCAATGGACACCAGCAGATCAGCCGTTGACCCTCATTTGATGCGAAACGGATGGACCGATCCTACAACTAGGCAAGCTGGACCTGGACACGGCAGGCTACGCAGGGGGGCGGCCGAGAAAACAAGCAACGGACTGAACCCAGCGAGCCCATTCGTCCGCACGCGAGAATGGTATTCTTAGGGTGCACGATAGTCGCCAGCTCTTTTCTGATACAGGTTCAACGGTTGACAGAGATCCTTCCAATTAGGGCCTTGTCCGACGTTCCATAGGTGTCAGCTCCGGGGAGGTCCTTGTCCTTACCATGTATAGTAGCGATCCGCCGGCAGCATAGGCAGGTAGCATTGAATCTCTACACGTCTAGTCTTGCCTTTACACTCATGGTGTCCCTCGCTCAAAGTCACGACTGGATCTTTACCGCCATCCTTCACAGCTAGCATACATCACCATGGCCAGCTACCATGAACTCAACCATCTACCGCAAGGCCAGGTCGAATATGACGAAAGGTTACAATTTGTTCCCGTCTCTGAAACGACCTCAAGTTACAACGGAGCTTCGATAGAGGATGTGTCCCAGAAGGGTCTCGACAAGTCAATGACAGCCGTGGCATATGAAGAGGTTGCGCCCGAATGGCCTCAGGGTCCTCAGAAAATTGCACCCAAAGGGTACATCTGGTGGATTGGGACAATTGGCGATTTTATTTTGAGTGTCACGCCAGTGGCCTTCTTTGGTATTATTGTTCACATGCACTCGGTCCAGAACGTCTCTCTGTGCTGACCCCAAGTTACACAGTTATTGCTGCCCTCGCGGTCCAGCTGGAAGGTCAACCGACAGAAAACAACAAACATGGTGAAAGCCTCGTCGAAGCCACCAAACTTGCCCCCACCATCTATCCCATTGTTTTCGCGGCTGTAGCAAGCAGATTCTACAAAATACTTGGCCTGTGGAGTACCACCCGATCTCGAGGCATTTCCATCGGTGCTCTCGAGCAGATTCTGGGGAGTCAGAGCTTCGCGGGAAGTCTATTTCGCTTGTTCAGCGTGCGATCCCACATCAGCCTTGGAATCATGATCCTCCTCACATGGGCTCTCTCACCCCTTGGCGGCCAAAGCTCGTCGCGTCTGATATTCAAAACGATCCAAGTGTCGGACTCCAAGGCACTCGTGTATTACTCTACAACCGACTCTGAGTCGGCTTTCGCCTCGGCGAGCGACCTCCAGGTGGCATCCACAGCTACAAACTCTCTCTTCACTTCCAGCCTCATGGCAGCTGAAGAGCAGAGGCGGTCCATGACTGACCTTTGGGCGCGGCCCAGAATTCCTCGCCTCAGGAATCCATCGAATGACACCTGGCAAACGATCGATCAGGCCGCAATGACGGAAATGGACTATGCCTCCTTAATCGGGATCAAGATTTTAGGGCTTGGAAATTTCAACTCAACCACGTCCTATAACTTGACGGCTGAAGCAACATACAATGATCTTGACTGCAAACAGGTGCAAAGGGGCGCCTCAGTCAATGAAACACTCGCCTACATACCTGTGGATAGATGGACTACTCCGAAATATTATGTCGACAAGAAGAACGACACAACCGGCAAACGGCTCCCTGGCTACACCGAATCCAGTGGATCACCAGACAACAAAAGAGCCAGCTTCTTTGTTACCTCTGACTTTTCCACACGAGAGCGGACGTCCGGTGGACACCTTCACATCATGTTTGGCTCCCATGAGGGAGACCACACCTACACCTTGTACAACTGCACTCTTCGAAACGTCCCACTAGAGATCGACATCCTCTGCTCATCGCCACTTGGCTGCGGTGCCCAACGTGTTCGGCGCTCCAAATCACCGCAATGGGACCATGGTGACGCCCATTCTCCCTTTACCCTACAAATCCCTGTCGTTCACAACATCCTCGTGAATTTCCCCTTTGCGGCCGGCTTCTTCGACAACGGAAGTCCCACCTACCAATCCACAATCGACAACTACCTCCGCGGCATCACCCAGTTTCCCTTTAAGCTGAACTACCTCAGCCCCTGGCCCACCAACATCACAGACGAAGCTTTCTCCAGGCGTCTCACCCTCCTGCTAAACACGTTCTATTACGCCTCGCTCGACCCTTTCACCGCCACCGACTCCAACTACTCCAAGTTCCCCGTAGACACCGATCACATCGTGACCCAGCCCGTCTACCCCGGTGGCTACTTGTATAGCGGATACCAAGGCGCATCAATGGTCATGGTCGACAACGCCACCAAGACCACCCGTCGCGAGATCTACGGACTGAACCGGCAGTGGGTCACCATCCTCGTTATGTGCACAAGCATCCTGCAAATTCTGTCGCTTGTCGGCCTGGTTTTGCGGTTGACCACGCCGGCCCCGGATATCCTCGACCATGCCTCGAGCTTGACGCGCGAGAATCCGTTCATACCCGTGCCCAGGGGTGGGTCGGCCATTGGTGGACCGGAAAGAGCGCGGATACTGAGGAGGATGAGGGTCAAGATGGCGGGTGTGAGGCCAGATGATCAGATTGGCTATGTGGCGCTTGTGGCGACCACGGGGGTGCTGGATCAGGGGGTTAATGCGTACGGGGAGGTCATTCCTACTAGGGCGTTGAGTCGGTGGAAACTGTATTGGTAATGGTGAGATTGTCGGAGCCTCTTCCTTTACTTCATACTGTTGTTGAAATGTTGGATCATTGGAAATTCACCTTTTCCCCGCCTTCTATGCCATTTCAATCTTGCATTTAGTTATCATAGCATGTCGTGTCGTGCCCTACCTTACCTTACCGGGATCATCAACAGCCACCATACATGCGTACTAGCTTGTTGCCGGTAACAGTAACAGAATTCAGAAGGAACAGAGACAATCAGTATTTTCATAATTATAAACCGTTAAAAGTATAGCATGCACTGCCTAGCGGTAAACCTTGCAGACGCGTTCTACTCGATTTTGTTGCTGGTTTCGATACGAAGGTGAGCTCACATCCCAGACATCTCCCAACCAAAGCCCCCCCTCGGCGCCCCCGGCTAAACCCCCTTCACACTACTCTCCTCTCCCATCATAGCTATCCCCTACCCCTTCCAACCCATGATATCCTAGACAGTTCCACCATCTCACTCTTACAAATTCCTAGCAGCAGGGTACCGCACACAAACCGGACACATGCCCGACATGTCGAGAATCTGGTCTACCTCTCTGCATTGATGCTCCGGGCACATCGCTCTTCTTCTTCTTCTGCTCAGGCTTGCTCTCCTCAATCTTCTTCTTGCACGAAGACAGGGCCAGTATCGCACTGTGATGTAGTGCCAGCAGTCGTATTGGCCTTTTTGGATTATGCACATTTTTTTTCTTTTTTCTTTTCGTTTGGCGTAATATTATGTTCGAGGAGGTGATGTTAGCGTAGAGATGTTACCTTACCTAGCGAGACCTAGTCTTCTGTTTGGGCTTCTTCCGATTGGGAGAATTTTCTTGAGAGGGGGGGGGGGGGGGGGGGGGGGGGGGGGTTTTGGGTGGTCAAGTTGACATTGCGAAGTCGGCGGCCCTTGAGGTAATTTATATCTCGAGGTCCTCCAGTGTTTCATCCAGTCTTTGATGGCGTCTCTTGATGCTTGGAAGCGATTGGGTCGGATAACAAATGTCCTGTTCACCTGCTTTGTGTAGACGATATCGGATTGTGTTCGATGGACACGTGCCTGTTCATAAGTTTTCGTAGATGGTGTGTCTGAAGTGGAGTTCCAGGATCGAAGATGACGAGGTAAATAGTATCTTTGAGGCAATGAGTCCCGAGGGATCAGCTATGCGTCATGGCTTGGAGATGATATGTTGACTCCCCACAGAGTAGGTATCTTGACAGTGAAGCGAACGTCGAGGGTTTGATGGACTTTGTCCCTTAAGGTATGAACAGTTATTGTACAAATGAGTCTACACCAACGTTCATCGTCCACCAACCACGTCCCATGATCTTACTAGATATGGTAGTATTGTCGTACACCAAGAATTTTTCTTAGCCAAAGCCATTGTATCCGAAATACCAGATCTGTTAGACGAAATGTCTTTGTCGAGCTGTCTTTGTCAATCCACCTTTCTTTGTCCAAGAAGCCGAAGGAACAAAGTATCAGACGAACAGACCATTTGAACTTGAACAAGGCAAATGACTGAAGTTGAGGATAGTGAGGCTCTTTGACCATGGTCATAGTGCGACAAGGAATCAAGTCGAAGTGTCCTCGTCAAGTGGCTGTCCAGATGGTAGTCAGCAAGTAAGTGAAATGCAACTTGAACCTACCTCTACTTAGGGAAAAATCCACAGCAGTAAAGATAGTGCACTAACTGAATCCGGACTCAGCCACCCTGCGCATGTACATTGTATTCGCTCTAGAATTACCACGGTATCCATGTACCTGTGGCCTATCTTAACCTTAGACGGACGCCTTTATGTGGAATAGGAGAGAACCGGATGTAATTACCTACGTGCTTGCTAGGAAGTTAGTGGTCGAGAGGCGGGCAGTTATGGAGAGAGTGTATTGATTTTGAGTGGTACGCTCGGGACGGAGGTTGAGTGATGAATCGAAAAAAATTATTGGCAGCAACATAGGAGAATCGAAGTGGGGATTTTTCAAGGTCACTCACTGTTGCGCCAAAGACGAAACTGAAGTTTTTCCCACCTAAAAAAAAAAAAAAAAAAAAAAAAAAAAAAAAAAAAAAAACACCATTCCCTAAACCAAGTTTCACACCATCAACATCTGGACTACCTGAAACTACGACGTCATTATCGACACATTCCAGCTCGCTCAATGCGCCAAGCCGACCTCCGTCAACCACGGCTGTCTGTTTGTGCATATGCTCCCCGAAGGCGAGCATGCCGTTAATCAAGTAGGTATTCTCTGTCCAATCGTACGTGTTGCTCGGCTTCTGTTTGCAGAAGACACTCGATCAGTGGTCGTTACGGTATGCAGTGCCGCTGTCGTGGGCCTCCCCCTCACCTCCATCACCCGGAAACGCATACCTGCATTTGGGCCTCTGACGTCACATTCGCCCAGGCAAACAGACCACGGTCAAACTCAGCAAACCCCTCTTGCTCGTCATTCTGATATCAATCATTCGAGTCCGTGCAAGGTCGTTCAAGTCCTTGCTCTCTACGCTCCATCTTCTTCCTCGCACGCCACATTTGCCAACCACTGCGTCTTTCAATCAACACATTCATCACAGAAGGGATCGCCATCATGGTTTCCACACCACAACATTCCCATTTCGGCGACGAGAAAGACCTGGGCCCTGACGATAGCATCTCGGTGGTGTCAACCGCCTCCACAGTCAGCGGTAGCCAGTCATGCACCATGAATATCAAGACGCCACCGTCTTCGTCCGCACCCACATCCACACCGGACCGCAGTAACAATATCCCATACATCACCCGCAATTCCGCGCCCGGCCCCGGCTCGACTTACATTATAGTTTCCAAGTCTGGAAGCGGGAATCAGGCACTCACTGTCGTCGAGGGACAACTACGCCTGGCGACTGTTCCAGAACTACTCTCCAACCCGCCCGTTCTTGACGCGGTCCAGGCAAAGACCTTTGCGGGCATTTGCAACTGGCATTGGCACTGCATGGAGTCAGACGGATGGCTTGGTTTTCGAAACGCAGCGACGGGGTCGTGGCTTGGATGTTCTTGTATCTGCGTCAATGAAGACAACTTAAACGAGGCGGTTCCTCCTTTAGAGATGACCGGCTCCGGGCCTGGTGGTCTAGGGGTGAATGAGCAGTTTTGTGTAAGGAGAGCAGTGGATAACAAAGGGTATGTGCTTCTGAAGAGGGTGGATCTCAAGAAGGGTTTTTGGTCGGCCAAGACGGTGTCTGTTCGGCCGGTCATGGGTCTCGCAGTAACAAGCCGAAAGACTTCGGTGGATAAGCGGCGAATGACTTGGGAGTTTGTCAAGGTGGACGGACCATAATGATGTCCTTGGAACGAGGGTAGATGGGCAACCGCTGTGATTAGCTATTGAACCGTATCGTGGTATAACATGAAGAGGAAAGGCTGACAACCGATCTGGAGGAATCGCAGTGGATGTTCGGGGCGGGGGGGAAACCTTGTTAGACATCGCTGGACACGATATCCAAGGTCACGGTAAATTGGGCGTATCGCGTCCAAACTACCCGATTACCTGGGTTCAACGGATTGCCCGTGATTCAGGGCGACGAATAGAGGAGTTTCCTTTCCTAGCCTCCCACCTGATCCATGAGTGTCGCCCTCCTTGTCACGCACGGGCAAAGACCTAGCAAAGTGCACTCCCTGTTGCTGACAAGCCCATTCGAGTTGCCCAAGAGTCTTCAGAACCTCGGCACCTTCTGTTACAAAGGTACCCCAGTGCATGGCGATTGCTACCGGTGGGTGTGAATTTGGGAATGTCCCTGGATCTGAGCTCCCACTTGCGCCCTCACAGGTTGTGTCCTTGTACGGGAGCTCTGTCATGAGCCTAAATACGCTGACCGCATCCCAGGGTGGCATGTGTATACCTGCAGTAATGCCCACGCTGTGCCGTGGAAAAGGATTGATCCAGTCTGGTAAAGGAATGAAGCTGCGAAGGTAGGAGTATGTTGACCCGACTGCTACTGGGAGTAGTAGCAGGTTTGGGGGGCCCAACCTGTCTCTGATTTCGGCGAAAGCAGGACATGGAGGATATTCGGTATCGTCACTCACCTGAGTGTTCGGCTTTTGTGTGTTCTTTCCCAACGGTGGACTGGGAGGCCAATGTGGGGAACCGTGAAACTGATAGCCCGTGTCGCCAGCGAAGAAGATGCGATATGTACCTTTGGGACTTTGGCGACGAAGATACCAGCTCGACCAGAGGGTAGAATTTGCATCGATACCTGCCCTTCCACTGCTGTGTTGAGCCGGTGTGCACCATACTTGGAGACTTGATGTTGTGAAAGTCTCCTTTCCTGGACGTGAGCAAAGGGTAGCTGAGTCCCACCAGTCCATCTCCGTCACTCGTTCCTCGGATATACCACAGTCAACGAACCACGTACGGTTTCCCAAAGGTACATAAAAGCGAACCGTTTCCTTGCTGCTCTTCCAAATGGCCAGGATAGTATCATGATCCAAATGGTCAAAGTGATTGTGACTGATGAAGACGGTATCGATCGGGGGCAGGTCTTGGACGTGACATGGGGGTGGATAGGCACGAATGGGTCCTGCTCGCTGACTGGGTGAGCACCGCATCGAGAAAATGGGATCAAAGAGACAGCGGATAGGTCGAGACCCTTTGGCGGCATCTAGGGGGGGTAACTGAACCAAGACGCCGGCGTGGCCCAGCCATGTTACTTTGGCATGTGGTGGTGGGGAAGAATTGAACGAGAAATCGGGGGTCTCGATGCGCAATAGT
Source organism: Neurospora discreta FGSC 8579 (assembly GCA_009805215.1). Lineage (NCBI taxonomy): Eukaryota > Fungi > Ascomycota > Sordariomycetes > Sordariales > Sordariaceae > Neurospora > Neurospora discreta. The sequence goes on from RANX01000010.1 coordinate 377,475, forward strand.
CGTGCAGCCTTCGCGCCAGCAGAATCAGGCCAGTCCTTAACATCGTCGAAGAGTGGTCGTTTGCTCTTTTCTGGAAGCTTGTCTGTGACAGGAGAGTTGCGCAAGTGTGAAGCGGCTAGGCCGATGCATGGGTCTTGATCTTCTCCCCAGTTGAGATGATCCCAGACTTGGAAGCACGTAGGTGTATACCAGCTCGGCCAAGGGTTGCGAAAGCCAGCTATGGTTTTGGTTCCGGTAGTGTTCGTAGGACATGACCCGTCAGGGGATGGGTCCAATGATGGCAGATCGCTCAAATAAGAGGACCACCCCGAGCTTGGCTTCAGTCGCGCTGGAATGGCTCTCGTGGGGAGGACATGGTGGGGTGCCCCTGGTGCCGTCGATTCTCGCTGGGGTTTGCGGTTGACGAGTAGTTGCAGGGGATCCAATCGTGTTGGGTCACCCATCCTGTGCGTACGTTGACTCGGACGGGCGATTGGTTTAGTACAGAAGAAGTGTTAAAGTCTACACTAGAAAAATTCAGTTTCGTTGTTCAGGCACGGCCTTGATGGAGTTAGGCACCCCGGGGCCTGACAGTGTGGTTGTGGCACAGGGGTGGGTGACGTCACTCGGAGGTACAGTAAGTAGAACTAGTACTACTTGCCCGTCTCGGTTTAAACAATTGTCCAAAATGCCGGCTGGCAAACACCCAAGCATTGAACTTGTCATTTGCATGCTACAGTACCTGATAACAGAAGCTTATCATTGAGTAAACAAATAAAATTGCGGTACCCGTTCGCGAGATATTTTGGTTTCTCCTTAATACTTACATATTGAAACCTCACCTCATACATAACCAGCGCCCCAACTAGACAACTGCTTTGAACACCCTCGTATGCTTCTCCGCATCGATCGGTCACTCCTTCACAACCAGAATCAGTTTCCACTAGGCGGCAAGCCCGAGTTGGTGCCCAAGTCCTCCTTGTACTCCTGACCGCCGACCACCAGTGGCTGACAATCCTGCAAGACAAACATGATGCGCGCCCACTCAGTCTTGCTCTTGTTGACCCATTGGTGTTGCGTCGCCCGCTGAATCGCAACGTCGCCCCGCTTCATCGGGTGCACCTCCCCGCTGTCGAGCACCATGTCTACCTCGCCCTCCAGCACGATGCCGTAGTCGAGGCTTTGCGTTCGATGCATTCCGCATGCGTAGCCCGGCGCAAAGTCCACGCACCGGAACACGGTCCCGCGTGGCTGCACCAGCCCGAGGTTGCCCGACTCCAGCACTCGCCTGTGCTCCGCCACGTCGGCGTCCTTGTTGAGGTTGACTGGGAATTCCGATGTTGTGTAGGCAACGCTGAAGGCGAGTTCCCCTTCGGCGTAGGACTCCCATTCAAAGTCGTTCTGGCTGTAGACGACGGCCTTTCCTTCAGAGTTGTGGCCGGTGATATAACGGTGCAACTGGGGAAGGTCGGAGATCTTGCCGTTGTCTTCGGTGCGGTATGAGAACCCCATTATGCTGATGGAACAAGAAGAGCTCAAGTGGAACAAAACAGGCAGGCGTGTTGCTTCTTTTATTTTTCGACTGGAGAATATGGCGGCTTGTCAAATCCTGGGCAAGAATAACAAATCGGAGAAAATGAGGAGGAAGTTTGGAAAAGAGGGAGAGATGGTCAGTTGGAATTCCCCATCTCAGTCCGTGGACCAGGTCCGGATCCCTTTTGCCTTTTTCTCTTCCCTTCTTCCTAACGGTTTACGAACTTGTTCCCTTGCAGGATGCCTTAGTAAGGCGCGACTGCAGAATGCGCTCTTTACACTGCACTGGGCGAACCGAGGAACCATGACCGTCCATCGCAACCAAGGAATCTATTTTTTGTGGAGGCAAGCGGGTTACGTGCGCACCGTTCACGTCCTCCACCTAAACATGGGCTCGGCGGCCAACCCATGTCAAGCACGTTCCGGTTAAATGCACCACCCACGTCGCACAACCGACCCGCGTGGATTGCCTCCCAAGGGACAGGAAGCGACATGTCGTACAGTCCAGACACACCGCTCAAATCTCACGTGTGGCGGGCCTTGACGGCGCCGCCGCCGTTGCTGTGGACAGTGACACCATGACAATCAACTTAATATCACCATACGGCCGCGTCGAGAGATACCAGTCAGCCTGGGTCCCTTACACCCGACAAAAGGGTTAAGCATGAAAGAATCGTGCCAGCTCCCGTCCTTGTGTTTCGTTTCCTTGCAGCGATGTGTGTTCACTGACGTGGCAAAATGACCAGATCCGGTCGGCGACCCACCGATTTACGGCCCACGCGGTCCTGGCGGCCCGGCTCCGGATCCGCAGTTGACGACTTCCGACCGGAATCCGGCCCCACATGCAATCCTTGTCATCCCCGAATAACAGATAGTCAGGTGTCACAAGTAGCACACACCTAGAACTTTTCTCTCTTTATCATATATGGGTATAAAGATCATGATAGTGGAATATGTTGCACACGTTTCTGCGAACAAACGCGATCTACTGCCAGGAGACCATAAGACCCCAAGTGGAGGCTTCGGTTTTACTAAAGAAGCCGCTTGGAAGGACGAGAATATAGCGTCATTTAGAGCCCGTGAGGACTTTTTGGAGGGCTATCATATCCATGTAGTAGGACCGTTGTTTCAACTCAGTTCAGCCAGTCTTTCGCTCTACAATTCTTAGGCAAAGGGATGCATTCTCGTTTGTTTTTGCTAAGCACAACCCCTTCCTTGCTCTGTTATACACATCACCGACCTGTGTAGGTACTCAACTAGCATCCACGCTGAAAAATAATCACTCTGAATCTGGCTTAGCTGTCTTCTTCTTTCCGGGCGGAGCAGTAAGCTGGGTGATCAGCTTGACAATCTGAACGCCGAGGGTTATTAGTGCCGTTCCCCCAATAGGTACGTAGTGATACTAAGCAAGCGCGGGAAAGAGTGCAGGATGATCGATGGGTAGCTTACAAGCTCGCAGTCTTCCTGGAGGGACGCAAGGCCTTCTTCATTGACAAGCCTTGCGCTGCCCAATTGCATCTTACTCTGGACGCCATTCACTCGCGGACCTGAGCCACACAGATGCGGGCCGTGCGTGGCCATGGTGATGGTCGTACTCATGCGAAGGAACATAAGACTGGAGAGAGAAAGCAGGATGGATCTCAGAATGTCGGATCGCACCTCAGGCGCCGATCTGAATCCCGGTCCACCCTTCAAGCCGGTGCAAGCCGCACCACTGAAACCGAGAACGCAATTGAAGAGGGATTCCAGTTGGAGTCGTTGAACGTTGACTAGTTGGTGATAGGCGCTCCACTGCGCTGGACCGGACGATATTGAGAGTGTCCCGTCCATGACATCGTCCAGGAGTTGGGTGGAACAGACAGGCAGGCTGAACTGGCATAGCACGCTCTCCGCATCGTTGACGAGCTTGGCGTGAAGATGGCCGGATCCGTCGGTTTCCTTGGATTCGTTGGATTTGGCCGGCATCTTGGACGGGGTAGGATGTATTGTCTGAGGCAGTGAAAGATGCTTCTGAGAGAAGATGGCGACGGGAGTGTATTGTAGGCATGGTGATTGTTTTATACCTCGGTGGGTAGCTCTGTGAGGATAGCGGGCGAAGCAATTTGTGTTGCGAACCCTTAGATGGCCGTGGTACCTACAATCTTCTGCTGGTAACCTCCCGAGTTCAAGCCTCCGCTTCATGCTTCTAGGCGCTCTCACAATCTGCAATTCAATCAGTCGAGAGCTGCGATTGGGGCTTTACAAGTCTTTGCTTCTCAGTTCCATCTTGATGCATGGCCATCTTTTGAACGGCCTGCATCGGCGGCACTGCCCATCAAAGGTAGTAGGCGTTAAAGAAGACTCGGTGTCGCCAATGTCTGCTAAGCCAAGGAGTCTAAATTTGGCCGTTGGTGTTCTGAAGTGATGAAGCAACTTGAAAGCATCGGGAAGATCGTCTCCATTGGATGGATGCCTAGAGGTAGTCTATAGAAAGAAGGGAGTGTGCCAGCCCTGCAGTACCTATGGAGCCAAGATACAGCAACTGTCGGCTTCCCATTCTGGCTAGCGAGGGTTTTATGATTGGTCAGATGTGCTAGTGCGACACTTTCCACGCTTAATTAACATATTGGTTGTCGATGGTCGATGTCCCACTTCCCGGCCTGTTCCTCCGGCCTACAAGTAGCTCCGGGCCTCCGGTCTCTAGGGGCCCGACCCGACCAGCTGGCCAGGCTTAGCCACTATTATTAGGTGCTTTTGGGGAATATGCCTTACCCTTCGTCTGATGACAATGACTAACTTTTGTGGAATTGCAAGTTGCTGTCCCGCCAGATTTCATGACTTTCACTCAAAAAGGTTTCAAAAAATGCTCGTGGTCACGTACAGGACTCGGGACGGGAAATTGCACAATCAGCAGATGGAAGTGCGTTCTTGTCTATCGCCCCAAATCGTCTTTCATTTGTCTCGCTCTGAGTCTCATAGCCCCTCTCCCCCTCGCTAAGGATTTCTCGCACGAATATGCTCCTGGCTGAGCAAAGAAATGGTCAAGTGCCACGGACATCGCTCCCATATGGTGCTTGTTGGGCCTTCTCCGGGGTATGAGATTCGGTGAGCTTGGTGACAAGCTTGAGGATCTGCGTTATGTGCTGGTAAGTATTTCTGGTCACCGCAGTGAGATATCTTATGTACCATGTGCTTGAAGGGTGACTTACGAGGTCAAAATCAGCTTTGAGGGAAGCAATGCCTTTGTTCGAGACCAGGTGTGAGAAGGACTTTGCTCTAAAGGTTCCAAAGGTAACGATCGTACATTCCTGAAAAAGATCAAGCTCGCTAGTGACACGAGTACCGCTCTGAGTATCTCGACACGCGTGCCCCACCCTGTCATCTGAGGTTGCCATCCACGGCAGGCATTTTCGTCCATACTGTGTATCATGTCAAACAACGTCTCGAGTTGTAGACGTTGTATATCGGTCATCTGATGGTAGATGCTCCACTCCGCCGGAGCAGTGGTCGCCCACAGTTGCTGACCGGTCATCTTGTTCAGTAGGTCGGCAGATGCGACAGGAGTATTGAACTGGCGCAAGATCTTTTCTGCGCCATCGACGATCTTAACAAAGATTTGATCAGGACCGGCTTCTTCAATGGTTTTGGAGGTCTTGGGAGGCCATGTTGATGGGCGACTAGACGGAGTGTAGCTAGGTGTTCGGGAAAGAGGGCAAAACGAGGCAAATCGTTGCTCGGCAAAGTTGTTGTGACCATCGGGCAATCAGTTTGAAGAACGATGAGAGCTGAGCGAGGGATACTTATGCGCGGGTGATGGGGTCTTAACAGCAACGGAGAGAGATCTCGGTTCTCGACACCCTTTACTCATTTGTTCTCAGTGCCATATCAATCTTCATTGCTATTGCGTGGTCAAGCGTTTGTGTTTGAGGCTCCCGGCCGTCGGGCACTTTGCAGTCATCCCTCCGAGTGGGTTGTGTGATCTCGATGTCCCCTCGTCTCCGCACTACAAACGAGCACTTTGGGGTGAATGGATGATGATGATGATGGGCCTCACGCTTGAACACTACTCTCCTAACCATCTCTTCAATCGATAAGCAGATAAATGAAGAGAGAAAACAGGAGAAAAGAGTGAGAAAAGAGTGAGAAAAGGGGAAAAGAGGGCGCGAAAAAGGGAGACACGGAACAAATGGGAAATTGGAGAGCCAGCATCAAGGATATCGAGGAAAAGCAAACGGAAAAGATATTCACGGAGTGTTTTGCACAGCGTTTTGACATCAAACTCATCATTGACATTAGTCATTACAAACCCCGCTAAGTCCCAAAAAGGCATATCCAAACATGACCCAACGCCTTGCCAACATGGAGCATACCCATATCGTACAACCTCCCAAATGCAATAGTTTGTACAAGAATTATATCACGCTGCCCCCTCCATTTTGCCCATTTCTCCTAACCAAAAGCCTAAACCCTATGATTCACAATTCTCTCTTCCCTCTCCTCGTGCGGGTGCATCTCCTTGGTTCCATTCCCAATGACAAGATCATCCGACCCCTTCTCAGGATGATGGAAGTACTCTTCATCGCGCTGCATGCGTGTGATGTAGCCAGGCGGCATCCACTTGTGCGAGTTCCACGGCTTGATGCCCGGCTCGCTGTACATGAGGTCGACGTTCTCGAGGGACAAGCTGGTGGACTCGTACAGGAAGAACCAAACCAAGAGTGCGCCCATGATGTTGGTGCCTACGAAGACGAAGCCGTAGGCGTAGCCAATGCCATCGGTGGCGAGGGGAGTGAGGAAGGAAATCATAACTGGAGGGTTTGTTAGTTTTGTTTCTGGCTGATGTATAAGGGGGAAAAAGGAAGGGAAAAGGTGACTTACAGTTTCCAAGCCAGTTACCAGCCGTGGCAAGCGAAGCCTGCTTGGCACGGGTGCGCAGAGGGAAACTCTCGCCGATGACGACCCAGGCAATGGGACCCCAGGTGCAAGCGAAGGAAGCGATGAAGAGTGCCGCCGAGACAATCATGATAATACCCGACGTCTTGTTTTCCTCTGGTTTGAGAGCGGTGCCCATGGAAGCGAACACGGCTAGCCAGGACGCCTGCCAGATAGCACCGATGAACAGCGGCCATCTGCGTCCGAAGCGCTCAACGACCCAAAGACCAAACAGGGTCGAGAAGACGTTGACAGCGCCGAGGATGAGCTGTGTCTGAATGGGGTCCTTGATACCCGCCGACTGGAAGATGGTGGCGCCGTAGTAGAAGAAGTAGTTGACACCGGTCCACTGCTGCAAGAAGTGAATGCCGATACCCAGGAATGTGCGGTACACCTGCTTGGGAACGCCGTTCTTGTTCGGGATGAAACACTCCTTCCAAGTTCCCACGGCCGCAGTCCGCTCTTTCTCCAAAACCTCCCGCATCTCCTTCATGTCATCCTCCACGAGCTCATGATGCGGGTCATGCTTCAAGCCTCTCAGTCTCGCCATCGACATGCGGGCTCCCTCCCAATCCTCCTTGGACGCCAACCACCTTGGGCTTTCGGGGACCAACAGCACTCCCACGCCAAGCGGAAGCGAAAAGAAGATACCCAGACCAATGACAATGCGCCAGGAAGCGTCCCGGTCTTGGATCTCGCGCACGCCGTAGTTGACAATGTTGGCGATCAGGATACCGAAAGTGATGAGCAGTTGGTAGGAGGCGACGACGGCGCCACGGATCTCTCTAGGGGAGCACTCGGATTGGAACATGGGCACACCGACGGAGAGGGTACCGACGCCTAGACCGGCGACGAAGCGGCCCATCATCATGTGTACCCACGAGTGCATGGCGGTGATCTGGATGACGTTGCCGATGATGAAGAGGCCGACGCCGAACGTGAGGGACTTGCGGCGACCCCACCAGGTAGCAGTGCTGTAGGAGAGGGAGTGGTGATTAGAATTGGTGGTGTTGGAGGGAGAGAAGGAGGAAAGGGGAGAGCTTACTATGATGAAGTCAAAGACCCGAGAAGGGTACCAATACTCATGAGCGACACTAGTAGTGACTGGATGATGGACTCGAATTCCTTTGATCCATCTGGCTGGGTGATCTGACCGAATCTATTCTTGAAGTCGCTGAAGAGGAGCATGCCCGAGATCTGACCGGTGTCATAGCCGAATAGGAAGCCTCCTATCGCGGTGACGGCACCGAGAAGGATGGCTTCGACGCCAACGTCGGCGCCATTGATCTTGATTGACCTTGTGAGCGATGCGTGTTAGTAGCTGTATAGTAGATTATCCCCTTCAACTTTTGTAGTGAGCTTACTTTTTCCCCAGAACCATGATGGGCCCTCCTGAATAGGATTAATGGGGAGTAATACACTGCTTGGTGGTATACTCAGATGATGGACGGATAAACCTCGGTGAAAGGTAAAAGTAAGGTTATATCCAAATAATTCACATGTAAAGAAAGAAGTGTAGAGCTGAATGGAGTGAAACAGTTATAAGGATTCATCATGCGGGTTCCAGATCGACTTTATTAAGAACTTTCCCCCAAGGGACCTCACTTCTGGAAAACCTGCGATCGTCATATCCACTTTGCCCAGGTCGGTCGTTGTCTCCCCAATCGCAGTGTACACTACGTGTCAACCCACCTGTCCCATGGGGAAGGGACCCGCTCACGAATCATGGGGATGGAGAAATATCATGGGGTTTCTCTGGGGAAACCGGGTGGCGAGGTCGAGGCACGGTGAGGGGACTGGGGAAATGGATTGGGGAAACTGGAGACAATGGAGCCATGAGGCCTCTGGGGACTTCAGAAAAGGACCGTTTACAAGCGACCTTGTTCGTGCCTGGTCGTGTCTGTTGAGCCTGTCGAGCCTGTCCTGTTCTTGGGCCTGTGTCATGTTTTCACGCTTGGCAAAAGTTGGCACGCCCAGAAGAGTTTCTTGGGAGGTTGATCAATCCTTATGATGTCACAATCGGTCCTATACACCCTTGCCAGAAGAAAGCGTCCATCAACTAGGGAGGGCTTTGTTTCCTCATTGGGGATGGTCTTACTGTACTGTGTGAGATTCCGTCAGCCAGCTGGGATGCTGTCCGCCCAGTGTTTTGTTCTCACTGGGGATGATCTCACCAGCTACACTGTGTGGTGTGCCGTCGGCCGACTGGGCGCTCGTCGCTCACATGCTTTCTTTCTTTCTGTCTTTCTTTCTATCTTTCTTTTGAGCAGCCTAAGCCGCAGATTGTGCCATATCCTACATGAGGATCTCTAATACCCCAGATTTTCATTTTTGTTGAAGTGAAAAGCCCCGTAGTAAACATGAAGAATGGCACGGATTGTGGTTCTGTCTTCATTCCCATGCGCCGCAGCGTCAGGGGGGCGTCCAGCCATGAAGTTGAGCTTGCCAAGGCCATTAGCTGTGACGTAACATGGCGCTGTCTCTAGTTTGCAGAATCTGGAGAACTGTTCCTCTGACTTCTCGGCGTCCAAGCATTCGTTCCAACTCAGTATCGAACTGATTGTGCGGTAAAGGCGGCGACCGAAAGAAGAAGAAGAGAAGAATACGAGAGATTGCATGGAGCTCAATGCGTCTTCTCGGATGAGTTGGTGGTCACGCGACCTTTTCGCGTCACCAATGCTCGTGACTGTAGTATAAAGGTTTGCGGCGTGCCGAATCTCGCGATGAAATTCGAGCCGACTTGTGTCGGCCTGATGTCGGCCTTGACAAGGCTCCGAGCGAGACTACGCACCATTAAGCTCGTTTGGGATCGATGGCTTTTTTTTGATTTTTAATCTTTGATTGTTTTTTCTTTTTTTTCTTTTTTTTCCTACGTGTGTGTTGCTCTCTGGCTGGCGGTGAGCGTGCTATTCTCCAACTTCTTGGGTACCAAACGCTCTCCCCAGCCTTGCCTTCCCCAATCCCCCGCCTTTACCCCTTATTTTCTCCGCATGGATCTTCCTGGGGAAGAGCCATTGGCCTGGAACCCCCAACAACACAGTTTGGGGGTAGCATTCTCAAGTGGAACTGATGGACCACGTGCCTCAAGAAAGGCCCGAATACAATCCAACGTCGATAATCGGGCGCCATGGCCAAAATTGGGTAGTCTGCCGAGTTCGCCGAAAGTCGGGCTCGAACATGCAAGGCTGACCCACGAAGCCAACACCAGAAATGACGACTTATTCTCTAGCATATGTACAGTGATACTCAAGCCCTCAGGCTGTGTTTGGGCGCGGTACCTGATACGGTTGGAGTTGGGACGTTCCGGGCGTGCAGGCTATGTTCTGAGCAATGCAACAGTAAGGTACGCCAGCGTCCCCTATGCCAGCTATTCAAGTACGTCTGACAATTGTGGGCGTTGAGTAGGTATGAAAGGGCAATGGTGCGCTGGGGATCCGATTCTTCCGTGCTTTCTTACTGTTACTACAATCAACCATGGGCCTCGAGCGAGATGGCATTACAGACTAGTCACGAGCGTTCGCAGCGAGAATTCGACCACTGTTAGCCTCTGATCAGTCAGAGGGTCTCCTAACATCGGTTTCAGGTAAGTATTGGAGCAACTTACACAAAAGTTGAGAGAATTCAGCAGCACGCAACGCGAGCGCACCAGGGATCCTCAAACTCAAACCCGGGTTTTCCGGCAAAGCATTTAGCCAGGTTGTCCCCGGCTAGTTATGGAGCTGAACGCAAGTGGAAACTCGCCAACAAAAATCGAAGTGACGTGATGCGTCATCATTGCCAATTTTGTTTAGGGTCGAACCTAGCTCTAAGGCTGGGCCTTATAGTTCCCAGGATGGAGCTACCTCCACAACACATGGCAGCTTACGCTGCCCGGCTAGCTCAATCGGTAGAGCGTGAGACTCTTAATCTCAAGGTTGTGGGTTCGACCCCCACGTCGGGCTCAATTCCCGACGTTTCCATACGTCTTTCTTTTTTGTGAATTTCCACTCGACGAAAACTTCAAAATTTTGTTTTCTTTCTGGTTTTTTTTTTCTAGTTGTTGCTGTTGTCGTTTTTGTTGGATCTTCTTACGCTCTCGCCCTATAGTACCCCTCCTTCGTACCAATAATAGTTCGATTATTTCTACTTAGTACCTTCAAATTGACCATATATATCGCTAATGTATTAGTAGTAAGACCCCGAGTGATAGATAGAGAGGAGCAGATGCGGCGTGGATGACTTCCGTACAGTCATCGGCCAGGAGTCCGCGCCGACTTTCTCTCTTGATGTCAAGAAACATCGTAAGTTTCGTCGCAGAGTTCTTGCATAAATGAAGACGAATGGCGGGAAACACAGATGGAAACACTCCAGCACAAGCGCTCACCCAGTTCACTTCCCATCGCCTGAGATTCTGCCTGACAGCATGACACAGTGATATCCCAACCACCAACCTTCCTCTGCACCACATCTCTCTCCGTCCTACTCTTCATATTCTCATGTCTGTCCGAATCCGAAGCCCTCCATGCTCATCTCCCGTTGCCAAACCACATATGAACACAGTTCCCCTCCCAACCTGGCTAGAAAACATCGTCTACTTCCCAGCGGGGACCTCCTCCCCACTAAATCTGCTCCCACCGCCCGCCTTTACCTCGTGTCCAACCCCAACACGAACACGAACCCAAATCAGCAACCATTTTCTCCTAACCGATCGACGAGCGGATGGAAAACCATCCACAAATTCGATTCCGTCCAAGCGCTGTTTGGCATCGCCGAACCAGCTGAGGATTTATTTGTCGTGGTGGGTGGAAACATAACTGCCGGGGGGGAATGGGAGTGGGAACCCGTTCTTTGCTTGGACCGTTGAGTTACGACACACCAGTTCCCACGGTGTCACTGACGAACATGAAATGAAGCAAAGCCCAACTCACCTCGGCAGCACTCCTCCCCAATTGCGTGGCATTCACACCCGGGAACCCAGATGCTGTCCTAATCGCCGATTCCTTTGCTGGCTGAATTTGGCGTCTTGACATCCAGACTGGGTCTCACAAAGTTGCCGTCAAGGTACCGGAAATGATTGCACCAACCTATTCCTCCGGCAACTTGGTGGGCATAAACGGGATCAAAATGCACCGGGGCTACTTGTACTGGACAGACAGCGCAACCGTCAGAATCTACAGAGTCAAGCTTGATTGGGACGGCTACCGCGAGGAGAACGGAACAGCAGCTGTCGAGACAGAAGCGGATTCAGGTTCCCAAGCGACGTTTCTAGATGGCTTCGTCATTAAAAACGACGGCGTGACTTGGGTAGCGACAGATTCAGGCAACACGTTGCTTGCTGTTAGGAAGGGAAAGAAGGGGGTACTGGTTGGCGGTGGAGAGACGGAGTTGACATTTGCTGGGGCCACTGCTGCTGCATCCAGGAGAGGACACAAAACCCAGAAGACGCTTTATGTGACTCCGTGTGGTGGGTTACGGCCGCCACCTAATGAGACGGTCACGGAGGGGGGAAGGGTGGTTGCTGTTGATACTAGTGGTTTTCGGTTGCGATGAGGTAGGAACTAGAAACGATTCCCGGAACTAAGTATGTTAGAGGAGAAGAAAAAGGTACGTCTAAGCAAAAGCTACCTTGATGACCTCAATGTGGTTGTTGTTGGTAAAAGACAAAACCAGTGTCCGTCCAGTCGGATCCAGGTAGGGATGTTGGACACCGGCATAGACTAAACCACCTTCGATAGGTTCGCTCTTGTATACCTGGACATCCGGGGTCCATGGTCCTTCCAGAGACTGCGCTGTTCGTAAGTACACCGCACCATCGCCTTAAGAATGTCTCCGCGTTAGATATGACACCAATGGCAACGTCAAACAAAAGATCGAATAAAAAAGGAGACTCACCAAAAGCAGACAAATGAACCAGCACATAACACTGGTAGTGCTCATTCCACGCAACTTGACCTTGACCCACCGCCCACCAGACCGCCGTCTCAGCATCAAACTTTGTAAGAACCTCCGACTTCCAGCCTTGCTGACGACCCCAGAAATACTCGTACTTGTCCAGATCGAACGCGTCTTTTGCCTTTACCCGGGCAAGGTAGGCGTAACTGGTGTGAGGCCATCCAGTAATCGAGTTCGGGGGGCCGCCCCAGATGTATATGTACTCGGAGCGCTCATCGCGGTAAGCACATTGGTCGCCATATTTGGCATTGGTGTTCGAATCCCACCAGAACCCCCTGTCGCCGAACCGCTGTGTGACCGTAGGCGTGTTATATCTGACCTCGACCTTGGCGACACCAGCGCCGAGGAGGCCGCCGTTTTCGTTAACATTCTGTCTTTGCTGTTAGCGGATCAAGTTCCGTAAAGCAAGTATGCGGAAGGTTTTACCTACCACAAGGTAGTAAAGCGCAGCGGTCGCGGTTTCGGCATCAGTCTCGCAAAAACTTGTGCCACCGAAACCGTACTGGTTCGTTTCACCCCATTCCTCGTTGAAAGGGATCAGCTGATTCTGATGCGGGACAGGATAATCATCGTTCAGGTTCAGATCCACCACGGTCAAAGGGTCATCCGTCAACAGGGAGACCGAATCTCGGACCATGCCATAGAAACCAGGAGTGTCCTCAAGGAAGTTGGTGACCCCAGGCGCACACCACATAGTGTCGCCGAAAACGGCATACCACTTTCCAGCAATTTTTCCAGTGAAGCCTAGATCGCGATGACTGGCGCTATTATTGGCGACCTGGAAGCCGAGTCTTTCGACATTCCGGACATGGAGGGGGGATTCGCCCTCGGGTTTGGTGTTATCGACATCAAGATCGAGACGGTGAGACGGATGCTGATGGTGCGCGTGCGGACTGCCGGGGCCGGGACGGGCTAACCAACATCGTGTCGGGTGTGTTAGCAAGATCAATGTAGTGACAAAGACCAGCAAACTGTGATGTAAGCCATGAACGACCATCTGATTTATATGGGTATCACGAGTCTCGAAAGAAGTGAGTTGAACACTGTAGTATGTAGCATGAATGGTGGTAAAACCTCATTCTTCAAAGCCATTGCCTGGCCTGGGCAGAAGGGGGCTTGGAAACGGGCTGATATGGTTCATTGTCATACCATCACGAGGGCGGGGCTTGCCTCCTAAGCTAACAAATGATGAAGCAACGAGGATGGATGTTGGATGGCTGGGCAAAAGATAATCAAGGGAAGGAAAGACGAGCAAGAGGTAACATTGGGTGGATGGCGATGGACACTAAAGCGGCAACCAGGAACATGAAACAGAACCAAACTTTGGAAATGAAACTGAAGGTGCTGAAGCAGATATGAACCGAGAACGGGAGGAACAAAACTGAAGAGACAAAGGAAACGAATTTGACACTCAATGTTCAGGTTTCTTCATTGGGATCATGGAACATGACCGTACCTTGACCACTTTGCATCCCACCTTCATAATACTCAGATTGAGGGGGATGTTCAAGGGTCTCTAAGGACCTGTCGTTGGCACCTTTATCCCCCTGGAGGACCTTTTGTGATTCGTCCCTGACTTTGCGGAAGAAGCTTCGCATTGTGATTTCGGGATGAATACGAAGATTATGAAAGATAATCAAGTAAACTCAAACTGGCGTTGAGGATAAGAACAGCAAACCCAAATATCGAAAAGGAATCGGTGTTTGGTAAGAAGTAACACGACGCTCCTCTGCAATAGGTTTTGCCTTGAAGCCCGTTTGAATCAGTTTTCGATCGTCGGCCCGTTATGGTCTGGAGGGTAGTCAAGAAGTTAACTTGGGTCAAACAAGATGTCTCGACAACAACCCCGCCATTCTCCACGGTCGGGTACGGCTGCACATGGATGGAATGCACGACGGAGGTTGCTGAGGCATGTGCAAGTGGTCGGCAATGAAGGGGAAACTTGGAAGCTGTTGCGGGGGTGGACGGGATGAGATAAGAAGAGGAAGGTACCGACGTACCTAAAAGCTCCACCTTCCTTTTTCCAACAGCCCCACCTTCTAAACGCTTATCGACTTCTTATCGGAAACAACTGCCCCTGCTCAGAGGAATGGACTCGCCATGATAAGTCAACATAACACCACCACCTTCCCCTCACCACATCACAAATCACCCTCGTAACAGTCTGTATATAACTTGTTGAAGACATTAGGAGAGTTCCCAACCAGTAGTCGACCAAGAAACATAAACTCAACTACAATGGATTACAAACCCCAGCCCTCTTCCCCTCCCCGCGTTCAAGTTCAACCGCGGCTAATCATCCACGGCGGCGCCGGTAACATCACCCCCGCAAGCCTCGGCCCGGAGCTCTACGTCGCCTACCGCTCTTCCCTCCTAACCATTGTCTCCAAGGCGCACGCCTACCTGACTACGCCCACCCAATCCGGTTATAATTCCACTTCCTTCGATTCCCCAAAACTCCCATCCGCCCTCGAAGCCGCCACCTACGCCGTCACCCTCCTCGAAGACAATCCCCTCTTCAACAGCGGCCACGGCGCCGTTTTTACCCGCGATGGCATCAATGAGCTCGAGGCCTCCGTCATGGTCAGCCGGGGTCAGGCCAAGCGAGGTGTGGGAGTGACCGGATTGCGCCACGTTCGGAATCCCATTCTTTTGGCAAAGAAAATCTTGGAACACGGGAGGGACGATCTTCTGGGCCGTGGAAAGAAGCTCGATAATAACAATGGAAATACGGAACCTGATGTCCCCTCAGCACAAGGCCATACGCTGATCCACGGCCCAACGGCTGAAAAGTTGGCAAGGCAGTATGGCCTGGAGATGGTGGATCCTAGCTACTTCTTTACGCAGAAGCGGTGGGACGAGCACATTCGGGCGTTGGAAAGGGAGAAGAGGGAGCAGCAGAATATGCTTGGCACCGACGCTACTATTGTTGGTGTTTCAGCGACTTGGAGTAAGGATGAGTATCTCCCGCAGGGAACGGTCGGTGCGGTGGCGCTGGATGCCGAGGGCGTGATTTGCGCGGCGACAAGCACAGGCGGCATGACGAATAAGTTGACGGGCAGGATTGGCGATACGCCTGTTGTCGGGGCTGGGTTTTGGGCTGAGGAGTGGACAGAGGATGGTGACCCTACTTCTCCTCATAAGAACGGATCGCGGAATCCGTTGTATAACCCGGGACCAGCGGTGGTTTTGTCGGATGTGCTCAAGGGACTCATCGCTGATTGTCTGCCTTCGCCTTTTCTGTGTAGCCCTGCTCTTCAACGCTCGTTTGGCGGGTTGACCACCACCCGGTCAATCGGTGTTTCTGGAACAGGCAATGGCGATTCATTTTTCCGCGTTGCTGCCGCGAGAACTGTGGGCGCCATTGCCCGGTATTCTAGCCTTCCTTCCGCCGTGGCCTTGACCAAGGTTGCTGGGCCGTCTGGAGAGCTTCAGAAGAGCGCCGATGATCGGTGGGGAAAAGCTGGCGAAGGCGAAGGTGGCATTATCGGACTGGAGTTGGTGGTCGTGCGGGACGCGAATGGTAATGTTGTCGAGACTCGGTCCGAGATCCTTCAGGACCATAACTGCGGTGGCATGTTTCGGGCTTGGATAGACGAGGAAGGTGTCGCATATGCTCGCATCTTTCGAGAGGATCAGGATATCCCAAGTTCGTATATCGGCGAAGGTAGACCTGAGGATCCGCGGGTTTGGAGTGGCGAAAAGATCTAGTAGACTAGTTACATATTCCCTTCTATCTTGAAGCACGTTAGCCGGTAACACGTTAGCGAAAGCGCATGTTGTCTACCCAAAAAAGAAAAGAGAAATATTATTCGGATGGCTGTTCTTCCGCGCTGAGGCAAAGCATCCACGCCGACCCCCTTATATGGCAAGCGTAACCAACAAACCCGTTTCTATGTTACATGGAACGCCGCCACCCAAGAATGCTGAACTGTCATGAAATGCGTAGACAAATACACAGCCTAGCCCAACCGAGACGGGCCAGGTGTGAGAAAGGAGTTGAGAGAGATGATATAGTCGACAATCTTTGTGCATCCTAAATCGAGCTTTTTTAAATGACCGCTGTATTGTATTTAGGCAAGGACTTTTTCGTTGGACGGGGGTGGCGCAGGAGCCTAGTAGTGAAAGAGAGTGCGAGTTAGCGACCACCAGTTGCTTGTCTCTGTACGACCTTCCCAAGCCTACCTCTAGCTTTGTGGCACCCGCAAGCATCTTCTGGAAACCAATACCGACACCCTCGATAACAGCCAGGAGAACAGCGCAGCCGATAGCACCGTTACGGGCCGCCTTGTAACCACCACGAACCGCCAACGCGCCGCCCGTGAAGAAACCGGCGAGGATGGAGTTCCACGGGTCCTCCTTGTGGTTCCTTAGTCCCTTGATAGCGCAGTCGAATGTGCTGAAAAGACCACCCCAAACACCTGGATGCAGTATGTTAGCATCGGCCGTGGCAAGTGCTGCATGAGATGTGTCAGGCGGGTTGACTAACCGAAGTTACCGCCGAGCGCGGGGGCGCGCATCTTGATGGCAGTGATAGCGCCGATTCTCCTCTCACCGTAAGGGCTGTTACGGAAGCCCTTGATACCGTGCCAGATCGTACCACCGATAGCCTATGGTTGGCGGCACATTGTGTCAGTAGCTGGCTCCACGCAGCAAGCAGTCAACAACGTCGAGGCGACGGCGACAACGAGGGGTTTAGGTCAACCACACTGGACGTGTGTCATCACTGGTGGTGGCCCATTTGGTGCAAGAACAAGAACATCATAAAGAGAAAAAAAAACATACACCCATGGCGAAGGCACCACCGAAATCGTTGAGGATAACCCATGGGCAAGGGTCGCGAGTGTGATCCATTTTGGCGGGTGGTTTATGGGGATCGCGAATTAAACGGTGATCGGATGGTCTCTCGGAGAGGAGTGAATATGTCGCAGTCGAGTTCTGGTTCGGAGTGCGACAATGAAGGGAGGTTGTCGGGGGCGCAAGGCGACGGGAGGTGGTGGTGGGGGAGGACTGGTGGCGTTGCTGGGTGGAAGTCGGCGGGGGGGAGCAAGCGGATGCGGATGGATGAAGACACGGGCGCGGAGTTCGGAGACTGGACGTTTGGTGATGATCTCAGAAGCCAAAGAAAATTATGACCGCCTTGCAGGGGTCAGTTCCGGGCAGGCCCACCAGCTTTTACTATGCCAAGACCTGGTTTCCTTCCATGGCCCGAGCGCCTCTCGTTTCAGTCCATATTAGAGGTACTTCGGGCGGGTGGTACCTTGACGATACCTTGAAACCCATCCGCCTACACTTTGCGTCAACATCAGCGGAAATCGGCGAGTCCAGACCGCGATGGTCTCTTATGGTCTCCTTGATCGCCGACTATGAGAGCCAAGTCCACCGGTCTGGCTTGTTATCAGCACGGGCTGGGGGGTGTGCTATCTGCTATCTACCCTTTCCCTTCTTGGGCCGCATTTGTTTTGGTACGATTTTCGTACAGAAATGGCCGTATGAGACCAGTTATACGAAAACCGTACCAAAACAAATGCGGCCTTGAAGCCGTCCTTCGGCGTCCTCCCAACATCACTTTGCCTCATATTTTGGTATCTTTGGGTGCCTCCAACCCTTCTGTTTGCCCTGTTTTCAGCTGATTCCGAACCAAACCTGTTTCGAACATCACGGCGGCGATCACTTTACTTTTTGTGCTAACTCAGCTGCCTTGGGAGCTTCAACAGAAATAGGCACAGAGTGGCAGCAGCATTGTACGGGTAACATTTGCATTCTCGACGCGTCTCATTACCATCCGATGTCGCTTCATCCCATACGACGTCGAGATACCTGAGCCATGTTTTATACCAATATACGAAAGCATATAGCTGGATCAAGGTGTGATTTGATGAGGAAATAGAAAGATACCTCTTTGAACTTTTGTTGTGCTTGTGATACCTAAACTCCCAAGCTCGAAGCAACCTACCTTTCGGACTGGCCCAATCTTGCTGTTCCACGACAGAACAAAGACCCAGGGACTGAGCTGGATAGCGCGGTTATCATGCAAAATATCATATCTGTAGGATACCATCACTATCTGCAACTGACAGCGTTGAAGCCCGCCCAGACGGGACACCAACTGTGGCGTAAAGTCTGTTGATCGTCTGGGCATCAGAGCCAGGATGTTTGCCTACTGTCTGGGATGGAGCGGAGTATTATAAGGAGAAGCAATTGCCGTTCCGTTCCTTTTGATCGCTCATACGTGTGACTCAGCTGAGCTTGACAACAGCGAGGCTGTTGGCCATCTGAAAAGCGGTGAGATGCCTCCGTCCTTCTTCTTTCGACCCATCCGTTCTGGATTATCGGGATGCGACTATTTTACCACTGGACTTATATATCCCTAGACACTTGATGGATGGATGGTGTCGTCAACCCCATGATCTCGCGTCATCGTACGGCATCCATAAGCACTTTCCCAGGCCATTAGAGACGGAAGCAAACATGACGGATATCTGCTATTGCGACATGGGCGAGCATCAAGCGAAGCCCATTGGAAGCAACGGCGTTCTGCATATACCATGCTCACCCAAACCCTCCACTTCTTTCTTGACAGCAACTCTGGAGAAGCCATCCCAGCCCGCAATCCCCAAGAACTTTGTTTGGAGACTTCACGGTGGACGACGTGCCAGCAGCTCCACCACCTCGACGGAGCCCGATCAAGAAGACGCCATGGCTGGGGTGGATGTGGTGGCGGAAGGACCCATCAATGGTGTCCTCCGTGACCCATTCGATCCCTGGAATCGACACAACACCCCACGGCAAAAGGGAGGCGGATCGGGGATTGTGCACAGCCATGGTGGTGATGATGATGTCTGCAAAGGCTGCATCAAGATTTTGAGGGCGAGAGCATCAGAAACGCTACGCGACGGGAAGAGGGCAGGCTCCCACGGTGAGTTGATTCCATTTTACTTGGATGTTTCTGTCCTGGTTGACCTGCATACCCCCATGATCCCGATTTGTGTTCTGCCCCTATCACCCCTTGCACATCTAGATCGATGGATACAAAGCCCCCCTCCCCTGCCGAACCCCCACGTCCTACCGATGAGGCTCTATATGCTACCCTTTCCCAGCACTAGTCAAACATGCCGATGGGTTTGTCATCCGTTGCATCCAAAACTCCTGGCGTGGGATATCCTTTTTTGGAAGAAGTCATCGGACTTTCTTGTCACCCGATGCCACATTCCATTCGCATTGGGGCTGAAGTCGGTTCTTCCAAGTGGAGTTTTGGACGTGGACAAACGGAATAAGTCGTTCCCTGTGTAAGCTGGGACATGAGGTTCTTTTTGTCATTTTGAAGCTTGTACAGATGTTGGAGGACAGTCTTCAAAAGCATCAAAAGTAGAAGCATTGCACGTGGGGCATGCTGCAGGGCAGTGGGCCACAGGGCTCAGGGGCTCTGATGCGCCCCCTGAAAGAGGAGCCTAGACCCCTGATGGTGGGGCCGATGGGCGGAACTCCGTCAATGTTACAATGGCCTCCAGAATGTCGTCAGCCCAAAAGACCCCATTCCACGTTGGCATCCTCATACGTAAATCACCTTTCATATCGACATTGGCATTTTGCTGAATGGTTCCAATTCCACCTGGATCATCATCCCTCTCACAAAGCCTTCTTCCTTGCTAACATTCTCTACCGGTCATTGTTCAGAGTCATCGACCTTACCGACTGCGGCGCGTCCGAATCCCGCTGATTCCACAAAGCAAAACCCCACAGTCACAGTCACGATGCCCGGAACACTACAACATTCCGAGCTCGACGATGGCGGCCCCAAGACTGCCCCCGATCAGTTGCAAGAACTGAGGCACGACGGCTCGGTCCTCTCCATCGCAGTGTCTGGCGATCACATCTTCACCGGCACCAGCAAGGGCCAGATCGTTGTCTGGTCTCTCGGCACCTACCAGCTCGTCCGCACCATTCAAGCCCACAAGCGTAGCGTCCTCTGCCTGTTCCTGTCGCAAGATGGCAAATATCTCTTCTCGGCCGCCTGCGAGCCAATAATCAACGTGTGGTGCCCTAAAACATTTACACGACTTTACGAGATCTACAGCACCTACGACGTCGGAGACGTCTTCAGCGTTGTCTACTCGGCCCAGAACGAGACGGTCTACTTTGGCACACAGACACAGTACATACAATGGGTTGGCCTAAAGGACGAGGACAGAAAGGTTTCACACGACTCGGCCAATCATCCGGACAGGCGACAGCACAAGTTCTTCGATTCCCGTGCGGTTGGCGGCACCTCTACCCCTAGGCGCACCGAGGATTACTATTCCCTAATACCCCGAGCCGAGACCGTGCTCGAGGTCGACCCATATACCATTGAGAAATATGCACACTACGGCTGGGTCTTCTGCATGCAGATCGCAAAGGGTCCAACCGTCCTGGTGGACGACGATGAGGAAGTTCTTATCTCGGGTGGCGGTGACGGTACCATCAAGCTATGGAAACTCAGCGACCAGGGCCCCGGATACCATGAAGACGAAGATACCAAGGGCAGTATTCAGGAGCTGATGGTGCTTGGCGAGGATGACGCCGAGTCCGTCATGTCCTTGTTCGTGGACGGTTCCTTCCTTTATGCCGGCAAGCTAGGCGGCATTATCGAGCTATGGGATCTCGATACCAAGCAGAGGTTGAGAGTGATTCATGCGCATACTGGAAACATCAATGCTGTGGGATTGAGATTCGGGCTTCTTTGGAGTGCCTCTACTGACGGGTTTGCTTCCGTAAGGGTTTCCGTTTTGCCGTCTAATGACACTCCTACTTCCAGACACTAACAATTTGCAGAAACACAGCGCAGCCCACACCACCGACGAGTCTGATGGCACATCCCAAAACGTCAGCCAGCGATATCAGTGCCTCAGCCGATGGAGGGCACACAATGCCAAGATTCTTTCAGCAGCTGTCGCCACATATCAGAACAACCAGCTATTCATCACCGGAGCCAATGACAATACTGTCCGAGTATGGCATGTTAACGGCGCGCCTGCGGAAACCGAAGAGGTGGATGGTGAGCACGAGGACATGATGATTCGTTCCCTTCGCCAATTCGTCTCGTACAAGACCGTTTCGTCACGCCCCGAGTTTACCGAGGATTGCCGTAAAGGAGCCACTTTCCTCGGTTCCTTGTTTAAGCGGCTGGGCGCGCAAGTAGAAATGCTTAGCTCCGATGGCCCTCATAATCCAGTGGTATTTGCAAAGTTTAGCGGCAAACTCGCGCCTGCTGAGAAGCGGAAGAGAGTTCTGTTTTACGGCCACTACGATGTAGTCCCCGCGGATATGGCCGGTGAGAACTGGAAAACCGACCCATTCAAGCTTGTCGGGCAGAATGGGTATCTCTATGGTCGGGGTGTTAGTGATAACAAGGGGCCTATTATTGCCGCGCTTTACGCCGTTTCCGATCTGTTGCAGGCCAAGGCCCTGGACTCTGACATCATCTTCCTAATCGAAGGCGAAGAAGAGTCTGGATCCCGAGGCTTTGAGGAGACCATCCTCAAGCACAAGGACCTCATCGGACACATCGACTATGTGCTTCTTGCCAACAGTTACTGGCTAGACGACGAGGTGCCCTGCCTGACCTACGGTCTACGCGGCGTCCTGCATGCCACCGTTTGCGTCGACTCGAAGCACCCGGATCTGCACTCCGGCGTCGACGGCAGCAACATGATCTCGGAGCCTCTGACCGACCTGACCCTGCTGCTCGGCAAGCTCAAGGGCCCCAGGAACAAGGTCAACATCCCCGGGTTTTACGACGGAATCCTCCCCATCACCGAAGAGGAAGAGTTGCGCTACGACGACATCGCCAGCATCCTGATCAAGCGTAACCCCACCGCCGGGCCGGTTGACGCGCTTAAGCGCAGCCTGATGGCTCGCTGGCGCGAACCGAACCTGACCATCCACCGATATAACGTCTCGGGCCCCGATGGCAGTCTGATCAGCAGCCACGCGACCGCCAACGTCAGCATCCGTCTGGTGCCCGGTCAGGAAGTAGAGGAAGTCATCTCCAAGCTCAAGTCCTTCCTCAAGGCCGAGTACGAGAAGTTTGATAGCGACAATACCCTCACGGTCCGCATCGACAACAAGGCCGAGCCGTGGTTGGGTGTACCGGGTAATTACATTTTTCGTACCCTCGAAGAGGCAGTAATGAGGGCATGGGGCGGCTCATCATCCCCTTCTTCTTCTTCCACCTCCACCACCTCGGACTCAACAGACTCCGCATTGTCATCATCATCATCGCCCGCAGATAATGAAAAGGCCAACGGCGTAACCCTCCCGCCCAATGCCACAAACGGCGAAACCACATCCACAGGTGCCGCCGCCCCCAAGACGAGAAAACCGCTGTACATCCGGGAAGGTGGATCCATTCCGCCCATCAGGTTCTTGGAGAAGGAGTTCAACGCACCCGCAGCGCATTTACCCTGTGGACAAGCGAGCGACTCGGCGCACTTGCATAATGAGCGGTTGCGGTTGGTGAACTTGCAGAAGAGTAGGGAGATTTTTACGACGGTTTTTAGGAAGTTGTAGGGCTGGCGAAGTGGTAAGAATGGGATCAAAGGGTATGAATCGGCTGGCGTCTTGGGAACCTATAGCGTGTGTGGTTATTTTATCCGGGTTTCTCTTTTCTATGGGCTCATGTATGGTCATTCTAGTGTTTCAGCAACGGGTTCCCTAGACAGTCTTGTTCATTTTTTGGTAATTCAGCGATGCATATCATCATGGACAATTCATTTTGATAAAGTTACATCTATCCACTTAAAGTAGCCCCCACGAAGCATGGCCCGGAGACAGTGGCATTGATTCAGAACGGGTTCGAGTAGGCTTCGGACTCACTCACTTTTGACATTGGCACCAGACGTTCTTGATTCTTAGGTTCGCACAGGGAAGGTACATTATAGGCAGCAGATACGAAGGCAATCTAGTAAGTATCGTGGTTGGTGACTTGTAAAAGGTTTACCTCCTCGGTTCCTAACCGTTTACAGGACTTGAACATATCTGCCTTTCGCATGTATACATCTCATCACGCTTTCTCAAGACCTATAGCATATCATTCGCTCCAAAAACACAAAACCGCTTAGACCGTCTGCAATGTAGTGTTGGGTTGGTTTGTTCATTTGGTGTCTAGGTTCTTACTCCTAGTACACTAGACGAGATGTCTTCCGAACTCTCCTAAAGCTTTGAAAGAACTGAATGAATGGCTAGGCGTAGATCCGCAGGGCGTTCACAGGATCCCAAACGGTGTATTTGGATGTGGAAAAGGCATATTCACGGCATGAAATCGCTTAGGAAAGTTGCCCCGAGGTTTCGAGCCGACAGTCAAACCAGTATTGGAGTGTACAGTTGAGCGCACACAAATTCATCACCCCGTCCATGAAGAAAATTGATGAGGCCTTGGCAGTCCGATACCGCTCGTTGGAGTTCAAGAAGGCTGTTGCAAAACTGTGATAGGGATTACCATATTCGGAAAAGACATCAGCGAGAGCCCGCTTGGGATATGTCCATGCAGAAATTGCCTAGAAATTACGTTCAAAGGTGTAATAGAGGCGCTTGGATGCGTATTGAGAGTGTGGACCAAGGTAAAATGTCAAAGGCCTCAACAGTCTGGTGCAGGACAAGGTCGCCCACCGTATCACTGCTAAGTCTAGCCAACATCACATCCTATCGAAACGTGTGGAGATCCGTGTCAAACATCCACAACCAACATTATCCACACCGTTCTGCAGCTTTCAGCTTTGTACATAGCATCACGACCTGTTGAGGGGTCAGACCTTTTTTCATGGGGATATAGGTTGTGTTGTTGATACACTAATTCAACAACCACAACTAGGCACTTTGGCGGAGTGGTTAACGCGTTGGCCTGCTATCAAGCAACTAGCCAATCTCCTCGGAGGCGCAGGTTCGAATCCTGCAGGTGTCGTTCTGTTTTTGGCCTTTTTTGGCGCTTTTTGGGACGTCTGGATGATTCCTTTTTGTTGATATCAATGTTTTACCTTTTTATTTCGGTCGAATTGGACGTTGGAATGGTGATTGATGTGTTTGTGGTGCATGTTGGTTTTGCACTCGAGTTGCAGAAAAGCCCGGGTGGGAAGGGGATGAATCGATGCACCCGCGCATGAGTGTTGTAGGAAAGGAAGGAACGTGGGAGCTTTCGTTGCAGCCCTCGGGCTTCGAGTCGTGCCTGCCTTTTTCAAGTCCCCGATGATGGCTTGTCATCTGCCATCACAACCCTCGGTCCCACCGGAGTTCTGCCAATACCCTATCGAGAACTTCAGTTGCATTCTTTCACTCCAGAACTTGCAACCAGGCCTCAAAATTCGATTGATTGGCAAAGCTGATATGGATATATCACAGACGAGCCTACACCAAGTATTTCAGTGACCTAACTCACCCGCGTGGCACTACGCGAGCCCCCAAAAGCGACGTTATCCTCAGCTTCTGAGCCAAGGTTGGTGAGGACACTCGAACAGAGCTCTTTGTCAAAAGCGTGTACACATCTCAATGACAGCTGATGGTGTCCACCAGCCAAAGAGATCCTGACAATGCGCCATTGAGATGTCCACCTATGGAAGTTGAGGTTGAAGCAACAATGACTCGGCTTGTCGGCCGGCAGACAAAGGGGTTTACCCAAAGAAACCCATTGTATACCAAATTAACACCTCGAACAATGGACTTCTCCAAGCATAGGTACGTTCCCCTTTACTCGAGAAGCACTCGGGCACGTACTCGTCCAAACAAATGTTATGAAGCGACTGTATAAATCTCTTCCTACCCGACTTCCTTGTCAACGTGAAACTCTTGTCTTAGAGGATAGATAACCAGCCTGAGCTGACAATCATATTGCGAACTTGACCACTGACAAGTCACACGCCGATAGTACATCGTAACTTGCAGGAAAAAAAAAAAAAAAAAAAAAAAAAAAAAAAAAAAAAAAAAAAAAAAAAAAAAAAAAAAAAATCAGAATGGACCCCCAAGACGAGACCTTTTGGCCTAACATCCGGCGCTACCTCTCGCTCCCCGCCGCCCAGCAGACTGCCGCCTCCAAACCCAACCCCGTATGCTCCATCTGCCTCTCCAACCCGCTGAAATGCTACCCTCTCAACAACCATGGCGCCACCGCCACCCAAGATGCGGACGGCAACGACCTTGAGCGCATGGCCATCCTCTGGTGCGGCCACGTGATTGGGTACAGCTGCCTGACCGACTACATGAAGAGCTGCTACGCCAACTATTTCAAGTCCTACGAGGACCAAGACCTGCCGCGCTGCCCGCAATGTCGCGAGTCCCTGATCAAAGATTGCGAGAAGCCGTTTGTGGAGGGTGACGACGACCAGGAGCGGTTCCAGTTTGTGATCCCCTTTGTCATTGCGCCCGCCGGTCCGCCCGTGCCGGGTGGGCCTTTGGACAACGGGGAGAACTTTGACGAGTTCAACCCGGTGCATTTCAACATTATTGACGAGGGCATGCTGGAGGTGATTGCGTTTAGCTTTGACAAATGGCAAGATATCCCCTTGACCAAGGGCGAGGGCGGCCTGTTGCCGGCCAGCTGTAGGTGTTGTGATCCGGAGCTTTACCGGGCTGCTTATCGTCAGTATGTGGCGCAGCAGCAACAGCAACAGCGGCCGATGAAGATGGTTATGAATAACACGCTTTATGCAACAAAGGGAGCACCCCGTCTTGTGCCGGCTCCGATGTCGTCGTCTGTCTTCCGTTCGCCTCCCAACAGACCCTCGCACAACATCTGGAAGCTAGGCTTCTGCGTGGTGGCGCGGATTCCGATGAATAATGGAACGTGGGAACAGAGGAGAATGCGTGTGGGGGGCAGAACGATATATCAAGTGACCTTGCCGGACGGGACTTCGGTGGAAATCCCATTGGAGCCGCGGTGTTTGGGGCCAAGTATTTGGGGACCGATGCGGTTCGGACGACATCCGGGTGTGCCACCTCAATGAGCATGTGTTGAAGACAGCGGGGGCCGGGGCAGGCGCAAGGCGGTCGGGTTTCTTCTTTTTGTTTTCTGGTTTAAAAACATTGATTTTTCTGTTAGCTGGAGTCTCTGGATAGACATGGTTCTGAAAGGCATGTGAGGTATAGATAGCCCTGTAGTTAATTATGTATATATACATACTTGTACTTCGTATGACCACCGCTTATAGTGAGCCGTGTATGAAAATGGAACATCCTATTCTTTGAATCGTCACTTATCTATATCTTATGATGGTGAAGTTGAAGACTCACTATATCGAGTGATTACGACCCCTATCTCAGTGCTGAGGCACTATAGTTTTTCTGATGTTCTCCAATTTTGACCACGTTTACAAGCCCCGATTCCTAACGAGAATGTCCAAGAAGGAACACGGGTGCCGTCTACCACTAGGTGACGAGAGGTTGAGAAAAGGTCAGCCTCACGGAAACTCACATACTCCCTTATCCAGAGTGATCTTCAAATTAAGCCACATATGTAGTTAGTTTCCAGACCAAGTTTGCCTTGGCTGATCACTTTTTCTTCATCTGTCTCCCCCTTCTCTCACCTCCTCTTCGTCGTTGCTACTTGAATCTTTTACACTCATGCGCGTATGATTGGAAAGCAACTCACCCGAGTTTTATTCATAGTAGAGCCTTCCCTCTGCCATGGCAATAATCTGCACTATTCTGCCAACTGAGCAATACCCTCGTGCGAAGTAAAAGCATACTAATCGTGAGCCAAGTTGTCAAACCTTGCCAGCTGGACGATCTTTCAGGCTATGAAACCCTCAGCCCCGGGACAACCAAGTTTGTCTTCAAACACGTGGATGTGCTGGTCTGCCACATCGTTAGTACTCGCTTCTATCTTCCAAAGAAATCGCTAGTTCTACTAACTCACCCAAATCGACCTCCGTCTCCTTCCCCTCCTTGTCCCCCGCAAACCGCTCACAAGTACACCTCATCCACTTCGGCGGCAGCTTCTTCGCATCATCGATACCTATAGGAATTCGGCAACGCTTACAGGTAGTGTGAAAATCTCCCTTGCCATCAGTCACGGGGAAAAGGCTGCCGTTGATGTTGGCGTAGCAGGGACCTAGATCCATCCAAGTGTTTTGAAGGGATCCATTTTGGTTTGAGGAACATTGGCCAGTCATGTGGATTTGTCCCTCGATTTCGCCTATGGTGGGGTCTAAAGTCGGTGATATTAGTGCTTTTCATGTGATTGATGATTGGGAAGGCATTCATTGGCAACTGGGATGGACACTTACAATAATGACAAAGATTATGATACCCTCCTTCTACTGGACTCCCGCCGCCGCCGCCGCCGCCGCCGCCGCCGCCATCGTCGCCTCTGGCCACAGGAACCCGAGAGCTAGATGTTCTGACTCCCGCTTGTACAGGTAGCGCTACAGCTGCTGCTGCTGCTGCTGCTGCTGTCACTACTAGTTGGATGTAGCTCAGAAATCCGGCGCCGATCACTATGGCGAGAGGGAATGATTGGAATCGCATTTTGATGTCAGTCTAGGTCAGGTTCCTGCCGGTAGGTTTTTGTGGAATCAATGAGCAAGTCATGAAGGGTGTGAAGGGGAAGGAAGGGAAGGGCTCTGGTGGAGGAGTTTAAAAAAAAAAAAAAAAAAAAAACCCCAAACGAGTAGAGGTAACCACGATTTTGTTCCTGGTAATCGAGGAGGTAGGGGTGTAGAAATAGGGTGAAGAAACTTGGGTAGACCTGAGGGAGTAATGATTAAAAAAGGGGAAAACTTCAGTTTGGTCTTAAAGCGAGTTGGCGAGGGGACTGGCGATGGTTAAGTTACCTGCTCTCGCATGACCTGGGCCGGGATGAACTAAAGACAACCATCGGTCGTGATTACCAATACGAAACGGTGGCCAACGGGCGGCAAACATTTCTCAAATTTAGTCAATTCACATAGCAACAACGCAAAGTAAGAGCGCTCCTTGCTCACCCCCGCCTCGTTCGTTCCCAACATGTTGTTGGCCATCGTCGCACAGCACCAACAGTTCAAGGCAGTTGAGTTGTGCCACATTAGGTCCGCAGGAACTGTCGTGTCATCATACCGTCCCTTTGTGATGACGTTCGTTTGTTCATTGTTTAAAAATGGCATGGCAGGCAACAAAGAAGTGGATGACCAGCTTACTACCACTTTGGCTCATTCTGACCGAGGAGGATGGGGCGCGTTTTTGGCCTGGAGAGACCCCGAGAGCAATGAAGATGAATGTATAGATCAAGGTACTAGCAGTGATCGTGATACTCACGAACCTTGGCTTCGATGTCACCTCCATGATTTGGAGCCCAAGTGCCTGTGTTCACTTTGATGGATGAACATGCTTCTCTACTTGAGTCTATTCCGCTTGCTACATTTGCCATGTACGTGTCTCCTGCGGGTTTCCTCACACAAACTGGGCGTTCCGCTGTAGGTTTGTTCAACACTTCGTTTGGCCATGATTCCCTATGGCCATATCACCACATCCTCACTGTCGCTCTCCAATGCCCTATGCCTTAGGCAAAGTAACTCTTCCACAACACACCCTCCAGATCCTCCAGTTGCTCGCTTGTAAAGTACTGTAACCACAATGTTAGCATATTTTCCCCATTGTAATCTAGACATTAAAAACAGAAAAAAAAAAAAAGAAAAAAAACTTACCTTCTGATCAACCGTCCAACTATCCTGCCTCGTCTTCTTGAACTCCGCCAAAATCCCCTTAGTCGCCTTACCCACCACACCCGGATCACTCGCCGCATGTGTTGCCAAGTATGCCAATACCTCAGGCATCCACTTAGGGGGCGGCGTCGCATAGGGGAACGCCTCGATAAGGGCGCCCAAGCCCAGCACGGCCGCATGCCGTCTGACAATCTGCTTCTGCACGTCCACGGGCGTATCGGTGCCAGGCAGCTTGCGCTTGGGCATCGGGTTCATCTCTAGCTGCAGCTGGAAGCGGGCCTTGAGCTGCTCGATAATGGGGTTGCGAATTCTTTCCGGCGAGCATCGGATCATGCCGGCAAGCGTAGCACTGGCCCCGTCGCGGACTTCAAGTTGCACGTCGGACAACATGTCACCAACGGCGTCGAAGAGCATTTGTCGCTGGGCTGGCTGGGTTAGGAAGAGACGGCGGAAGTAGATGACTTGCATGTTGACCAGAGCGCGTAGACGCTGATGCCACGATGCCGCGGTCTTGCCGACCCGGATGAGAGCAGCAATGAATGCGTCGTCCTCGCCGGACCGGAAGGGGATGTTGGGCATATGCCGGTAAACGTGATATGCGAGCCGCATAAGCTCGGGGTCTTCCTTGACGTCCATCATGTGCAACAGCTGGTCAATAAACGGCTCGGGGAAGAAGGGCACAAGTTGGATGCATTCCTGTGAGGCGAGCATACTATCCAGCCACACAAGCACCGTCTTGGATCCGGACGTGTAGCTGGAGGGAGTTTGCTGTCCGGGGGTGCGCTCATGACGCCACTTCTCGATACGATCAAAAACATCACGGATCGTGACCGCAAAGTCTTCAGTTACCTCGTAAGGACGAATACCAATCGAGGAGGCACTCTTGTTTTGCTCCAGCAGAGACGAGACATTGGGGAAGGACTCATGGTACCTGGTCCGATAAATTGTTGCAATGACTCTGCCAATGGATTCTCGAACAGACTTGTAGGGATGGTCGATATGGGCAAGGAAGTCTTCGAGAATAGGCTTGTCACGGCGAAAATGCCAGCCAGCATCATTGATGATGAACTCGAGCAGCTGGATTTTGGCCGACTCTTTAAACGCTGCATTGGAGTTCATGTCAAGGCGGAAGTTCGCCAGAGGATCAATGAGCTCCTTCGAACGTCTAGGGTCCTTGGAATCAACTGTGAGATGGAGACAAGTCATCCAGTACTGCAAATTATCCGGCGTCAAATCATCTGCGATCACCTTGAGCATCAAGGGTGCCGCAAAAGCCCAGACCTTGTCGCGGAACTCGCGGGGATCATCGCTACTTCCGGACAGCATGGCTCCAACAATTTCTGCCGTGGCACGATGCTGATGCTTGTCGCTGCCGTCTCCGTAGATCTCCTTTGTCAACTCAACGATGTCGTCAAATGTGGCGGCTGTCTGACCATAGTTCATGAGGTCAAAGACTTGCATGAGAAGTACGACGTTAGACATTCTGAATCTGTCTGCGCCGGCATCTCTGGGTTCCTGCTTGAGGTACTCGAAGCATTGCTTAAACCAGTCGCGGGTCAGAAGCTTTCCGATTCGCTGACGAGCAGCTGTCTCGACCTCGTCGTAACCTAGGAATGGCTCCGGGTTCGCGGATGAGGCTAAGAACTTCTTACCCCACACCAACCAACCAGGATAGTCGCTATCGACAAAGTACTGGATCTCTTCAGTGTTCTCAAACTGGGCAAGGAACTTCTGAGTCCACTCAGGATCATCTTCAGGAACAGAAATCTCAAACTTATTTTCTCCGACAGCTTGCTCTAGCAGGTACTTTTCATAGCTGTGCTGGTAGACCGCCCTCATATCAATGGAGGTACATAGCCCACTAAATGCAGCTAGGTACGTCGAGCGAAGACCGGGGTGAGGATCATTTGTGCCAGTAACGACCAACTCGATGAACTCGGGAGGCGCTAGTGTTTCAAACCGAAGAGACATGTTAAGTGCAAACATAGCACACCTCGTGGCGACCTTCCAGTGCGAAGCCTTGGCTTTGTTGATTAATTCCAATCCCAATGCAGCCTTCTTCGCCTCAACCTGAGCGCGGCGTTCTTTGATGAACTCGTGCCGCCGGTGGATGGCCGCTGAGAAATCTTGCGAGGGTCGAATGGTGTCAGCGATGGACCGATCAAAGAGGATCATACGCTCAAACGGCTTGCCGAAGTCGATGAGCGGGTAAAGAGCCGTGGCGCCTAAATTCTGAATAGACGTTTTGTCTACACTGGCGGTTTCAATGTAGAGCCTCATAAGCTCGGGAGCGAACCGCCAGTCTTTCATACACGTCTTGAGCAGAGTGGTAAAGAACAGGGTATACATGGCGCCCTTGATACGATCATGATCCATATCATCCAGTGCCTTACGCAAAGCCTTGAGGATGACTGGAATGACCAAAGGCCTTCCACCAATGATGACCTTGAGAGAGGAATCCTGAGCACTTTGTGCGACTCGACGAACATCCGCGTATGATGACGTGCAAGACTCGGCAAGATCCAGGAGCAGACGTCGGTCCAGCTCACTGCTTGTGCGATACGCTGAGTTGTACTTAACACGCTGGAGCTGGTACGCATCCGCACGCTTGATCAAGAGTGGTCGAGGATAAACCTTTCGCAGACCAGAAATCTTGAAGGGGGAAATATCTGCCTTGTACAGGCGAGTCAAACGCTCCAAGGGATGGGCAGAACGTTCGATTCCCACGTCAGTGATCCACGTTCGGTATGCGCTATACAGCGCCGTGAAGCACGCAACATCATCCTGCTGGTTTGCGTTCAAGAAGGAATGGGTTTGCGATAGTGTTCTGCCCACCTCCTCGCGAAGGTCGTGCACGCGATGATAGAGAGGATCATCCGTGGTCAACACGTATCCAGCGGGATACCGGAACGTGCGCTTGAGTTCATCATCGTCGGCGATCTCAGCCAGCGGATCATTGTCCTCTTCCATGATTGTGTCACCGGCGGCATCGGTATCCTGGTTACCGTTGGAGCCGGTTGCTTCTCCTGACGCACGGACAGGATCGAAAAGGGTTGAGACGCCTGAGATCAAAAGACGAAGTGCAGTCAAGCTCCGCGACAACTCATCTGACCACTCCTTGTTCTTTCCCTTTCTGCTAACTGGGGGATCGTCACTCATGAGTTGCATGAGTCTCTCCGTGGCACCACGGGCCTCGCTCTCGAACAGCTCAACCGCAAAAGCAACTTCGGCCGGAGACGGCCGGTGCCACTTGATGGTGAGTTCAGATGGCGGAGTTGTGCGGCCCCAGTCGTGGACGTCAATGCCACGAGCAATTACATCGGGCTCATACAGAGCATTATCGGTTGGGTAGGTGTGGGTCAGGTTGAGCAGTAAATGATGGACATAGTTGGAGATGTGAATGGTGGGAAGACCACGGCATTTTTCCTGCATGTACTTGGCAATTCCAAAAAGCTCATCCTTGTATTTGAGAACCTCACTGCCGACGTGGACCACGCACATGCTGAGCATGCTCACATGCCAGACCAAGGCTCTGTCCCTGGGAAGTACTTCGGTGCCACTGCTTCGATCTGATGCAGCGCCATTGTAGTCAATCTCATTGCGGATGTTGACAATCAGCATGGGAATGAAGACCTTGAGCGTCTTTTCCGGGTTGACCTTGCACAAGGCATTGCAAATCCACGCCATGGCATCTCGAGCCTGATGCACTACATGAGTCGACACAAAGTTGGCAAGCTTCTCCAACGCCGAGTCGAACAGCTGAGGAGAAAGAGATGCAAACAAAGGCGTGAGTGCAGCAGGGAGCGTATTGATCACGTTGTCCTCTGGGGAGCCTGTTCGTACATGGCTCGCATCTGGGAGGTTTTCTAGCAAGGCAAAAACCTTGCCTAGCAAAGCCATGACAAACTCTCCAAGGCCAGCGGTGGAGGACCGAAGAATGTCTGCTTCATCTTCATCACTAAGTTCCTCGTTGTAGTTGATCTTGACATCTGTCCCCTCGCGCTCCATCCTCTCCATTTCACCCTGAACCCAGTTCATGGCCAGACTCGTGTCATGAATGTCGTTATTCTCATCGACAAGCGGGACAAAAGGGATGCTGTATGCCACACTTTGGATCAAGTTCAAGGTGTACTGTGTTTTGTTGAGATCGTTGGCATCGATGCCGGGAAGGGCTAAAGCCAGTAGAGCGGTAATATGACAGCGGTACCCCTTTTGCTTCGACATGATGTTGGCAATCATTTGAAGACTGCAGAGACTTGCCGTCGTCCGGTGCACTTCTACAAGCCCTTGCAAGCTCGGGTAGAATCGCTGCAGGGCACCAGGAAGCATCAGGTCTGGCTCGAGGTATGTGAGTCCTTGCAGGGCCGTGTAATAGTAGTTGACAACCTTTGAGCTCTTGGAGAATAGGCCCATAAAGGTAACCTCTCTGAGGGAGAGCACAAATCGCTTCTTCAGGTCGTCGTTGATGCGACGGTCTGCGGGGATATCGAGCTCACCGCTCTGCTCACGATTCCAGCGTGAAACGAAGATATCGGTCAAGAAGAAAGTCAATTGGGCGAGAAACATGGACCACGCCCCCTGGTTCGAAGGGTGGAAGAAGGTGTCTATTGATTCCATTAGACCCTCAAGATTGGACATGACGGAACTTTCCTGGTCAAGGCAAAGCGGTGATATCGAGTGTACAATCCACCTAGCAACCATGTAGGGCACTGGATACTTTTTCTTGTCCTTTTCCAGATAAATCCCCAGCCCCGCAGAGTAGTCGAGCGAGGCATAAGGTGAGTTGGCTTGCCCGACCGGGATTTCCGTCAGGCGTAAAATGGCTGTAAAAATGAGGTCGGATTGTTCACGAGTGAAGATACCGTGCTCAGTGAATGGGACATGTGTACAGCCTAGATAATCCCTGGCCATTCGGGAAAAGATGTCAATAAAGCCCACGTCAAAGGCCTTGGACCGGGTCATGAGAGACCACAAGTGGAAGAAGGTGGGCACGAAGTCAGACGGCTGTGACTGAGGCTCCGTCGGGGGTGCTGGGCCGGTTGGAAGCAATGTGTTGATAGCGCCGGCAACGATGTAGGCACTGGACATGTCGGAGGTGCTGAAATAGGGCAGCAGCTCGTCCAGTATCGCACGGCGCTCCTTGGGATCGAAGTAGACGCTCCCGTGAAGACAGAGCTTCATGATGTGCTTTTGAGCACGTTTTCTGCTACCTTGATGAGGGGCCGTTTCCGAAGGGAAAACCAAGCCCTTGAGCTCTTTCCACAGTGGTCGCCAGTCCAGCGTCAGGTCTTGGACTGGCTTCAGGTAATGTCGCTTGCGCGTCAAGGTCACCACCATTCTCGCGAACCGATCGGCCGTGTTGGGATCAAGCCCAGGGGCGAGCGACAAATGGAAGTAGAGCTGCGCGAGACGGGCCCGGAGCTCCCTCGTCATCTCAAACTTGAGGTTGAGCCATCCCTGAAGCTCGCGAGTCCAATGTACAGCACCCGGAGAAAAATCCTCGGCCAGTATAGAGATGTAGAGGTTCTTCAGGATGCCGTTCAAAGCGGCATCCCGCTGCGACTCCTCCTCGACATTGAAGGGAAGCAGGCGGAAGTAACTGAAGGTTCGGGGCCGGTAGCGATTCTGGTCATCTTGATCTGAGCCGTTGGAACATGGCAGTCCGGGCGATGTGGCGCGGGAGATGGTGTCGGCAGAGGCTAACAAACCGCCGAGGAACGCGGAATGCGCTCCCTCGGTAGCGAAGTGACCAGCGGCGCCGTGGTGCGCCTCTAGAGACTCGTCCATGATTTGATAGTAGGTCGACTAAGCCAAGGGGCTCCCTGTCAGCTGGGTCGTCGAAGCGATTGGGGCAAGAGCTTCGAAGGCGTGGTCACACAAAACGGTTGCGGCTGTTGGTTTGCCGTGTTTTACAAATCAGCGAAATCGCGGCCGGGTCCCAGACAAAAGGCTGCGATGCGGCTGTCGCGGGGTTGTTATTGTTGTATCGTGGGACTTTGTCGTGTAAGAATCGCAAATTGGAAAACGATTCGGGGCCAGCCTGATGTAGTTATTGCGATGTGACGGTAGCTGGTCGGAAAGCCTGCGACATTGACACGGAGGGAAAGGCGTGGTACGGATCGACGGATTTCAAGTAGCGGTAGCGGTTCGAGACAAATGGATTGCGACAGCCGTCGACTGCCTATCACGACCTCCTTCGGTGTTTTTAAGACAAGCTCAGAGGATCTGGAGAGAACAGGAAGTCGGGGTTAGCTTACGGGTTCCCCGCGTATCAATGGCCGAACAACGGGTTGCGAGGCTGAACGTGTAGGCTGAAAGTCAAAAAGAGGGGGGGGGTAATGGTACTAGGGCAATGGGAGTTGTGATGGTAATGATGGCAGTAACGCCTGGTAGCAGATGAATTCCCATGTTGCGATATGCAGCACGCGTTGACAAGGGGGGCCAAGTAGGTCAAGGGTCGTCTTTCCAAGATCGGGACATACGTGACGTGAACATGTCTTGTTGTATTGTAGACGGGCGTTGGAACACAGGGGGGGGGGGGGGGGGGGGTTCTTCAAGGCTGGCTGTATGGATGGATGGTTCTTGGATCTGATCTTGAAGTTGTTGTGGCATGGGGGATGATATCTGGGCCAGGGGGTTTGGAGGGGATGGAAGGATGGAAGGATGGATGGATGGATAGACGACGGACCATTAAACTTACAACAGAAACCAACCTGTCGCGTCCAGCAAAAACAAAGCTATAGATCCAGTCTCGCGCGAAACAAGGTAATATACTGGATACCTAGGAGAGAAAAAAAAAGGAAACTCCAAAGTAAAATAAAATAAAATAAGAGACGGATATGGATGCGGCGAGCAATCTGTAACGTGTCAGGGGACACAGGTTTAGGCAGGGCTGATGATGCACGCACGATGTTGATTTAGTTGGATGCTTCCTTCAAAGCTCCCACCTTCTCAGCTGTGCAGTGATGCCGGAATGGGGGGGGGGGGGGGGGGGGGGGGGGGGGGGGAAAAGCAGCAGGGAGCTTGGGCCCCACCCGGCCTGGCTGTTGGAAGCCAAGTGGTTGCATTGGCTCTTTTTCTCATCTTATCGGCAACGCTAATGACTGCCTGGTGGAGTCAAGGATACGTACCCGCCAGGCATAACAGAGCTTACCTCATCATGCTGAGGTAAATGCAGGGGACAATGACAATGACATGGTCCATTTTTCCACTTTTGCCATCTCCCTCCATTCCGTCTTTCAAGTTTTGCTGTTCTTCTAATAATTCTCGAAAGCAAACACACATCCACATGATGCTACTATCGCTGAATTGTCTTTTTCCCTGACGAACAAACATGCCCGCGTCTCTGTGCTATCACAACTACAATGTCGTGGCGTGCCACTTGCGAAACTACGGATGCCTGAACAATCCACAACTGGCTGTTTAGCTGGATGCTCCAATCATTCATCCTTTGTCCGTGCAACATGCCGTCCCCGATTACTATCGATTCCATCTTCACAAACACGGGGCTGCCATTAAAAGGGCCCATCCAACTCGCAGCACAAGTCAACGCCCCTGGACCTACACATGACATTCTTTGGGCGTTCCTCTGCTCCTACCAAGTAGTGTGTAGTGTACTGTACTGGGCTTCACCACTTCTGTCGCATGCAGACATCACTCCTCTTCCGAAGGCTCAGACTCTTGGGCCTTTTCCTCCTCCTCCTCCCTTTTGGTCTCTGCACTCTTGGCCTTGGGTGCCCCCTTCTTTGGTTCGTTCTTGCTGCCCGCCTCGTTCTCATATCCTCCCCCTTGTGCCTCGTACTCTTTGGCAAGCTTCATACCCTTCCATGCCGACCATTGGCCGACGCCGTCGCCCGACTTGTTGGGTTCTTGTTTGATCTCTACTCACGAGACTGTTAGCACGTCGTCCCATCCTGGTTCATAGTCACAAAGATCATTGGGCTGTTCGCGTTGTACCTTCTTTGAGCTGCTCGCGGAGCTCAGGGTCAGTGGGCTTGCCTTTGCTGCTTGGCATCTTGGTGGAGGATTACTTGTGATTGAGGTTCGTCGTAACACTTGAGATGTCTATATTGGTCGATGTTCTCTAGTCTTTGCATCTGGTGCGGCACGGGCTGGCCACTTTATATATGAGCAACGTGTCCAATGTAATTTGCATCTATGACATGGCTGGCTTGAAGGCCACCGATTGCGGCAGTGCTTTGGTTCACTGCGCATCAACTGCAAACAGTAAAGAAAGGGTCAGGGTTGTCGCATGTCGATTACATCACCGCTTGAGGTGTTCTGCCAGCAACCTGGTTCGCCGTGAAGACTCACAGTACAAAGACGGCCTCTGTTCGGGTCCTGACAAAGAGAAAGAAAGGGATCGATGTCTCAGACCCGCGAGGCCACTCCCATTAACTCTTGATTGAATCAACACGGAGAGAGCCGTCCCATGTCTCATTTTCAAGATCACCGGCAGAAGCAACCCATGCTTACTCCCGCTTGTGCATTTGACACATGGCTGACCACATAGAGGTAGGTAGTAGTATTCTACTGTACCTTGTCCACCTCGGAATGCGGGGGAGTAGCCATGAACATCATCAAAAGCACAAAGATTTCGATCCTTCCCTTAAATGATAGGTAGGTATGCTTATGTGCACTCATTGGCATGGTCATCACTAACTTTGATGACCTGGACACTCCTCCATACTGGCAGTGTGAGGTGTTGAACTGGGAATATGGAAGACATGGTCAAGGAAAGACACGTTTAGTCGACTCTCGTTCTAATTTTCTGTGGTTCCGCAAGTAGAGAAGCTGAATCTGTCGGGCATGTCTTTGAATAAGAAATGTTAGGGACATCCATGGAAGGAAGGTGAGCGTGGGTCTCACGCCCAACCGCTAGCGCTACGTCATCCCCAAAATCGACCCTTCGCCAGCGCTTATCGGCCCCCGTTCCGGACCATACAACCCTTACCTCAACCTCAATTGAACCCCAGATGATCAACGTACGAGGCGCCAGCCAACCAACCATATTTCTTCGACCTCCTACCCCTTCAAACGTGATTTTGATAGAGGTGATTTTGCTTGGCCACAGCCATCCTGGGGAAGAAAAAGAGACGAACATACTGTACAAGATTCAATATATAGACAAGAGAAACAAGATGGCGGAATTTACGAACCTCGCTCTAATCCTCTTTTCAGCCCGTTGAAGCACTGATATCCATCACCGACAAAACGGGAAGCGGGAGCTGTGACAATCACCGGTCGCAATGCGCCTCTATACCATTAACAACCCTTCAACAACCCTCTTGACCATCTTCACAATCCTAACGTTCAATCATGCCCTGCTAGTCCAAGCAACACCCCAACGGCAACCCTCCAAAAACAGCATCTTCCACGTCCACCATAACAACAACCTCGATCCAAATAGCCACCTCCCCCAACCCAAATCCACACCTCCCACCGAGCTCCTCCTCCTCCTCCTCCAACGTGCTAACAAAGAGCCCATCACCGTCCCCATCTCAACCATAACCATCACCGCAACTCCCTCAGACACCCCAGCCGCCTCCTCCTCCGCCCCCTCCTTCCTCCACCCGGGCCTCTTCACCTCCGCCCTCCTCAACTCCACCAACTTCTATCGATCTCAACACAACGCTTCTGCAGTCATCTACAACGACACCCTATCTTCTTTTGCTTCCCACTACCTCGACGAGCTTGGCCTTCCCGCCGCGCCAAATCACCTCTCCTCTTTGTCTTTTTCTTCCAAATCCCGTTCCACCACTAAATGCGAATTAACCCACTCCCAAGGACCCTACGGCGAAAACCTCGCTTTGGGTTGCGCAGACGTCCAATCCTGCGTGGAGATGTGGGGCAACGAGCGAGCCAAGTACGACTTTGGGAGAGCCCAGTTCGGGGCAAGTACGGGCCATTTCACGCAGTTGGTGTGGAAGAATACCACGGATGTAGGATGCGCGGCGAGGTGGTGCCAGGGTTGGAACGGAGGGTTAGGAGGATGGTATTTGGTTTGCGAGTATTGGCCGAGAGGGAATGTGGTGGGGGAGTTTGGAAGTATGGTGCAGAGGAGGGTGGTGGCAGGTAGTAATGGGGGTGGAAGATTGAGGGATGGGTTGCTGGGGGGGTGGCAGGGGGTGATGATGGGGGGAGTTGTAGTGGGAGGATGGCTAGTTTTCGGCTGAGGAAGGGGGCGTTCTAGGTTTGAGTTCCATCGATGACTTAGTTCTCTTGTTTCTATTATCGACCTAGAGGCGTTTGAGCGAGCAAAGGACACCTTGGCAGCTGCTGGAAAGTACGACTGCGGGACGATGAAGCATCGACGAAGCATCGGCACGAGTTGGATAGAGCCTACTTCGTTTCCGGCAATGTCTCGCTTTGAGTCCGCTCCTCCCGGCAATTCCTCCCGGCAATTCCTCCCCATAAACCCCCTCACACCCGGTAGTCCACTGTCCATCCCGTCATTCTGCACCGCCACAGCATGGGACTCCACCACCACCAGCCTCGTCGGCGCGTTCAACGCCAAATGGACTCCGGGCCCCTGAAGGCTGCTTTGCCTATTCGCAGAGCTTGAAGAGGTTGATCAGCTTGTTGTGTTGATCCGGGGCAGTGGCCGAGTGAGCGGGTGTGTTTCTTCTTTTTCCCGGATGTGGTAGGATCGGTTTCGCGGTTAAAGAACGGGATATGGAGGCCGAGAACGGCCGTGTAGAAAGGTTTTCGAAGCGGTGTAGGACGTGTCGCCGAGGAAGATGTGAAAGGGAAGGGGGTTGGGTAGGGGGCCGAAAGAGACGGGGATGAGGAGTGTTAAGTTGAACATGGTGACTGACTGCCCGTGTGTGTGTGTCTGTATGTATGTGTGAGCATGGTATACTGGTGAACAATGGGTTTGCTGAAAGAGGTAGTTGCAGCAAAAGCCTTTAGGTTAAGCACACTGTTAGCGCTTGGCCTCGTCAGGGAGTCAATTTGGGCGGAAAGGACATGTAGAGTGATATTTGCTCAATTTAGGTTGGATCATCTGTAGCGCCTTTTGATTTATGCGTATTTTAAGTATAGTTCATCCCATCCATCAACCTCCAGACATAAGCGTCAGTTTGCTGATCCCGTCTTTTGTGGTCCCTTGGTGTGTGAAAATAGCACAGCTTGATCTCCAAGCTAATCGAGAGTTATCTGTTCGACCACGCTGCAGCAAACGTTTCTTTTTGAAGTGCCAAAAAAAAAAAAAAAAAAAAAAAAAATTGAGAAACAAGAAAAGCTTCAAGCTTCGGAGGGAAATGAAAGGTCAGCTGGTCATGCCCTCATTAGTTCTCCCTCGGCCATGTGTATGTCCTCTTCACTTTCGGGGGTGCCCATGCTCATCGCGCCTTCTCTCCCTCTGTTTGACGTCAATCAACCGGTTGTCGAGGAATCAATCAAGGCCCAGTGATGTGATCAACAAAATCATACACTAAATGCGTCTGCACCCGACATCCTGACCCAGGCTGAATAGCGCTTCGAAACCCCGGCTTCCATTGCTCCCTCGCAACGTTCTCTACCTCACGGCAGTCCGCATCGTAGTAATAATCAGGCCTGGTCGTCTGCACCTTTCTGACGATGGAAAAGGCATCTCGACAAGGCATGGTGGATTCACCGGGTTGAGGAGCCGGCAGATCCAAATTGTCTTCGTCTTCGATGTGGTTATCCAGGCAATTGATGAGTTCGCCAATCTTGTCCTGGGAGTTTGGATAAGATTCTACTGAGGAATGTGAGTTTGAGGTCGAGGAAGGGTAGTAGTGACTACTGCTTCTGCTGTTGAAGTCAAAGACCGAGGTCCGGCCTGGCGACTCCGTCGAAGAGCTGGCTGAGATGGTGGTGGCGGAGGGTGAATGGAAGTCGGTTGCCTGGCCTCTCTGCTGGGAGGCGGTAGAGGTAGGCATGGAGAGCAGGGCGGCAATGGGGGACATGTCTCTGGGAGAGGCTATGGGTGTGGGTTCGTAGCTTGGTAGGGAAGCTAGGTTTCGAGCACAGTCTAATTCGTGGGGGTGGTAGGTGCGGTGGCGGGTTGGCACTGCACTTTCGCTGGACGAGATGCTGGCTAGGATGTCTAGACCGTTTACGGGGGGTTGTTGTCGGCGATCGTGATGGTAGCCATCATGTCCACTTTGGCTCATGTAGAGGAGTTGCTCTGCAGGTGACTCATGCCGGGATTCCGGAGTATAGACGGAAGGAGAGGACGCTTGACGGAGTCTCTGGTTCTCGGCCTCAAGTTCTCGGATATGCTTGAGAGCGGCGTCGAGCCTTTCGCGAGTGTCAGCTAGAGAGCTCTCCAGCTCGGCAATCTTACCCTTCACTCTTGCCCGATGACGCCGCTGGTTCTCTCTTTGTCGAGCAGCTTCTGCCTCTGGAAGTTTGGAAGAGAACTTGTGGACCTTGAAGGACTCGTTGGAAGCCATTGCTGTTGGCATCTTGGGGGCGATGGACTGTGGTTTCCACCAGCTCGATCCCAACGACAGAGAGGCAATATCCGTGACCGTGATTGGAGATTGGATGGGTGGGATGTCTTGCAGCTGTCCTGCCTGTTTCCGGCTTCTGCAGCCAAACGCCGACGTGCGTGGTGTGAGGGTTGGGATGTGCTTGGTTCGCTGCAGGAGTGGATTGAGAGGAAGAGGCGGAAGTCAGAAAAGCACCGATGACAAACTGAAAATTTGCCAGTTTAAGGAAGCAAAAACGAAGCTCATTGGTCAAAGTAGTTCTCATACAACGATCCCGGCTTTGGTGTTGGTATCGTGCTTCTGAGTGGTCATTGTCCCTGAGAACGACTCGCTTGGGTGGCCCCACCCACTCCACACAAAAAGTCACTAAACCCAATTAGAGGACTACCATCACCACGTTCCCCCGATTCACGAGCAGACGGGACTGTCGCGGCCCAAGACCCTCAATGCTCACGGATACAAGCATGGACGAGGAAATATGGGGGGATATACTGGGAGATGGGGTATAAAAGGAGGCCCTGACACCGTGGAAACGGAAGATCTCGAACATCTCCCAACATCAACTTCTTCACTGCACTCAAAACACAACTGAACCATCTTTGACACTCGTCTTTACCCATCCACAACCAACCACATCACCTTCCACCATGGATACCAGAGACACTACCCAAATCTATGAGGAGGTTGCCAAGCACTACAGTGCCGCCTCTCAGACCACCAGCGTCAAGTATGGCGAGACCGTTGCCAAGTCCTTCGGCTATACCGAGGAAGAGCTCGCCAACATCCCCGAAGGCGCCAACCTCGGTCTGAGCTGCGGCAACCCCCTAGCCATCACCAGCCTGCGCGAGGTAACTTCAATCCATCCATCTGCCCTTTACCTTTAGAGAAAAAGACAAAAAAAAAGACAAAAAAAGCAAGACTGACATGTCCTTCTACAACCAGGGCGAAACAGTAATCGACCTCGGCTCCGGCGCCGGCTTTGACGTCTTCCTCGCCGCCACCCGCGTCGGTCCCACCGGCCGCTCCATCGGCATCGACTTCAACGACGACATGCTCTCGCGCGCCAACTCCCTCAAAACCTCCCGCGGTTTCTCGGACTCGCAAGTCTCCTTCATCAAAGGTTCCATCACCTCCATCCCCCTCGAGTCCGGCATCGCCGACTGCATCATCTCCAACTGCGTCATCAACCTCGTTCCCGAGGCCGAGAAGCCTTTGGTCTTCAAGGAGATGCACCGCGTGCTCAAGTCGGGCGGTCGCGTGGCCGTCAGCGACATTCTCGCCAAGAAGCCGTTGCCGGAAAAATTGAGGAACGACATCGCCA
Organism: Neurospora discreta FGSC 8579; assembly: GCA_009805215.1. Taxonomy (NCBI): domain Eukaryota; kingdom Fungi; phylum Ascomycota; class Sordariomycetes; order Sordariales; family Sordariaceae; genus Neurospora; species Neurospora discreta. The sequence continues at coordinate 420,275 of RANX01000010.1, forward strand.
TGTACGTCGGCTGCATTGCGGGCGCGAGCGAGAAGCAGCAATACGAGACCTGGCTGAAGGAGGCTGGATTTGAGCAGGTGCTGATTCAGGATACCGGGGCGGATATCAATGTTTATTTGGACACGGATGAGGAGGGAAACAGGGGCGGGTGCTGCGCTCCTCCTGGCACGGTGAAGGAGGAGAAGGCTTCGTCGTGCTGTGCGCCCAAGAAGGCTGAGTGTGCCCCTGCTGCTGAGACTACCTCGTGCTGCAAACCTGTCGAAAAGAAGGAGTCGTCTTGCTGTAAGCCTGCCGCGAAGCCAGAGGTCGAGGCTGAGGAGAAGGAGGATCTCAACGAGTGGGTTGGTTCTTACAAGATCTATGCCGTCAAGAACTAGTGTAGGTAGTATGTTCAATGTGTAACTGTCTTGTCAAGGGAAATGAAGAACCCTGGCGACTTATCAAGATTACCTAGACAAATTCATAAAGTCCGATAGACGTTCCTTGATCCAGATTAGGCATTCTGGTGGTGTTTAGAAGGCCCCAAAATATCCGTGGCTTGCCTGAACCTGACTGGAAATGTTTCAATTAGACTTCATCAAGGGTATCATCGCTAACAAGACGCCTTGTAGTGCCGACGGAAACGGTGTCAACAGTCACCACTCACTTATATCACGGAAAAAGGAAACAAGAACAAACTGAAATCAGGAATGGATACAGAAAGCGGATCGATGCAAGGGTATAATGAACCGCATCTGAACTGATCAATCCTGTTGATATTTTTATCGCTCATTAGCTCCGATGATACCTCCTTTCTCCTTAAAGAGCCTTCGTTTGGCACTAAGGCCTGCAGCTCCTAATGCCTCTTTGCGCGCTTGTTTCCGCGGGACGAAGACTCCATATCCGTTTGGAGGTCCAACCCATTGTCCTTGCGGTTGTCTGACGAGGCCTCATCTCGTGATCTCTTCTTCCCTGAAGTAGAGAAACCTTCTGTGAAGTGAGTCTTTACTGGATTCTCCACATCAGAGGCGGCTCTCTTGGCCACAGCAAACTTCATCTGCTCTTTCAGGGTATACTGCCCGGAGGTCTTCGGCACTGGAGTAGACGTGTTCTTCTTCCGGGGACTTCTTCGAAGCGCAGCCTCCGCCTCCTCCTTTTGCTCGAACTTTGTCAGTGCCTTTCTGGCCGACGATAGAGGGCAAACAGGCGGTTTTAAAGTTCTGAAACTGCCCCTAGAAGACGAACCGACGGAGTCCTTGGTATATGTACGAGACTCGACTGAAGCTTCGTCTGTATCTGTCTTGGGAAAGGCGGAAGAGGAAGCTTTCGATGAGGTTGATGAAGTAGAGTAGTAGCGCCTGACAGCTTGCTCGGTGGGCGACTCCGCAGCAACGTTCCTGGATTGAACCTCTCGAAGAGCCGGGGGAGTGACCTTCCCTCTTGCAGCATAGAGTGCCCGTTGCTCCTTCAGCGTCAGGGCTTTCTTGACGACTGGCGGGCTTGTAGGAGAGCCGACTGAGGAAGCGGAGACAGGAGCGGAACCTTTTGATATAGTCGGTGAAGTAGAGTAGTTGCGGTTGACAGATAGCTTTGCGAGTGGCTCTGCCACAGTCTTGGAACGAACCCGGCGGGTAGCCTGCGTAACTACCTTCTGTCTTGCAACGTAGAGTGCCCGTTGCTCCTTCAGCGTCAGGGCTTTCTTGATGGCTGGAGGTAAAATGGTGGTGGTAGAACCACTCTTGGGAGACGGCTCGGTAGAAGCCTTTGCGGCAAACTTCGAAAATGAACGAAGCTTTTCCTTCATAACGACCTTGGGACCATATCTGGTAGGGGTTGTTTTGGATGACTTGAATGTGGGATTGGTAGCACGCCTACTGACGGGTCTCGAAGTGACTGAGGTGATAGGCACCTGCACTGTTCTGAAAGCTGGCTCGACGTCCCCTTTACCGGCTGCTTTTGCTTTTGCGGCATATAGTGCCCGCTGCTCCTTTAGAGTTAGAGCTCTCTTGACTGGCGGTGATAGGGTAGAAGAGCGTTTGGAGGATTGCGCGGAAGAGGACTGAGGATTCCCCATGATGGCAGTCTTGAAAACCGATTGAGTAGGAGTGGGTTGCCGTGGCAGCTTTGTAAGAAAGTTCTGAGGAAGATTTGATGTCGGGCGTTGGGATAGCAGGTTTGGCCTGGAGGATAAATTGATAGAGGCCTTGTTGGGTGCAGCTTCTTTCGCGAGAGTCTTCTTGGTGGTCTTCAAAGTGTTGCTGGCTCTCTTATTATGGGAGATACCGTCGAAATCGTCTAAGTTGCACGTTTTGTCTTCATCGAGATGGGTCTTGTCGACGACTTGAGAGGAATTGTCTGTTTGTATTTGTGCAATTGGGGGAAGAATCAAACTCCAGAGTTGCTGATGGAAGCACTCGAGTTTTTACCGTCGAGGATTGTTTCCAGGTCTGTTGTGTACAGGTCTCTTGAGTTCAGGTTTTTTGTGTCCTGGTGAATGGAAACCTACGAAGTGAGAAGATTTTGGGTGAATAGGATCCTGGTGAATGGTGTCAAGGTTGCTGTCATCCGATCTCTTTAACTTGGCAGGCCATCCTCAAAGCCGCCTCGCCCGTCCTCGCCTCGATGTTCTCCCCGCCCTGGCTGGAAAGCCAAGGCAAGGAGATCTCCCTCCCCGAAGACGACCCAGACGCGATGTGTTTCATCAATCTCACCCCTTTGTACTACAACGAGCACGTGTTGGTGACCAGACCGCGAAACGCCCGAAGAAATCTTGCAGATTGCTATTGCAGTGGACAAGTACGACCTATATACGACGCTCAAGTTTGCGCTGGACTATTTGTTGATGGAGGCGAGTAAGATATGCACGGCGGTCCAGCGAGCCTTCTCCTCAGCAGGGAGGGAGTCGCTAGCCTGGGCGGCGGCGGGGGTCCTCAGCGGCGGTCTGGAGGGTGAATAGGATCCTGGTGAGTGGTGTCAAAGTTGCTCTCATCCGATCTCTTTCCCTTGGTAGGACGTGTGCTGATAACCGCGCTCATATTATTGTTCTGCTCGGAATTGCCGTCGGCAGTCCCTACATCGTTTGATCTTTTTTCTCTTACCAGTCGCATTGATGCCAGAGGAAGTTTCCACGTTAGATCAACTATTTACCTTTTGCTACGGTGACAGCTGATAATGTCGCTCAACAGTCTCTGCCCAAGAAGCTTGTCCTGAGTGCTGATGTAGTTGACTACCTTTTTTTTTTTTTTTTTTTTCCAGAAGTCCTAATGGAATCCAATCTCTATGGCGGATGCAACAGTGTGTGATAAAGAAGGCGCAACCTGAGCCTTACCGACGGTCGTTAATGGGGAAGAATCGGCCTTGGGCATGGTAGCAGACGACACAGAGGTTGGATAAAGCAGAGGATACCTCTAGACAGGTCTCGCATTATTCCAGGTACTCCTCTGCTTCGAAGGACTTGTTGCCGGAATATTTTCTACATTAGTACGCTCTCTGGCATCAGTAAGCTCTTCTGAACGATCAACGGAATCAAGGGTAACATTCTCAATGTCAGTGATAAGGTCGGCGTAACATAGTAGGAAGCAGGTATTTTCCTCATGCCAACCTGCGGCCGCTCATGCTGCACAACATCATTATCACTGTCACCCACCAACGTTCGCTCGTCTTCTTTGATGGAAACCATGCACAACGCCCATATCGTCAACCCCGTCGCCAATCTCGAAGTTGGCGTCAGTAGGGATCTCTCCATAATAATCAATGTAGTTAACATTGTCGACCTCGTCCTGCTCTACAGAAGGAACCACGCTCAACTCGCAGCCCTCAACGTTCTCTCCCTCATTCATCTCTATGTCTTCATGCTCTTCAGTGTGGGCATCGGTGCGGACTTTTCTCGGTCTTCCACGTGGACGCGGGGGCTCCGCGGGCTGCACACGGGCAGGCTGCACAGGAGCGCGAATGCAGAAAGTCAGCGCGACGTCAGGGTTGATTCTGTATCGAAACCGGCTGGTGGTTTTGGTCATCCAGAGCAGCCATTCCTGGGGCACACCTTCAGGTTTGAGAAGAATAGATAATTAGCAGCTGCTCACTGGTTTCACGACTTGTACTTGAAGACATAGGCAAAGAAAAGCTGCGTTTACTTACTCAGTCTCATGGAGTCAGCAGGGAAATTCTAGTTCTCCGCTGTAACCGCCTCTGTGACCTCGTCATGGATGATGCTAAGGACCTCGGTGCGCTTGCGGTCGATCCAAGAGTAACCCTTGATCTGGAAGCGCCAAATTCCTGCAGCGGGAAGTCCGAAACCGTACATGTCCATGACCAGATAGACTCCGTCATCAGATCTATAGCGTGGTGAAAGGCCAAATCGGTATCGATCGACTTCGCGTTTGATAACGTGGATATCCCTTGTGGTTGTCACTGCGGTCACTTCAAGCTCTATGTCGTTGTCGTAGTGGGCAAAGGGTCTGGGCAGCAGGATCGCAATGGGGGGGAAGGGGCTGTCGATAAGAACTCGATCAAGGAAGGGGATCGCAAGGTCGGCATCGGGAGGAGTGTTGTTCGGTTGGGGTCGTGTTGACATAATGAAAAGAGGTCGTTGATCTCAACCGTTAGGGGTTGTTTTCAGGTGACAATCATTTGTCGGAGACCGATGGTGTAAGAGGGGAGAATTGTGGTCTCGTTGATTCGGGGATACGTCCATTAAATATGCGCAGTTCGCGGCGTTATGGCGACAGGTGAAAGCGACCTTGGAAGTCATATTCGGTAAACAGGGGTTTGGTTTACATTTGAACAGGTGAAGGCACCTATAATCCTATCAACATGAGACCTTGGAGCCAAGATGTCAGGTGAATAGAGGTTGAAGTCCAGGTTTTAGCTCAGGTCCAACTTCACTTCACCTATACACCACGTGGCCAGAGTTATATATTTTTGCTTGGGATCCATGGCCACCATTGGAAGGGTCCAGACCAGTTGCCCATTAGTTGCTATCGGTTACTTCAAGGTTCCTTCTGCGGTTTTCGTTGTTCGTGGACTTGTCTTTTATGATCGAAGGGAAGCCACAAGATTTAGTCGGTGGAGTCGATCGCTAGATGTACCGTCAATCACCATCTGCTGATTTTAATGAGAGTATTTTCAGTACTGGGCTTTGTCCAAAAACAATGACAATGTCTGGAACGTAACGATGGAGAGAAACAAGAGGACAAATCTTTCAAGCCGTGAGTTTCCAACCAAGACCACTTTCTGGCATCTTCTGGATGCTGATTGATATGGTCGCTTTGATAAGTTGTGACACAGTAAACAATGTCGAGAAAGTTGGATGTTTTTGGTAACAAGCGTGTTATGACATAGTCGCCAGCGTCGGGTGTGCGGGCAGCGCATTCAAGTAGTGCTACGAAATATTTGGGACGCTAACACACGGAGAAGAGAGCAACTGTGACACTCACCAACATCATGGTCCAAAACAATGTAGAGACCTGGAAATTAATCTCTTTATTCAATTCCCCTCTTTGCAGGTCTGTTAGACCTGTTTCCGCACGGTCAACTTGCCATTCAGCGACATAATACTGTTTGTTGTTGTTAAGACCTCAAACCATTTGTTGAAATGGTTGCATTATTTGGGGGATCACAGCGGTTGATTTTTTGGAGTTACAGTCCTACCCACTTTCCTTTCCATCCAAAAAGTACCTTGACTTGGGTACTACCTGTGGTTCGTTTGCTTCGTTACCTGGAAGATTCATAGTGCACGGGAACACGCGTTGCCCTGTATCGGACAGGAACTCCTGCCGTGGAGAGCTCGAGCACTCATCACTGCGTCAACGTCCCGTCCCCTCTTCCCGGTCCTGCAGGAAACACTCGGCCACCTCAGTTTTACCGTCCCCCGCCTCCCAGCCCCTTCTTCTCGACTCGAGTTACTTTAGGTTTCCCCTTCACGGTAGTGATAGCCGTCCAGAGCTCGCCGGACTTTCTTCCACTCTATTTTCCCCTCGTCCCTTCTGATCTAGCCGGTTCTTTATCCGATGCTTATCCGGGCTCGCGTGCGTGAAGTTCAGAGACTTGGGACACTGACTTCTGGATTTCTCGAATGAAGTCACTGGAGAGGAACCACGATGGATCAAGATTCCTTATCCTCGCAGGGCCCTGTCGGCCCGCTTTTGGAGGCGCCTCTGAGTATCGAACCTTGCCCGACGACAACTGAGCAAGGATCGCCATCTTTGAACAATGAACAGCAAACTGGTAGCTTTGTCTCTGGTCGCGAAAACCCTCAAGCCGCATCTATTGCCCAAGATCGCGATCTGAAGCTCCAGAGATATAGTGGTCATGACTTGAAACTAGTCCCAGCCGTGAATGGCGACACTGAGAGACTGCAAGCATGCTTGACACACCCCGACATATCTGATGATGCACAGCCCGCATCAGAGGCACATTCAAGAGGGGGTGAGAACATAACTATCAGGACCACAGCAGCGTCTCGAAAACCCTTAGCAAAGCCATCTTTGCAACAAGCCCTACTAGTTCCGGCGGCGTCACCCCCTCAAGACAAGTTAATGTTTCCTGACATGTTAGAGACAAGAAACACCGCATTCTCGCTTAGTAAGTCTGACGCCTCGGCTCTTCCTCGCAAATCGCTACCCGGAACTTCTACTCTTAAGGCCCAGGCTGCGAAAGAAAACAACGTTCGGTTTCCAAGGCCAATCCTCGACAACACCAAGAGAACGAGTCTGCCGCCAAAATATTCCAACTCTCTCATATTCTCCAATCGACCGTCATTCACGGCTTCTAGGAAGGTACATCAGCAAAAGTCATCAAAATCTTCGTCTTCATCAGGTACGATTGACCCGCACTACAAACAGGTATCTGGTTCGGGACTTTCGAGCGTCTACTTCAAGGGGAGCGGCTCTTATTACACGCCTTTCAACTCTGCATCCTTGGGCGTAAGCAAGGATCCTTCCAACCGTGTGATGGAAAGTACAGCGAGCACGGGATTGAAGCTACGCCCGTCGTCTGAAGAGGACCACCTGAAGGAATCACCCCAGCTGTCTCAACCTGTCACTGGAGTTCCTGCTCTCACTTTCAATGGCCCCCGTCAGAAAACCCAGCTAGCCCACTCTAAGATCTACGGATCTGCCTGCTCTTTGAACCATTCTCACGACAAATCGGAAGACCCCGAACCTTTGGAGAATACCCAAGAAACATCGGGGGATGGCCACGTTTCAGAAGACTCGGGACTGTCTGACGTCGAGAGTATTGATCCTCGGGTTTTCAGCTCTAATATCACCGCCAGTACCCTGGATAGACCTCCCGGGCTCATTATTGCCGATAGTGACGACGACGATGGCGACGACAACGACCTTGAAGATCAGCTTACTTACGATGCCGAGAAGGACGCCGGTGGCCGGGACAATGACGCTTATGCAGACCATCCTGATAACCGTGTCTCCGCTACGAATAAATCTTGTCCTTATACTAAACAAACTAAAGACTCGGCCCTTGATGATACCCCTTACAAAGTCTGCAAAGGTAACACTCCTGTCAATGCCACTGAGGCTTCAGACGAGGCCGGCTAACTTGTGTAACAGATCAGTTTGGTAACATAACCAAGACAGAAGGTGCACTAATACCCATCGGTTATCAATTATTTGATGATGATTTTCCGTGGATCTGTCCTGTTCGATCCTGCAGAACATTGCACCCGTCCATCAAGGCTTTGGGGAACCATTTTAGCGTGCGTCGTTCCGTCTCCTATACCTTTGCCGTTTCTCAGGTCGCCAATGAACACGCATAGACCGGCTGATGTGCTGACTTCCGGCCTGAACTTTCTAGCATGGACACAAAGGAAGCTGTTACAATGACAACCAGGATGGTACTTTGACATTCTTGGGTCGGTATACCAAATCGCTGAACAAGCAACCTCCTATCATTGTTAGCAAGAAAGCCATGAGCCTTGTTGACTCGCCAATGCTCGAGCCGTCGCATACCATCGCCAACCACCACAAGTACAGAATCGGACTTCCTGGAGAAACGTTGAATGAGCATACGCCAAAGCGTCAGGCACAGAGGACTCAAGTTGTATCTGACCAGGATATCGTTGTTGTTCGAGGTCCTTGCCTACCAAAACCTGAGAAGATCTTGACCATGGCCGACCCAGATCGTCCTTATAACATGTGGCCCGGTATGTTCATTACTGTCCTCGCCATCATTACAGCTCAACAGACGGGCAGCTCTAATAACTCTGGTGCTGTTATAGATGCGAAAGGGAAGCTTGAACAACTCTATGGTGGCCTGCTTCCAGCTGGATGGACTCCATACTACGGCTATTCGAACCGCCAGTGGCTATGTCCAGTCCGGTCATGCCAGTGCTTGACGAAGAACCGGTATCAATTCGGCCGCCATTTCCTGGTCAGTACACATTCACGAATCCAGTCGTGGACGGCCAGTGCTGACACAGCTTCTAGACCCACCGTGGCTGTCACATGAATGACAACCTTGATGGGACGTTTACCATCCTTCGCAGCCCATCTCAAGCTCAGCTGGATGATAGAGATTATACCAACACACCCCCGGCTGTTGTCTCACGCGAGCCATTAGACAATGAACCTATCCAATCGCCAAAGATCAGAATCAAAGATCCATCTGGTACTCAGCCTATTTGGGTCAGCCTCAGCTCGTACATGGAGTCAGCCACAAAAGGGCATGCGAAAGCTGTCAAAGATACCGCACTCGATTCTGTCCCTTTGAAGGATAGGATTGCACAATCAGGACCAAGAGAAACTCCATTGAAACCAGTTACGGATATCCACTCTGACGAGGAACTCATCATGGCGACCAAGGATAGGAAATACACTTCTTGGTGGGGTAAGTTATCCTTGTGGTATGCTTTGTCACTGTTTAGGAGTTAACACGCTCTTCTCGTCGACAGATGCAAATCAGAACCTCAAGGACACACGCGGTGCCTTGATCCCAGAAGGGTATAAGCTGGATGAGACGTGGCCCGGTCGACCGTGGATCTGCCCTATTCGCTCTTGTCGAGTAGTTTGCAAGAACACTTGGAGTTTAGGATCACATTTTGTAAGTTGCCCGTGGCTCATGTCCTCTTGAATACCTCAAGCAAGGTGCTTATACTGAACTACGCTAGACAAAAATGCATTCATCGGTTAGCCTCAACGATAACAAGGACGGTACGTTCTCCATTGTAGGTACGCACCATTACGAAGCTCCCCGTGTGATATCAAAGCGCCTCGTCAGTCTTCATAAGGACCCAGTCATCGAAGCATGCCTTCCCGTTCTTAAGAAGGTGGAGATCGAAGAGGAGGAGAGGAAAAGAAGCCGAATGGAAAGTACCACGCACAATTCCACCACAAACAAACCCGCCACGGACCCAGAGGAACTCTGGAAGTACTTATGCAGCATGGCCGACCGCGATCTCACGAGGCCGAGTCATCCGAGCTTCTACCATCTCATGGCTCTCCCCCGAATTCGCGATTTGAACATGATCGACAAAAGACTGGACCCGAGGCACCTGAGACATTCAGCGTTAGCAGTAGGTTTGGTTATTCAAGTAACAGGAGTGGAAAGGCAGGTAAAACAATGCACAGCATGCCGCCGCGGAAATGGTCCGTTCTACGAGTGTGTCAGCATATGCCCGGAACTTGCCCATGAGATAGCCGAGGCGAGTCCACTGTTGGTGACATCGCCAACCAATCGCTGGTGTTGCATGAACTGTGTGCTCAACAAGTCGACCTCAATGTGCAGTCTCAAGGCTTCTCTGCTGGAACGTTTGGAAGACGGCAGTGTGAAAGAAAGCATTCCACAATGGATGATATCTCCACAACGACCTGCAGCCATGGTCAAGCCAAAGGATATTCCTGTGAACGATGAGGCGGATAAGGACATTGACCTCTATCTTCAAAATGCAACCAGCTTGAGCTATCGACGATCTGGGCGTCTAAGGTCACTAGCTGAAACCACGCCTTCCGAGTCACAAAAACGGCCGTTCGCTTCGACGGATATGGCATCTTCAACCTCTCAGGCCGTTTCAACTGCACGGGAAGAGAAAGCAAGCTCTCTGCGAGGCTGGAAACGTTTTTGCAGCACGCAGAACGCTCCTCACGAAGATCCTACACCGAGCGTGATCCAAAAATCCCTGAAAGTGGAGGATTGGGAAAGGGAAGCAAAAACCATTTCTAGAGGAAACGGTCCTTCGGACAGTAAGTGCTTTGACCAACTATCCCGTCGTTCTCTTACTTTTCGTGCTCCCCTCATTTCCCCCTTTTTCTCTTATAAAGCTACTGACCCCTTCTTGCCTCGTAGACCTTGCCCTCGCCTCCTCTTACAATCTCTCCATCCACCAAAACTCCTCAACCTCCTCCACCCAAATCTGTTCCTCCCCTTCTCTCTCTCTCCACGTCATAAAAATTCCTTCAGGAGGCTCCCATGATCTTCCAGCCACATCAGACGTGTCGCCGTCGTCATTTTCCCGACAACAACAGCATCAAACTCGCATGTGCACCGTTATTGCTGGCAAGTTGCGAGTAACGATTACAACAGCTGAGGATGAGACAGAGGGTATGGAGTTCAATATTGGATTGCATGGCTTGTTGAAGTTGGGGAAGGAGATGGGGTGTAAGTTTGAGAATTGGGGGTATAACGAGGCGGTTTTGCAGGTCGTTGGTGTTAAGGAAGATTAGGTGGTTTTTTTGTTTTTTGCTTGAAGGAGTCTTGGAGAGAAGACAGTTGGCTTACGGTGTTTGGGTGAGTATGGTTATGGAAGGTCAAGCACTTTCGTTGGGTACATGACATTTGATATGTCTTGAGTACGTCACGATTCTGAAACAGGGGTATGAGTCAACGTGTGGATAAAAAGGTAAAGGTGCCCAGCCATAGTGACCGAGCTGGACACATCTCTTGGGAGCGAATTTGTACGCTTTGGTTGGGGTTTGCTTGGATGAGTTGACTACAACAAACACGAAGGACTAAGGAATGAGTAATACCGAGCTTGTATGAAAGGAAATGCATTGGGAAACGGAAAGTATTGTATTGAATATGAAGTAGCTACAGTCTTGTCAGTATACTGAACGTTGAAATCTAGCGGAAGTACACGCAGCCAGTGTATTGCGGCATTGTAAGCGGTCCCATCGTTTAAGTTTGTTTCATCTTTCTGTCTCCTTCTTTGAAGAAGTGGCTCAACAACAAGACGTAATGATTAGTACCTAGGGAGAGGTATAAAGACTCTTTCCTACCCCTGTGATAACCAAAAAGGGGGACTAGACGAACTGGACCTGCTCTTCACAAGGGTTGCGTGCTCCTCGGTTACCGACCAGAAGCAAAGACACTCTCACCCGAAGGACAATCAACCAGTGTAACAACCCATTTCCCCCTAAGCATCATCAAGGTCCTCAACCTCAGGGACTTACGAGATGGAGTGTATGTGGTCTATTGGTGTGCGGCACTCTTTCTAGATTGCGCGTAGTTTCAGTTTTCCTGCTCGGGGGCCGGTATATGGATATGAACAAGTCAGTATTTTGAGGAACGGAATGAAGGGTCAAGCAAGCTGCATTGCTCGATTTGAACCTAGAACCATGACTGACTCCTTCCATGTTCTCTAAACACCAATTCTGCTCAGAATAATGCGCTTCAGGGTCTTCGGAAGTTGCTGCCTTTTCATGGCAGCCTCTCGACCAAATGAGATTCCACTTCCCGCGCATGCCAGTTAGGGTGCAATTTAGCGAGTAGCATGCGAGGCAAATGCAAGCTGCTCCTGCAAGTAACGAATTCCTGTTCAACAGACTGGAGCTCGTATTGCTCACCCTTCCTTCTTAGGGCACAGTGCCGCGCGCTCCATCTCCAGTTACACTTCCCAAAAGAAAACCCACCGTCGAAATATCATCACCCCCCAAAAGCTTTTCTTGCTTCTTCCCACCTAGAGCCATCAGTCACATCGATTACTTGTTGTATTGTCCGCGAAATCTCTTATCAGGTGGATCATTTCACGCAAGTGCTTATCTAATCATAGCGATGATGCCTTTCAACTCGCATAGCTTTCCCAACAACACGAACCCTTCTATTGACAGTCCGACGGGACAGCCTCGACCACCGAATAAAAAAGACCTGAAAATGGCGCCTTTTATCTCTCATACCTCTTCAATCGAGATGGCCCCCTTGGATGACAATGACATGAGCCAGTTTCAGTCATCCACATCAGAGGACATGGATTGGATGAAGGAGTTGAATTTGACGATTGCGGCGTCCATCCAATCGTCTACAATACCCAACGAGTTTTCCCAGTCTCGGTCCAGAGGTAACTGCCCCCGGATCCTTCTCTGTTCAGTAATCCAAGACTAACCTGATGCAGTTGACCCACAGGCGACGCAACAAGAAACGCAAGAGCAGGAGCAATTTATGTCATCCATCGGGTTAAATCGATCATTATACGATGATGCAAAAGCATTGATTGACGAAGATGAAGTTCGAATCAAGAACGATCCAGCTGAGAGATCAGGGCTGAAGCTTGACGAAGCCAAATGGCAAGAGTTCAAGGCACACAGCAGAGCTGTTCTCGAAGTGATTGGAGATCTAAATCTGCAGTCAATTACCCACTTCCAAGCTCTACGCAGACAGATGCATGACAACCAACGTGCCTTCGAAGTCCTAAAGAAACTGATGGAAGAGTCTCTCAACCAAGGAAAATCGTCTGCTACTACACAACCCCAACCCAATCAGCATACAGCTCAATATCTGCAGGATATTGAACAAGGGATTCAGGAATTGGCTAACAGAGTGAAGGCAGAAACTGGACTGGAGCGGGAAAAAGAAATTCGCCGACGGGTGGAGTTGTGTTGTCAACGACAGGCACAGGAAATAAGAAAATGGAAATCAGAGGCTCAAAGGTGGTCTCGGCAATGCCAGGAGTTGAAATATCAACTTTCCATGTCGGTACAGCAACCTCAAGTTCAAGAAGCGCAATTTCAACAATTCCAAGCTCAAAAACCCCAAATCCTGCACCTCCCAATGGAGCAGCCCCAGCAACATGATCCGCCGCAACTACAATCACAACCGCCGATGAATTGGTACCAGATGATGGCCTTGAACAGAGAAGGGTATATTTCTCAACAGCACGCAGGGCTCGAAGGGGACCAACAAATGCCACAATCGGTTCCCACCTCCACGGACTTCCAGATCGGATCCTCGACCCACATGATTGATCACGAATCTAAGAAGACGGGAAAGCCCGGAAACCAGAAAAGATAACTTCAAGACATGAACGCCGCACAAAAAAAAAGACAACAAGAAAATATGATGCCATCAGCGAAGGGGAAACGAGTACCACAGCCCAGCACTCTGATGGTGACTTTATGGTTGATTGGTCATGAAAGAAAAGCGAATATTGGACGATATCTTGATGCTGATGGGGCGATGGTTCACAGAAAACGAAAGAAAACTCAAAGGGGGGAAAAACGCGGCATAGTACACGATGAAGGCCGGAGCAGGGTCAACGGAGTCTGGACGAACTTAAGCAGGTTGAAATCATGTCTTCACTGGAGCATTCAGGCATGCGTTGGCGTTTGTGAAGTGGAAATAAGGTTATAATCCTTTTGGGTAACATTGGGTACCAAGTAGCGTAAAAAAATTCATCTCCCAACATTAAACCACTCTCGAAGTGAGAAACAAAAAAAAAATTGTCTATCGCAGTGAAGTTACCCATAGACGAGACAATAACTCGCAAGTCACGACCCACCAATCACAAGTTGATTCCCCTGCATATATCCTCCCAGCCGATTTCTGGCGTCCTCCATCCAGCCAGTCCATTGCCTCCAGCTTCCGTCATCGTCAACCTTCAAATTTTGAAATCAGGCACCATTACCACCAGCCCAACCACACACTGACACGACACCCGTCGTTACACTCCCATCTTCCAAGATCTTGGTCCTGGTAAGCTAATTCAGTTTCTTCAAAGATCGTCATTGGCCTACCATAAACCCCCCAAATAAGCTTTAGGGCTGAAAAAACAAAAGCCACGGCACGAAATTGCTCCGAACCACGAGTAATCAAACAGGTCTTGGCATGCACTGGACTGGACCCTTGGTCTAAATAAGTCTAGTGTCACATCCTCAAAAGACCCCCTCCCTATCCTAGCCCCTTCACTTCCCCTCTTTCCCCAGTTACTACACGTCTAGAGTGTACTCGCAGATCATCTGGAGTGAGAGAGCAGACCTGGAAAGTACACTAAAGTTGGGGGAAAGGGTTACCGACCTACCTATTGAACGCCACAGGAGACAGGGGAATAGTAGTTCATGAAGGGGGGTACCGTAATGCTCCCGGGGCCGTCTTCTTTGATCACATTCTGATATGTGCCTTGCTCCAGCCTTCCTGGGTACGTAATTCGGGTGAGCCCCAGGCTGAGCTGGTTACTGTAATTCCCCCCCTTTGGACCCTCACTGTGCTTTGGGATGTTACATGGCTATATGTGAGGGAAACGAAAGCTCTGTGATTGATGCGAGTACAATGAAAATGGTGAAGGTGGGTATATGTGAGTGGCTTGGCTGGCTCGTGGAAAAACAAAAAAACAAAAAAAAAGGGATGGATTCCAAGGTAGCTAGAGGTGTGTGACGCCTTGCCAGGCAAGGGACTGGTAAGTAGTAACTTGGTAGTTGAATGCAAACATTCGTGTATCTGTAGGGACCAAGCTCACACCTACCCACTGGAGATGATCTGCGTTTGTATAGACTGTAGTGTATGGACTGCACAGAGCTAAGCTGGGAGTCCCCCCCCCTGGTTGAAGGACTTGGAGACTGTTGATCTTGTCCCTGGCAGTGTATATGGCCCATTGCAGCCTGTACTGGTGTGATGCTAGGTGCTGAACTGTGCATGCAGTGGTCGACCTTTGCTTGGTTAAGCAATTCGGGTTAGAGTACTTGTTGGCGTGAATGGTGTGGACGGCCCTAGTTGAAGTGGAAATTTCGTGGGGTCACCGAAAGCCATGAGTGGATGGACGGCTGGACGCGGTGTGATCATCGAAGTGATTAAAGAGACGGGAGAAGGTATAAATAGTTCGTCGCGTCCAGAAGACTCGTGATCGGGTTACACCAATTCAGGTCGTGGTTGAAAGTCTGGTGTTCTTCCTCTCAGTTTTGAACTTGCTTAACCAACCCTCACTTCGGCGGGAGCTCAGGTCCCAAGCGATCTACTCATTCCCGTCTTCTTATGCTCAAAATCGAAAAGACAATCAAGCCCAAGAAACAAGATGCGCATGCAAACTCTAGCCACCCGCGCCCTCCTAGGCGGCTTCGCCTACGAACGGCTTCCCACCGTGCCTGGTACCTCGCCCAACCCGAACCAAGGTCTCGTTGCCATCGGTACCGATAGCAATGCGGCGAGCTGTGGTATAGGAGCGACAACATGTGGCAATGGGTGTATGCCTTTGGCTAGTACTTGCTGCTCTGGGTATGAGATCGATCCAACTCTTGCGGCGAAACACCAAGATGGGTGCTGCTGCTTTGTGGACGATGAGCTGACGGTTCTGGACATACTTTTAGAAAAGGATACTGCGACCCTGGCGAATACTGCACCGAGCGAGATACCTGTTGTCCGATTGGCAAGACTTGCTCGCATGGTGGTGGGTGTGATGCTGGGAAGGTACTTTGTAATAACGGGTAAGAGCTCCTCGGTTCTTTGCGATCAGAGTCAGAGGTAATCCTGGTGCTTACTTTTTCCGTGTGTTCTTTCTCAACAGTTGTATGCCCGCGGGCGCCGTCTGCTGTCCCGATCATGGCTATTGTGACGCCGGCGAAGTTTGTGACGACCACGGAACTTGCGCTGTTGGTTCAAGTGGTGGAGGTAGTGGAGGAGGAGGAGGAGGACCAGGAAACGGTGGTAGTGGTTCCAGTACTTGCAGTGCCGCCGGAAAGGAGAAGTGTGATGTCGGCTGGTGTATGCCGCTGGGAAGTGTCTGCTGCGCTACCGGTGAAGGATGGTATTGCGATGTGAGTTGACCCCATTGATATGCTAGTCGATTTCCACTTCGCATTTGAAAAAAAAAAAAAAAAAAAAAAAAAAAAAAAAAAAAAAAAAAAAAAAAAAAAAAAAAAAAAAAAAAAAAAAAAAAAAAAAAAGGCTGACGAAAATAAACCATCCAGTCCGGCTTCTACTGCACAGCAACCGGCTGCTGCAGAAACGGTAGGACCTGCAGCAGTTCAGGGGGCGGCAGCTCTGGCGGAGGCAGCGGCGGCGATGGTTCCAATCCTGCGCCCACGACGACGACTCGGACGCAAGCACCGGAGATCACTTCGTCGTCGTCTTCTTCTTCTTCCTCCGTCGCGGCGCCACCAATGCAGACAAAGGATTCTGCTACCGGCGGTGGCCGCCCCGGAGCGACGATGCCGGTTCGTCCAACTCCCAGCGTCGATGATGGGACTGATGATGTGATTACACCGTCTAGCACGCCGACGAGCTCCACAACGTCAAGTTCTTCAATTTTGACGCGGGCTGCGCAGTCCACGGGACTTTCGGCGGGAGATGTCACGCAGCCGGGAGGAGCTGGTGTGGTGTCGGTGTCGGTTGGGTTGGTTCTAACTGTGGTTCTTGGAGGGGTTGGCTTTTTGCTCCCTATTCTTTAAAATCGAGGTGTGTATTAGCCAATATCTTGTTTGATAGGGGCCTGATTGCCGGAGACGAGGATAAGCAAACTTGCTTCAGGAGGCGATTGACAGTTCAAGATCACTTCGTGTTTCACCGCAGGCAAATCGCCGGCTTCTGTATACGCGCTATATTAGAAACATAAGATGAACATCTACCCAGACATAACAACGCAAAAGTGCCCATGTGACCACATCCCCAACGCCAATTTGATGTTCTCGCTTGTTCCCATCAAAATACGCCCCAGTTCACCTATAGCACCATTTCAACCAGTAATCTAACCCCCCCGGTTTCACCTTTATAGCAAGTTATAGCAAAGTTATAGCAAGTCTAGGACCACCAACCACCAAAGCTTTCCATGAACCATATCCCAACGTCCTGTGTTCATAAAGGTCAAGCCTCTTTACCAGAAACTGCACCATCCTATGTAGTGCTGGCACAAGTTCTCAAGCTTGGTGGCCTCGATGATCAGCTTGTTGACCTGATCAGTAACGTTAAGCTCCTCATGAGGCTTGAAGTCACGACCAGTGAGCTTCTGCTGCACACGGTCCAAAACCTCGAGGGCGCGCGCGTTCTGAACCTCCTGTTGCTCTTGCTGGTTGTTCCCATGGCCATTAACCATGCTGCTACCAGTCGGATAGATGGCAGACGAATTGGTGCGGGCACGGGAGCGTCCAGGGTTAGCGGACATCCCCATTCCATGCCCATCCGCGCCAGGAGCAGCCTGCGCGGCAAGGAACTCGGTGGGTGCCACAGGGGCATCAAGGATGGATGGCCTGCGGGCGCGCGGACCAGGACCACCGGGCATGGCGACCTCTCGCTCCGCGTTGAAGTTGGGACCAGGCGGGCTGGTGGGGTTCGTCAAGCGCCAGTTAAGCAAAGGATCGTGAATGAACTATTTCGCGTATCAGTCAGCAATCCCGTTTTTGAAAATGGAACGTAGCAATGGATACTTACAGCTTCAAGGACAGCCATGACACTCTCCTTGTTCTCGCGCAACACCCTCATCACATGCTCACAAGTGGTACGGAAACTACCCTCTATGTTACTAACTTCCATAGCGTATGTGAGCATGCGAGTCAGTCTGAACGGCACCCGCTCAGGATACTTCTCGCGCTTCATGGCTACTTCGAAGCAGTCACCGAAATCAATGTGGATGATCTTGCCCGTGATACGGTCAAGCATCAAGTTGCTAGGATGGCGATCGCCCAAGCCGAGGATGTAGCCGACCATCGACATGACACCAAGAGAACGTGTGTAGTTGGTTCTCCGATCCAGCCAGGCCTCAGACGACTTGCTCTTCAACCACAGGACACGGTACAGATCTTGACCAGTGGTATTGTCAAGAGCATACCCGAAGACCTCAACCTTTTGCATAAGCGTAAGATTGTCGTAGTCGGGAGCCATCTGCAACATAATACGATGCTCAATGTTGAGGAGGATCTTTCTGGAGTCTCTGTACTCCCGAATCAGCTGATGGACAGTGTCACTGTTGGGGACCCAGCCAAGAAGACCAGAGTTCTGTGAAAGAGGAATAGCCGGGTATCGCTGAATGTTGAGGTGTCGTTTGAAGCATTCGGAGTCGTTGGCCAACAAAGTATTGCAAAGACCGAACAGCTGCATGACACGTTCGTCTTGACGGATATCTTCGTGTCCCTTGAGAAGGAAAGTATATGTCTTGCCATCGCTGCCAACGATATCGAGCTTGCGAGGCCGTTGCTTGGAGCTGATCACGCTGAAGGTGGCGTCAAAAGACATGATCCTAACAACCTCCTGGCCACTGCGGTACGTTCCGGGCACAGCAAGTTCGAGATCCTTGGCGTTGAGCAGATTAGGCGAGCAGTAAGCCAACTCAAGGGAGGTCATCTGCGGGAGTTGACGGGTGATGCGACGGAACACCGTGTAGTACAGGTCCCATGCCTGGTTAAGGTCATTGGAGTCTTGTGTCTCTTGATATTGACGGCACCAATCCCGCGCTTCGCTTAAATCACGGCCAAAGGTCTGGGCGAAAGAGATCTCTCTAAGGGTTTGCGGGCCAGCCTCCAGCAACTCGTGAAGCGGCTCGAGAGTGGCAAACATGCCCTCGATGTTGTGGTCGCCAAAGTACAAGCGCGAAGCTTCCTCGAGTGCCTCATGCCACAACTCGTGCCATAGCACTGCAACGCGAATGAGCTCACCACTGACGATTTCAGCTTGCTCAACAAGCCGGAGACTGTGTTGACGCATACTTTCAAGAATCTGGTTGGCCGACCGTACCCTACGCGTATTGTGCCAGGACTTTCTTGCGACCGTCAACGGATACACCAACGCCTGTGGGTGAGCACGACCAACGTCGGCCAATAACCCATGGACTGACTGCTGCACCCTCTTGTGAGGCTGGTTGATTCGGGCGATCAACTGTGGTATAACCTCAAGCCAGGTATCAACACTAACACGCGTGAATCCTTCAGTGACGGCGTTATGAACATCAACGTGACCACCGTGGGTGAGCCACAAGGCCAAGAGGCGCAGAGTGTCCTGCAAAGAGCTGCCAGAGGACAGCGCAATAGATTCAAAGAATCCGCGAACAGCAGGCACCACGTATTGAATAATGTAATTCTGCTCCCCATTGTTGCGCACATCAACCTCACGGTTTCCTGTCAGGTACTGCACGACTTCGAAGTTGGCCAGAGCCCATGCGTGCCAAGCCTTATACCACTTGTTGTTGTAATGGGTAGCCTTGTAGTAGCAGTCCAGGACTTCGGCGCGGTATCTCTGCTGCCAGTCGTCCTTGTTTAGCGAGACCATCCACTCGCCCTGGCGTAGATAGCATTTGGCAAGCAAGACAGTCTGCTCAATCCAGTTTTTCTGCGCTTGCGGATTCAACATATCTTCGTTGAACTCGGCAAACCCTGGCTGGTTTTGCACCTCCATGCCGTTCTGTGCATGGGCAGCCATGTGCATACGCGAGGTCTCAACGCGGTGCGCAGTCTCCTGCGTGAATCTCTGCAAGCAGTACAGCGTCTTCTCGGCAACCCTGTGCTCTGAATTGCGGAATCCTGGTGACTGCCCAATCTCCCACTGGAACTTCAGGACCGCATACAAGATCGGAGACGCGATTCGGTTCCCAACCGGGCCCGGATGGCGATCATGCCAGTAAGGAATGACAGAGTCTAACGGCGAGTCGGTTCCAATAAGTTGCTTGAGTGACTTTTCGGCGAGTCCCATGCGGCCCGACTTGCGACAAAGGTTGGCAAACTTGGTCCACATATGCATGTTCTCCTGCGGAGTCATGACAAGTGATCTCAAACGCAGCATGCGTTGCCATACCTCGACATTGCGCTGGCAGCCTTTGAGACGAGTCTCCCAGGTTCTGCGCATGGTAGCCTGCTTCTCTCCGTCGCATTGCTTGTAGACAATGAGCTCTTCCAGCTCCGCGAGCATCTGAACGCGTACCACCACCTGGTAAGCCCGGTTGTAGGACTCGCTAACAAGCGCACTAAGCTCAGTATCCAGTCCTTCGCGAGCTTGCTCGATGCATGCCATAGCCTCCCTGAACTGATTGCGGTGAAGAGCCAGGATCGCACCAAAGAAGGCTCTATCGGGGGAGAAGCGCTTCATTGACTGAAGGTAGCTGTCCATAGAGTCCCATTTGCCGAGACCCCAGGCAGCGGTTGTCGCCAACGGAGCAATGCGTCTCTGAATCTCAGGTGCCGAATTGGCCCAGGTCTTTCCAGCAAGCGTAGCGAGGGAATCCCACTCGCCAAGAGCATGATAACAACGCATCTTGCCCATCACAATGTCGACGGGAACAGGCTGGTCTTCGGGAATCTCGCGCTCACGTTGGCAGTAGAAGTTGAGGGCCTCGTCCCAACGCTCGAGTTTCTCGAACCAACTCTCGCGCAATTGGATACCCTCCCTGTAGGTCTTCACTTTACGAAGAATACCGATGGCAGCATCGGATTGCTGAAGCTGGTTGTTGATGACGATCAAAGCTTCTACTGCACCACTATTATGATCCTGCAAGAACTCAAGCTCTTTATAGTGAAGAGCCTTTGCGTAGGCGTGGCAACGTGCGGCCTCCCGTCCCAATACTCTAATGTCGATAGGCAGCGCCTTATCATCGTGCTCCATAAACTCGGCAAGGTTGAGGAGCTGGCCAAGGAGATCCGGTGGCACGTTTTCCGATTTGATCGTATTCTCAATATTGGTGATTAAATCCTCCTGTTCAACAAGGCGTTAGCATTTTGGCTCGGATCATTATGAGCACCGGGCTGACAAACCTGGAACTGTTCATAGAGCTCGCTCCAGCAGGATACAAAGGCCGAATTGAAGAGCTCACGCGCTAGAGGCTGGTAGTTGCTGGCCAAGCTGGCACAAGCACGCAAGGAATGATTCGGCGACTCGGTAAGAAGAGTTGTGCTAAACTTCCTGAACCACTCATGCCAATCGTCCTTGGTAGACTTGCCCTTTGTTTCCCACACCTGCTTGAGATGCACCGGATTCAGGGTCAACTTCTTGGGTGGGTTGTTTTCGGCAGCAAAGCCCTCCATGGAGATGTCTTCGAACCGAGGAGCGAGATTTTGTGGGAGGGCCTCGCCCTTCTTGAGCTTCTCGATGGCCTTTTCATAATTCGAGTGCTGGATGGCATACATGGAGATCGCCTTGTCGACCGTGTGCTCGAAATGCAAGTAGTCACGTCCTAGTTGCAGCATAAGGGCACAAAGTGTGTCCAAAGCCGCTACCCGAAGACTCGGCTCGCCACTAGCCAGTACACGAGTCAGAGGATGGATGATCTTTGACGCGTAGTCGTTCAAGTTCACCATACTTGAAAGCTTGCCGATGGTTTCGATGGCCGATTTTCGAAGGAACAACGGCTGGCTGTGACTGTCGAAGAGACGTACAATAACTGGGATGATCAAATGCATGTACTCTTCGGCGCTTGAGCCAAATACCAAAAAGGCATGGAACACCTTCTCGCTGGGTTGCCGCTTTGTGCTAACGTCCTTTTCGAGCACACCCAGCATAAGTGGGAGTAACTTGGCAAGGTAAATCTTGAACTCGCCCTCCAGCGACCGAGAGATTGACTCTATCAGTCCCAGGATAGTGCTCTGAAGCGCGAGAGTTGTGTGCCAGTATTCCTGAAGAACATCGATGATGTCCTTGAGATAGACTCGGATGTGTTGGCGAACGATGCTGACCAGCCTGCTCAAGTGATTGAAGTAGAACTCGAGGCGGGCGTTGCTCGATGCACGGATGACGGATATGAAGGCCGGGACCACACGATCAAGGAACTGTACACACTTCAGTCCCAGGGTGATGAAAATGCTCATGATGGCATCGACGACGTTTCCATGCCACTGGACCAAAGACTGATCCTTCAAAATCTGAAGCAGTGCATTGATCACCACGGTCGGATAGTAGTCTTCATTAGATGGTGTTAGGCCACCCATCATCAGAGAGACATCGGTTAGTTGGGCGGCTTCATTGTTGCGCTTGTTGTCATCTGTCCTTTCTTCGACCTGCATCAAGTTAGTCAACGCGTTTTTGTGGGAATCGGGTGTCTTGTTGTATGAGGGGTTTCCGCTCCTCGCACTCGCGACGTTGGCCACTTGGCTGGCCACATTGTCCTTTGCAGAAGTAGCCCGGAGCATTTCATATAAGTGATCGGTCAAATGCCGAAGGTGCTTAATTTCGTCTGGAATGGACCTCAGGGTATCCTATACCTGATGCTTGTAAGGGTCCAGAGCGCCTAGAATGCCCATAAGTTTGATCGTCTCCTGTCGCAATGTGCCGTGTTGAGGCTCTCCGCGGATGATTGACTGGAGAATCTCCAGAAGTTGGGGGTATTCGAGATAGGGTTTGATGACATAGCCAGCGTTGCTAGCAAGTTGACCGAGTGTGTGAAGAGCGGCTTCCCGCTTGATCGGAGCACTCTGATCCTGTAGGGCGTCGATGATGATGGGCATCAACGTATCCTTGTAAGCAAGCATGGATTCACCGCCGACTGTGCACAACTCGCCGATCGCTTGAAGGACCGTCGCAGCCACAGAAGGGGTGGGATCACGCGCTTTTGGTAGGAGGACCTCGGTTATGGAGTTCACGTAGGGCTTGACCAAGTCTTGAGCATGCTGCGTAAGCAGACTCAGCAACTTGGAACTCTCCTCTTTACTCCTGGCCACATCCGTGTATTCCAGTTCCGTTAGCATCTGAATAATGGTCTTGCGCAGCTGAGGGATGACGTAGGCCGGGTTGTAACGAGCCAAACGTCCGATGATCGAGACAGCAACCTCTCTGATGGCGAATTGCTCGTCGTGGAGGGCGAAAAACAAGGTCCGGATATTCTCAGCCTTGGCTAGGTGCTGATCAAAGCGCTCGTCGAGGGCGGCCAGGACGGTCCGTCTAATGTTAGGATCCGGATCCGAGACTCCGACTGTCAAAAGCTTCTCAATCACATCTGCTACCACCTGGAGCGCATGGTAACTTGTCTGGTTGACAATGGGGTCGCGCACGTAAAGTTGACAGCAGGTGAGAGCAGCTGCCTCACGGATCTCCGGATCGTCATCTTCAACGTATTTGATAGCAACGTCGCGGACGAACTCGTTCAAGACATGTCCTGCTCTACAGTCAGTTCTCGCTCCAATGGGGTAATCAGTGTCGGCCGGCCGGCCAAGATCCCGATGACTGCCCTTCTTTGTGACTAGCAGCACCGGGCCCAAACGGCTTCCTGGGGAACTGAGAAGCAACGTACCTGAAAAATCAAAACTGCCAAGGGTATTCAAAGCCAATTTGACCTCGGCCTTTCCTCGCTCCTGCACTGATGGGTCCTTGGGGTCTTTGGGGATGGCCGGAATTGAAGTGAGTGTGTTGGGGTGCGGCGCTCCTAGCGGTCGGAATGGTTCTCCACACAAGACCTTGCTGAGCATATCGAGCAACCGTTCCTGTATGGTAGCCTTGACTGGGGGAATGTAAAAGGCCATGTCAACCAAAGCCTGGGTTAGTTTAGGGGTAAGCTCGCAGGCGAAGATCGGATCCAGGAGCGCTTCCATATATTTGCTCAAGGTCTGACCCACGGCCACGGCCAAACGGCTGATACAATCGAAGACGGGGTCGACCGATCCTCGCTTCCGGGACTGTAGACTTAGGCCGTCCCGGACATATATGAGAACGTCATCGAGATAGGGAGCGATGGCGCTCTTGACTGAGTTGGCAACGTTACCGATAGCGAGAAACGCATCGTTCCTTTCCTTTTCCTTCTTAAGCATATGAGAAAGATGTATCATAAACTTGTGCAGATATGTTGATGCGAAGTCGTTCGGTGCATAGTTGGCCAAGTCCGGGATGAGGAGGACCACCGTCTTGCGAATGGCCGGGTCCTTGGCGTCCTTGTGACGGAAGACGATGTCGCATGCCTCGCCGTAATGGGTTTGCATGTACATGCCGCCCTGCTCTAGCAGCTCCTTGAGAACCAAGAGAGAAGCATGGACTGACTCGACGGTGTTGGTCTTGAGTCCCCTGACTGCTTCATGGAACATCTTATCCATCCACTCCTGCTTCATGGCCTGATCACGTTCCCTTATAATCTTGAAGCAGGCACTGACTGTCTCGGCAGAAGTGGCTCGGATCAACAGTCGCTGATCTCGAAGGCCGATCCAGGACTGCTCAAAGACGAAGTTGACGTACGGGTACATGAGAGTGGGTGCATTACGCGCCAGCTCGCGCAGAATGAGGACGGCGGCATATCGCCTTTCTTCAACTCGCTCTGACTGGAGCCACTCCAGAGCAAGCTTGACCTCGGCATCAACAAGCTCTGAGATTAGGGAGCCACCGGGTTTGCAGAGCTTTCCCAAAACGACCGCGGCGGGCTGCATGGGCGTTACATCTTTGCTGCGGAGAATGTAGCCGATATGCTGCTCGAAGCGACTGTACTTGAGGGCTAGGTCGATACCATCAAAGTCGACCAAGGCATCGAGGATGTAAACACCGCCCATCCGGTCACATGTGTCGGTCCCTTGTATAAGCGCCATGGTTCTTTGGTTGACTGTGTTGAAAAAGGCCGTAAACTGCTCCGCGCCCATTTCTGTATAGCGTTGTGATGTTAGCATGAGTCCCCATACCTGACAGGAATCTGAGGAGAAACTCAGGACTATGAGGACTTACCCTGCTTCGCAACGTTTACCAAATCTCTGATCTGCCGAGCAGCGCGCTTCCGCGCGTCGTCGCTAGATGTGCGATTCCTCACATCGCGAATGTATGTTTCCAGCGTTGCCGCTGCTTGCTCCTTTGTGAGCGACATCTTGGTGTTGTCCGGCTATGAAGTCTTGATCTCTTTCAGATGTCGGACAGCCTCGTCTGCAACTAGGCCTGTCGTCGCTGGCCCATAGTAGGCGGGGGGCAACGTGCTTCAAGAGCCGGTCGACCGGCCGGGACGAAGGGCGCGTGTGTAACAGCTGCGCCTTCTTGTCGCAGTGGTCAAGAGCGTCGCTGGTGGTGGGCGAGCGCAATCGTAAAGTCGGTTGTAGTGGTTGGCTTGAGGTTGGCCGAGGTGGGAGCAGGTGATGTTCGGGTAAAGTGCGACTGAAATAGTTTGGATGGAACGGCGCAAATGGGCGTGCGGTAGTGTCCAGCAACGTAACACGCTCGTGGATCGTAATGACCGTTAGCAAGGCGAAGTGAATAGGCCGAAGATCGAATACAGTTCCGTGGTAACTTGTGACCACGCGCGCCCAAATCAAAAGTAGGGCGGGTGATTCTGGGTATCGTAGAAGCTTGGAGCAGCTATCGCGGCCTTCAAGCGGAAGTGGAAAGTAGTTTAGTCCGTCGTTGAGAGAAGGCCGGGAATGAACCGATAGACCGCTGGCTGTCAAGGTACAGGGTGGGACTTTTGGTGAGACCCCGGTCCTTGACTGAGTCGCCGTTGAAGTGAGTGGTTAGTGATGAGGGAAACGAAACGGTCGGGTTGAAGTTCGAAAGTGGACGACGAAGAAGGAGGGGTTCCACGCTGCGTCACTGGATGAAGGACCGCAATGGATACTATTGGGAGGAGAGGAGGGGGAGGGTCCGTGTGGATGCCCTGGATAGCCGGGGCCGGGGACGGGAAGGTTTCAAGCCGCGGGATGTTTGCGTATTGAAAGTAATCAATCTGCTTCTCGAATGATGAAAAGAAAGGGAATAATCTCAGTGATGCCCGATCAACAACAATGGCGATGAAACACGGCGGGCCGTAAATGTGCCAAGCAGCCGATGTCCCTTGGTTAATATGTCGACGACGTTGTTCCCCGTCGCCGGGGGGCTCACTCAGGACAGTGGAATTGGAAATACGGTGGAGCTACTAGAAACCTGGCGGGCATGGATCCTGTTCGCCCCTGCAGCCTCGTCTCATGAGGCTTCAAAGTTACCTGGACTGGACATGGAAGGGAACGGCTTGCAACGGGAATTTCACGCATCTGCACGCTTATTTACCTACCTATTACAGGTTGCAGTGGACGACGACTGCTATTGGCAGAGGGGCACGCTTCCATTTGACGCGCTTCATCCCGCTGCGGATGGAAGGTCAACGGGTGCCCCTGCCGTGAACTTTAAATCTATAGCGAAGGGAACGGAACCGGGCTCTTCCCCTTCTTGCCTTATCTTATCTCTACCGTAACTTGCTCAGTCCGTTCCCTCAATACACCCACGCCACGCCACTCCGTCTCCGGTCCAACTCTACACTAGGTCGTCAATCGAGTTGCACCCGCATTACAATAACTGGAATGCTTGAACGGATCATATACCGTTAATCCGCTCCAAAACCACAGCAACGACCACCCTCCACTCTCAGCCCCCTACATACCACCACCACCACCACCACCACCACCATGGGTAATGACGGAGGCTCCATCCCCAAGCGACGCGAGCTCGTCAAGGAAGCAGCGCGCAACCCGACAGTCAGCGAGCTCAAAGCCACCGCCTTCGAATCGCTCAACCACGCCTGGACCCACGATCCCATCTCGTCCGAGCCCATTGATCTCGAAACCGTCGTGTCTGACTGGCGCGGCCGTCTCTACAACTACGAATCCATCCTCAAGGGGCTGATGCCCGGTAGCAGCGATGACCACTCCGAAACCAAACAAGGCACAACACCTCCCGCGCTTGTTGATACCAGCACCAGTAACAGTAGCGTGGGCAACGGTGAGTCGACGGCAACGCCAACAACCATCTTTGCGACCGAGCTAAGCTTTACCTCCACCGGCATCAAATCCCTTCGCGACGTGGTCAAGCTCAAGTTCAAGCGGTATATGCCGCCCGGGGGTGGCAATAAAAAAGAAAAGGAAATCTTTGCGTGTCCCGTCACGCTCAAAGAGCTGGGACCATCTACAAAATCCGTCTACCTGGTTCCTTGCGGCCACGTCTTTGCGGAGATGGCCATACAGATGATTACAGACGAAATGTGCCCAGAGTGCAGCGAATCCTTCAAGTCGGAGGACGTTATCACAATTCTGCCGACCGACAAGGCGGATATTCAACGGTTATCGAAGCGGATGGAGGATCTCAAGGCGAAAGGCCTGACGCACAGTCTGAAAAAGGACAAGAGCGCGAGCAAAGAGAAGAAGAAGAATAAGCGCACGGCTGATGAGGCCCATGGTGACGCTGAGAAAGAGAAGGAGTCTAAGAAGGCCAAGAAGAGTGCAGGTGATAGCATCTCTAGCCGGGTGAGTGGCATCAACAACGCCGCAACAGCTGCACTCACTGCTAGGGTATTAGCGGACCAGGATGAAGCCATGAAGCGACGTAAACTAGCTGCTGCTGGACTGTTATGACGGGATCCGTTCGCAGCAAGCCTCCATTAGCTGTTTCTGTTTTCTTATTTCTCGCCTTACCAAAAGATACCAATCGATTTTGTATGATTCCTGTTATTAAGAAAAGCACGTCGCAGGCTTGCTTGACTCAAAATGACCTACATACAGACCAACAACACATACATATAAACAACAAACAGACCAAATTTTCACCAACTGTACAACATTGTCGACAGTCCTGTTACCCAACTCCCGCTCCCGCCTTCATCTCCCACTCAAAGCTCATCATGACCCTTAGTTCCAACACCCGATTCTCCAACACCCTCACAAGCAGCTGGCGTGCCCACCTCCATCCTGTAAACACACTTTTCGCTCTCACTAACCCTCCACAACTCATCCTTCTCAGCACACGCCAACCACACATCTGTCCGTCTCTGCGGCCCGTTCCAGCATCCCTGACCATTCTCAAACCTCAACACCATTCTCGGCCCCTTACCCAGGCCCTTTCCATCCACGCGATCCTCCTCATCGGCAATTTCGGTAGTGATCCGCTCAAAGTTACCCATGTTAGTATTGCCATGGCCCTTCTTGGACTTTTGCGTGGTGCGGTCGAACCAGCACAGCTCGTACTCGTACTCGCCCACGTCGGCGCTGACGCACTGGCCCTTGAGCGCGCGGAAGATGTCGTCGGGTCCGTAGTCCTTGGCCAGGTCGCGCTCCTCGTCGGCGAGCTGCGACGTCTTAGTGGTGTGCTCGGCGCGGGCGGCCTCGAGCGCGTCGCGCGCGGCCTTGACCAGCTTGGATTCCGTAGGACCGCCGGTGGTCGGGTTGTCGGCCAGGATGCCGTTCTCGATCAGCCAGACTTTGAGGGAGGAGATTTTGGAGCGGATGAAGGAGCGGACGGGGGGCGGCAGGTAGGCTTCTAGATTGTAAACTAGGGCTTTTTGTTAGCAATCGACTGTGAAAATGGGATGGGTTGAGGGGAAGAAGAAACATACCGATATCGGCATCGCTGCTCTCCTCCTCCTGGAATTCCGCCCAGTTGATGCCCGAATCGGGACCATCCTCCTTGAGGACCTCCAAAATATCGGCATCAACAAATTCCGACTTCTTCTCAGTAGACTTGCCCGCAGCATAGTTCTCGTAGCCCTGAACAGCGGCCTTGACACCCTCGTCGTTAAAGTTGGGGTTATACTCCTCCTTGAGCTTGCTCAAGATCTCCTCCAGCTGATCGACGCGATCCTGCAAGTCGTCGCGCTGATCCAGCACCTTATCGAGGGTATCCCTCAGCTCATCAACGCGCTTCTTGGCCAGTCCAACCAAAACACCCAGCTTACCGCCCTCGCCCGGCGCCTTGACCACCTTGCCTCTCTCCGCCCGCTCAACCTCATCGTACTTCCTCTGCAACTCGACCTTCTGCACCTCCAAGTTGGCGATCTCCTCCTTCAAACTGGCAACCTTACTCTCCACGCGCTGACGCAGCTCTCGCGCCTCTTTGACGAGAGCCCGTCTCTGCTTAGCCGATCGCTCTTTGCTCTGCCGACGCTCCTCCTGGAGGCGGCGGTACTCCTTCCCGATGGATGCACACCGGTTCTCACACTTGGTGCCGCCGACGTGGAGGGCCTCGTCGGTACCGTCGCAGCAGAGTTCGTGGTCGCACACGCCGTCGTTGACGTACATGAAGGGGATGTAGGCGCCAATGTGGCCCTTGTTCTCACACCAGAACCCGGGCAGGGCGCGCGTGGTGTTGGTGGTGCCTGTCACGGAACCGGGCAGAGGCTGCTCGGGTGAGAGAGGGTCCAGGTGCGAGCATGCAGAGGTTCCCGGCTCGTCGGAGCCGTCGGGGCAGTCGCAGGAGTTGTCATTGACTTGGGAGGACTTGAGGACGATCGAGGGGTTGCTGATGCAGGTGAAGGTTTCTTTGTTGCCGTAGAACTTTGCGACTGTTTGGGAGGTGGTTGGAGGCGGTTAGCTATCAGGTTCTAAGCGTAGAATGCTTGAGCCATTGGTATAGCTCATCGATGGAGGAAGCATTGGCCGAGATAGATCGAGATACTTCTTTAGTTATAGTGGTGGTGCCACATCAATTCGTGACATGCCAGCCCAACACCATCTCGGACAGACCATCAAGGTGCGTAAAACAGCAGATTGGAAGCTTCCACTTACATTCGGGCCCAACACCTCTGGGGACACTCTCAGTAGCAGCGATAGTGCCAGTGGGAGCAATGGTGCTCAACAGCACCAAAGCAGCAGTCCGTCTCATTGTCGTGTATATGCCACTCCAATGTTTGCCCAGCTGCTTAGAGAAAAAGAAAGAAGTAAGGGAAGAGAAAAAAAATCAAACAAACTCTCAAAAGAGTTGAGCAATCTCGAAAGACAATTGCCAGTTGTACAGCTTCACCAGATCGCTGACATGCTGTAGCTCGACGGATAGCTGTTCCCCGTCCAGTGGGGGTTGCCCGTAATTGTTAGTGCAGCTGGGTGCCTAGGGGACGTGGTACCTTTCAGGACAGCTTGCACTCCTACCAGCGCTTTGCCAGCTGTCGGCTTAGGGGGTACCTCATATCACGTGCTGTTTCCGCTGGACAGCAAATCTTAAGCGCGCGGGAGACTCTCCCCCTTCCCCCACCGGGTCGCTGCCGAGCCACGCCAAAAGTGCCCCACTCCGCAGAACGTCCAAGTATGTATTCGACCCCACCGAGCATAGAAAAAAAGTCCCAAAGCTGCCCCGCGATTTCGCGATAGCATCATCAACCGTGAGCGGCGACGACGGCGACGACAACAACGCAAATACAAAACTGGTTGCGCAACCTCAGTCGACGCCCAGTTAATTGAATACTACGAATCTAAAACAATCACAATGTCCTCCTCCACCGCCACCACCACCAATCCCACAGGCCTCGACGCCCTCAACAACCTAATTACCTCCACCCTCGACCTCATCACCCGCCTCGAAACCGTCGTCGCCAATATCACCGCCGAAAACCAGCGCACTTCTGCCCCATCCTCCACAGAAGAGCCCTCGAACCCCCACCCCGAAATCAACCCCCTCTCTCTCGCCTCCGACTCCGCCACCCTCCTCCGCGCCCACGCCACCAAGCTCTCGCTCCTCATCATAAACGAGCCCTTCACACCCTCAGCAATCATCTCCATACTCCGTCAATTAACCTCTGGCCCGCTCCCGGGACTCGCTAGCGCCGCGCAAATCTGTGTTGTTTCGCAATGGACAAAGACGATCAGCCAGGATTTGGGGTACCGAATTTCGAGGGTGTTGAGGGAGACGAGGGCGTTGGTGGGCAAGATACCGGTAGATGGGAAAGCGTTGCAGGATGGGCCGGCCAAGGGTGGGAGGGGAAGCATTGCCAACACGGGAACGCTGTGGGCGGCGTGTGATGAGCTGGTCGCGTTCGCGAAGAGGGGGTTTGGGGGAAACTTGGTGAAGAAGACAGAGGAGTTGAGGGATACGGTCAAGGATGTTATGGAGGAGTTGAAGGAGTGGGGGGAGGAGACGGGGAGTGATGATGAGGACGACGACGAAGAAGATGATGATGATGATGAGGGGGTGAAGGAGGTTACACAGTCACTGGAGGCGGCCAAGATTGCGGATACACAAGCTATGCTGGACGATCTGATGAACTCGTCGAGTTACATCCCGCGCGACGACCCAAACAAGATCCGCGAGCGGCTGGAGAGCTGTTTGCGCCGGTTGAGGCTGGTGACGCTGTTGTACCAGGCCGCTGCGAAGCGCAGGTTCAAGAGCCTGCCGCAGACCGCACCGACGGAGGGTTCGGATCTCCCGACGCGGTTGGATGAGATCATGGTTATGCTCAAGAAGATTCCCGAGAGGTTCGGTAGCTTGGCACTGGCGTTTTACGAGTTGGATCCTGTGGAGATCGACAAGTTGATGGATCAGTGCTTCTTCGATTGCTTTGCTGTGGCTGAGCTGCTGATCAAGCCTTGGGATGGCGAGAAAGATGAGTTCTCGGATTGGGTAGTCAAGTTCCAGGCGGAGGTCAAAAAGGCCTGAAGCATTGAAGGAGAGTTCGTCTGAGAGGCAGAAGGACCGTATATTTCTCGTACCACGGAGTAAAACTGGCATATACCCAATTCCCATTGCCAGTGATGGCAGCCAATTAGCTATTCAAACAAAAACAGTAAAAGGATGCGTCCTTAGGTTCGTATCCTTCCCGGCAATATACCCCTTGCGCTCCATCTGCATCCTATCGTGTTTAGCCAACTTTCCACCTGTCCAGCCCCTTACTCTTCCAAGTCATGTGGAGTAGAGTGAGTAAGCCTACGACGTCCTCAACTCCCTTAGATACCGGAGTCGTTCTTTGGTTGCCAAGGAGGGTTAGTGTCAATGTAGCTTTGCCAGGCGTTGCAGTTGTCTACGAGCAAGTTCAGGTCCATCTTGTTCTTGATCTCGTCCTTCCTTTCGAGGAACTGCACGCTCAAGCCCATACTGGCATGCCACTTGTCATTCGTACAGTTATGTTAGCGAGGTGACTCGGAGAGGAGGGAGTGGACAAGTTGCTTACGGCAATGTGGCAATGGAACAACCAAGAACCCGGGTTGTCGTTTCGGAAGGCCACAATCAGCCAACCTTTACCGGGCAACATTGTGACATCACGCCGTGCTGGGTTCGTGAAGTTCAGGGAGGAAGTATCAAGGACAGGGTCGAAAGGCCTGACCGGCGTCATGGCGTCGGACAGGCTTGAGCCGTCGGGTGCCGGAGACCTGCCGATGATGACGAAGTCATGGCCCTGTTTTACACAGTCGTGTGTGAGCAAATACAAGCTCATGTAAATGGTATGATGAGAAGAGAAGAGCCAGGTCATCTGAGGTTCAAATGGTTGGATCGTAAGAGGGTATGAATCTGCTTACGTGTAAGTGCATGGGATGAGGAATCTTGGATTTGTTCTCAATAAGCCAAAAGCTCCACTAGACCCAGGTTAGCGTTCTGATAATATTGATACATTATAGGTTTGAAAGAGGAGCCAAAATGACAGCAATCAAAATAAGTAAAAAAGAAAAAGAAAGAAAAGGGGGGGGGGGGAAACCAACCTCGCTCTCGGGAGGAATTTCCAGCGCATTCTCACTATAAGGCCACGAGGTGCTGTCTTCTCGGATGTACTCCAACAGAGGCTTCTCCCAACTGACGTTGAGGGCGACATCATCGATGGTCCAGAACACTTTGCTTTGTTTCTTGTTGTTCATGAGATAAACCGGGAGCGTGTTATATGGAGAGACACTGAACTCGCTCGGGGGAATATCGCGGACCACAACAGGCCGAAAGTCTGTGGTGTCCTCGCAGTGTACATCTGGCGGTACCGGTCCATCCACAATCGGAAGTTCGTCAGTTGCATCCGGGTAGTCGTAGCTCAGAATAGCCGCAGGCTTTCCGCAGAAATTCCCACAATATCCACTGGTGGGTTGAGTAGCGTTAATCCAGTAGTTGCCGTTACCGGGGTCACGAGCGATTTCTTCCTCAGACTTTCCCTGGATGATGATATCGTATCGCTGCCCTATGGCTATGAATAGGCTCGAGACCGTGGTGCTTGGGTTGGTAGTATCAACAGGCACGAGATCGTTAGCTATAACGGTGAAGTTGTGTCCTACGATAGAGAATGTGTACGCGTAATTCACGCTGGGGTTATATAACCTAAGCCTATACTTCAGCCCAGGAGTTAATACCACCTTTGCGTACTCTCCCATGGTGCTATCCACTGGGTTGACATTGGTACCATTGAATAGAATGTTGTCGGCAGCGGGCGGTATGGTCGGTCCTCCATGCGCTCCAGGGGCCTGTACTTGGGACGAGATCTGGGCTGCTGATTCGTAATACCAATCATTGATTGGGAAAGTACCCAAGTCAATGTCATAGTTGGCGCTTGCCGGCCCGTTGAGAACGATAGCGCCGAGAACACCGTTGCCGTATTGTGCCGAGTGGTGAGAGTGGTACCAAGTAGTTCCGTACTCTTCGGCCAGAAACAGGTAAGATTTTGTTGCGTTGGGTGGGATCGGGCACTCAGTGACACCATTGACGCCATCATTGATGTTGTTGTTCAGCATCCGCATGCCATGCCAGTGAATGGATGTACTATGCCCTGTCAACTTCAAATCCAAAAAGGTGTTCCTGCTGCTCATTACGTGAAAGGATATGGTTCATGTTTTTGGTTGCTTTTCTGATCGAGAACGCTGGCAACGTACCCATTGGCCTGAAGCTTGTTAATCACCGTGACATTGACCCAGTCACCCCAATCTGTTTATGAGATCAATTAGCTTTAGGTCTTGAGAAATGTCTTGAGAACTGGGTATGCAATGATAACTCACCTGCAGTAATGGTAGGACCTGCATAGCAGGAAAACCAGTTAGTGCGCCAACAGAATAATCAATGTCACAACTCACCAGGGAAGGAGCCTAGAGAAGATATTAGTTATGTTTTGACACTTTGAATCTATGTGCCTTTTCAGGCGCTTACCATTAAACAGCATCGCGTCATGCTTGATGACACCATCAGGGCCAAGGTAGCTGTCATACTGCTCAAGGACAAGCGTATACTAACATCTGTCAGTCGGAGTCAAGTCCAATTTTCGTGAAGTTGTGTGTCTTACATCAATGATACGGCCGGTGAATGGTGTCTCCTCCTCATAGTCAGTCGTGATGTTGAAACCATCTGTCCAGCACGCTCGATTGTCCGGAGTATTGCATGTTGATTCTCTCTTTACCAAAGAAGACGCAGTGGCAGCATTGAGGACCGTCAGTGCTTGGAGTAAGCCAAGAATTGAAACCATGGAAAACATGGTTGAAGATGTAGAGGCCTGTGAACAAGGCCCTCAACCAGCTAGACGAGTTATATACGAAGAGCCAACAGCCGTCAATGTTTTTTTTTTGAGAAAAGTGGCTGCTCAAACAGTGCGAAGTTGGTAAGAGTAAGGAAGTCTTTGAGGATGCTGTCGGGGTAATAAATTCTAGGAACACCACTACGGTCATGTCGAAAAACTTGCGTGTTTATTTTTCCAAAGGCGTCTCTAAACCGGTTGACTAACTCCTGGCCACCGCTTGCAGCTTCCCTCACCGCACCTTATCCAGGCACGAACATAGCCCCCAAGATTCCCGGCATGTTGGGGGGCAGGATGCGTGAAGCAATGTGGTAAGTATAGTGAAGCAGTGGGTGCCGCTGTAATATCAATGGCAGAACAAGGAACTTTTGAGAATGCATTGTGGGAACATGACAATGTGCACTTTTCCTGACCGGGGCGTCCTCGGCAATTCATGAGTATTAGAGCTGAAAGACAACAAGGGGCCGAGATGAGTGTTTAGTTTTGGGTAAGGCGACCGGATTCAGAGCTGGGATATCGAGCTTGAAATTCGGTAAACAGGAACGAGACAGCCAGTGACATCAGGTCAATACCTGGCAACATACGGCTACGTCAACCGATGTTCCCAGCAGAAAACTAGATACGTACATAGATACCTGCGGTTCTGCCTGGCAAAAGATGTATCCCTCTTGAAAACGTAGAAGAACCAGGAAGAGAATGCAGCAAACTGACAAAGACGGGAATTTGTACGTCCAAGAACAGCATTTCTGGAAAAGCAGTAATAGGCCAAGAACAACTGGACAACAGAACGCAGCTAGCTGGATTATAAATCAGGCCAGGGAGAGGGAAGAAACCGGGTTGACAATCAAAGGCGGCAACCAAGCTACCTAGGTACCCAACAACCTCCAAGTATTGCTGGCCAAGTTTCCATGTTTAGAGCGCAGAAGGTGCAGACTCAAGGTATCGCAGGCATACATGATAGTTGTTGGTAGCCCATGGGTTCGTCTTTGACAAGCTTGTGACAAGGGTCCGTGATTCCACGTGGTGTGCATATAATGCTTGAATGTTCTTACAACTCTTCCCATTACTACATCCGGGTTTGGTTCCCTGTTGTATCGGTTAGAGGATGTGGGGGGTTTTCTGCCGGACAGCTGGCTAAGTAAGCCTCGGGCGGTTTCACCATGTATGTGTCAAACAGTGCAGGAGGGGATTTCTAAGGTTGAGGAAGGAGCATCGAATTTCACATTCTGCAAGCATCCAAAGCACGAACATGGCGTTTCACGTGATGAGTTGAAATGCCAGTAGTCCTCCAAAGACACTTCACTCTCGAAGCCTCTCAGACATGGAGATCATGATGTTCAAGACACCAGCCAAATCCGCTGAAGAATGCTAGACCGATGCTAGGATACAGAGTAGAAGGTAAAGGAGAAGGGGGGTTGCGCGTCCGAAACCTGTAAATGAATCCATGCGGAAGAACAAGGATACTGCTTTCGTTGTCCTCCTCGTCACTACAAAGTCATCCACACAGAACTCCAACTCCAAGTACTGAAACCTGTGTTTGAATTACCTATCATGGGTCCCAAGCACGTGGGCACAGGCGGCTGTCGTGAAGGAATGGCTGGATGTAGCCCCTAATCAAGAATGACTGGAGATCGATGGACAGCATTTACTAGATGAACTCCAGAAGCTGGTGATGAAAGAGACAGGCGGAAGAGGGCCAAAGGTCTTACAGTCGTTGGTCCTTAATCGCGGACCACTGGTTGATTTATGCCAAGCACAGAGTCGGAGGTGAAGTTGGGATGAGAACCGCCAAGTTGCCGCCCGCCTTCGTTGTTGACACAACCAACCTGACCATGTCAACCTGACCATCGATGTCCGCATTCACTTAATCTCCCGTCATCCAGTGGCAAATATTTCTGTCAGAATTTTCCTTGACGGCTGCTCGTCCTGATAGTTTTTCGTCCCGCCCGAAAGGCTTCTCTTTCAACCGACCCCTCTTGTTCCCTCAACAATCGCTTGAGGAAATCGTAAAACCACGACTCAGTCGTGAACGCACAGAGATGGAAGCGGCGCATTCAATCAGCACGCGTAGCATGCCGTCAATGTCCACCCAACAATGCGATACTAAATCGATTCCTTGCCCGCCTTCCGCAACGCTTGTTCGCAAGAGTTCGATTCGCGCGGTTCCCTACGACCCGACCGACGCCCGCTTGCCCCTCGCGCCGTCCTTATCTGGCGCGTCGACCAACAGCCATTCACCCTCCAGCTGGCCATTTCCCAAAGGCCACCAGAGGCAAGCCAGCAAATCCAAGTTGCCGTAAGTTCATCCATTGATGTACGAGGTCACCCAGTCGTCTATCTCGCTGACTCAGGTTGTTCATGCGCAGTGTTCGTGTTGACCACGGTAGCCCGGCGAGAATGGCTCCCAGAGAGACCTCTCCGACACGTAGATTTGCTCAGAGATCCGTCATGAGAGCGGCAGCGAGTGCCCCCTCTCGCCAGGGCAGTTTTCACGAGTCTTCTCTGCGGCATGAGACCTTCAGCAACGGCCGGGAGTCCTCAATTCCAGATGAGGAGCGCGATCCTGATGAGACTGGCAATGACACTCTTCATGTCTCCCACACAAACGGTGTGGTGAAGAACGAGGGTGAAGAAAGACCTCAGTCTCGTCACGAGCGCCCGGAGTGTCTCACGCGAGCTTCTGCTTCTTCGCTCGCCAGTCGCCCAAAGACCCCATTTCCATTCTCTGTCCCTGATGACATGCCCCCCGAACGGCCTACGAATCCCACTCCCCATGCCGGCCTGGCGAAGCAGTCTGAAGCGCTGCAAGATCCACGATTCACTGCTGAATATTTCGAAACCATCAGCATCCACGACCATGCGCCGAGTCCTGAGCCACTCACTCCTCCACGCCGTCTCTCCGTCACGCAAAGCGACTCGACGGATGCCATGTACGGAGGTAGTCGACAAGTTTCCACTTTCTCAACTGTCCACGAAGTCGACGAGGAAGATGGCGACCACGGCATGGACATGCGGGACACATTTGACCTGGAGCGCACCATGACAGTTGTTCAGGACAGCTCGGACGACCACACTTTCGCTGACAGAAACATTACCCTAGATAGTTCCACCCAACAAGACGATAGCGTCGTGAGCGCAAAGCGAACCAGCAGCAACGCTTTCGGCTTCCATCAAAACGTGGACATCGGCGGTGGCACCCCCGACCGCGGCATCATGCTGATAGATCCCAATGTAACCGCCGACCTCACCAACCACAACACTTCGCGGGTCACTTCCGGCTCACGCATATGGACACCACTCCCTAACATCGACTCGATCCGTCGCGGCCCTAAGATTCGTCATCACCGCATTATCCCAGAGCCTGGTGGTGGTGGTGGTGGTGGTGGTGGTGGTGGTGGCGGCAATGGTCCCTATGGCATAGCCCCTACCCGCAGCGGCATTATACCGCCCGTTAACACTCTCGCCGACTTAGCCATCCTCGGCGGTAACGCCAGTGGCAACAGACTGAACGACCTTGAAGAACAAGACCCGGACCAGCAGGAAAAGACTCGGCGCGTCATGCGTCTCCAGAAGTGGCTGGTCCCCGTCTCCTTCGGCGTGCTGCAGGTATCCATCATTTCCTTCGTAGCTAGCATTGCCGTCTTTGCTTCTCGTTCTTCTGGATCGACCATGAACCCTACGGGTATCATCGCCTGGATCAGCATCAGCGCTGTGCTGCTGATTTCCTCCCTCGCCACGTTTCTCTTCGGTGCCTGTGCTGTCGGACGTTTGAGGAAGCAGGAGACCGGCAACGACCCCTGGATCGAGATGCACCGTCTGGCTCGGGCTCTTCCTCCGCGCCCTCCTGCCGAGAAGGAGGGCGACAACGAGGCCGATAAGAAGAGTAAGGCACTAGCGAAAGAGGATAAGGCTGCGACGGAACAAGCGTGGAAGAGATTTGCTGATGACCAGGAGCAGCTGAGGAAGTATGTCGAGAAGTTGGAGCAGGAGATCTTGGACATTAAAGAGAAACGGGAAGGGGAGCAGGGTATGCTATATGCTGCACGACAGCAGCTACACGCTGCCAAAGAGGAGGAGGAGGAGGAGCAGCTGCCGCAGGAGCTGCACCCCATCGGCACCGCCATCTCCACCGGCGACCAAACTCCTGATTCCAAATCCAATTCCCACAAACAACCCACCGTCAAAGACTGCCCTGACTGCCCCATCAACCAGCCCTCCGAAGACGAAGACGCCACCTTGACGCCCAAAGCCTCCAAAGCAACCCAACCCGCACCCAGAGACTCCCTCATCGCAGACAACAAACCAACCTACTACACCAGCGGTCGCCGCCCGCGCTCCAACACAACTGGCACAGCTACTCAACCCCTGCACCGCCTCCTTGGCCCTCCTTCCGAGTTGGATTCAGGCCACTTCCAACGTACAGGTCTAGGTGTTCCAGCCAGTAACAGCGGCGGGACCATCGCGTCTTTGAATTTGCATATTCACGGCTATTACAACAGCCCCAGCCGTCTCAGTCACAACAACAACAACAACCACGGCCGCAACGCCCAAGGCGACCACATCCTCCCCAACCACACCCACACCGCCTACGTGGTGACCGCCCCTTCTGGAGTCACCATGGGCGTACCCATCTCCCAAACCCAATCCAGCATCCTGACCGAGCTCTGTGAGGCCGTGACCCTGTCCGGTGTCTCTGGTACTGGCTCTAGCACCACCCACGTCGGAGGGATTGAGGGCTATAGCCCGCTGGGTAGAGACGAGATTTCTGGAGCGATGAAGAAGGCGGGCGTCAACTGCAGCAGCAACAGGGTGACGCCTTCGCCTTCGCCCAGACCCTCGCAGTCGCCGTTGGGGTCATTGGGGAGTACAGGAGGAGGAGGTGGAGGAGGTGCCTCGGGAGCAGGAGCAGCGGAGAGTAATTGGACCAGACCGGAACACGGAATGCCCAAGAAGACAAAGGGATTGGTGGGCGGGGTGAGAGCTGTCACGGCAAGTGATGTTGCTCCTGAAGAACAAGAAGAGCACGAGGACTACCACCAGCAGGAGCCGATGCCTCAGATGCCCGATATGGCAAAGCGGCATCAGCAGCGGCAGTACCTAAGCCCGGAGCTAACCTCAAGCCAAAGCCAGAAGGAGGAGAGAGCTTATTATGGCACGTTTAGGAGGATGCCTAGCCGGAGGGAAGATGTAAGAGGCATGGAGTTTCTTGCTAATCCTAACAATGGTGGTGGTGAAGGTCGTTGAGTGACTGGCTAGGTTGGTGCTTGAGAGGGACGAGGAAGATTGGTAGTAATGATGTTGGATTACTGTCAGGTGTTTGTGTTTTCTGTACGGACGGGTATATCGGCACATGTTGCGGCGCCAGATGCGCTTTCAAGGAGCAAGGGCATCGGGCGCTTTGCTTTGCTTTCCACACGGTTAAAGGGTCATTTGTGAGATCAAAACAGGGGGATCAAAGGGATCACATGAAAAGGAAAAAGGTCAAGAAAGATATCACCTCACCGAATTGGCTTTGCATCATGGCGTTGTCCATACTCTTGCTTTCAGCGGATACCCAAATGAGGATGTTATGGTTTGGGCGCATAGGGATCGTTTGCTGCCAGGAAAGAGCCATTACGGTTTTAGGCTCAATAATCTAGAAAGGAAGGACCACATAGGTCAATAATGATGTAAAGAGTAGCATAAGAGACATGACCTAAAGGTGTAAAAGAATTCAAGAAGTAGCAGGAACGAGATCTTCGGCCGGCATAGGGACGCTTCCTTATTGTACCATGTATTGATAAGAAACCTTTTCATAGTGATAGTCACAATCAGCTAGCTACTCTGACGGAACCAAATGATCTAGAGAGACAGGAAAACAAAAAGATAACAGAAAAGGCAAAAAATACCTCGACTTAAATCGCCCTCGCCATCCTCGCCCTATTCTCTCTGTACCTCTTCTCCTTACCCACCAACTTCCTCCGCTTCTTCCACGACCGATTGAGATCACCACGGTGTTCCCAGAACCACTTCTGGAAATCGCTAGTGCTACTGGGCTTCTCTCCATCGGCACCAGTCTCAGCAGCCCCCGTTGCTGCGGCGGAATCCACCACATCCTCATCTTCGTCTTCATCCTCCTCCTGGTTATCCTCATTGTCATCCTCCCACGGCTTGAACCTCCGGCTCGGGTGAGCCGTATCAGGCGTGGGCGCAGCGCTCCTAAGGCCGCGTGACTCGATATCCTTTTCGGTGTAGGGGGTTAGAGGCACCTGGAGAGAGGTGGTGCGGGTGGCGGTAGTAGTAACTTGTTCCACCTCCTCCTCCTCGATGTCGTCGTTGTTGCCGCCGAAAAAGCTGAAGCCGGTGGTGGGCTGGGCTTCTGCGGCTTCTCCTCCGTCCTTGGGCTTCTTGTAGAGCGCCTCCAGGGGGTGCACCTCGGTTTTGGTGGCTGGAGTTGCAGGAGGAGGAATCCTGATTGAGAGGTTCTTTGCGGGGCTGGAGGTGACCTTGGAGGAGGAGGCCGCCTTTTCAACTGGTGGAGGCGTTGAAGCTTTCTTTGCTGGGGGAGAAGCGTCCTCGTCGTCGCTGCTGTCGCTGGATTCGGCATCGGAGGCTGACTTCTCTTTTGGAGGTTCGGGAGCACTCTTGGTATCATTCTCATCTGTTGACTTCTCCTCGGATTCATTACCCGATTCGTCATCATCCTCATCCTGCTTTGTGTCTTCCTCCTTCTTCTCCTCCTCGTTGTCTTCGTCTTCCTCGGATTCACTGCTGGACTCGTGGTACAACTTGATAATCCTCGTCTCACCTTCATCCTCAGACGACGAGGAAGAGTCGTCCTCGGGCTGAGGCTCAGCATCAAGCATGAGCATGCCGGTTGTTGGTTTCCGCGTAGCCTTGACCTCTTCAACCACATTTCCGTCTTCATCCACCCAGCATTTCTTCTCCTCATCAAAGTGTGGAGGAGCCTTCTTCGAGCCAGACGTCGTGGCCGCCTTGAGGAACGTCGGGAACTTGGTCGTCTTGGCAAACTCGTGAACCACCACCTCGCGCTTGTTGTCCTTCTTCTTCTTCTTGACCATACCCTCCACGCCTTCCGTGTTGGCTACCTTATTCGGCGGCAGCACCGTCTTGACAAGACACTCGTCATGTTCCGTGTATTTCGACTTGACCCGCTGCTTCTTCTTATCCTTCTTGTCCTTTTTGTCCCTTTTATCCCCCTTCTTGTCACGCTTGTCCTTTCTCTCCTTCTTGGGCTCGTCGGCGGACGTCCATCCTCGCTTGACCTGTCTGCCCTCCGGTAGCACGACTCCAGTGATCTCGTCGGCGTTGTCGCGCTTGCGCTTCTTGGAGGACTTCTTCTCCCCCAAAGACGAAGAGGAATCGCGCGACTTGTTTGACTTTTTGAGACTCTTCTCATCGGCCAGGGCGACTTCTTCGCCCAACGGCGCGGGGTTCTTGTTTGGTTTGGCGGGATCGACCTTCATCTTGGCTCCTCTCAGCACGGCACCGTTGAACTTTTTGCGGACTTTCTCGGCGTCTTCCTTGGGGAGTTCGACGAAGCCGTAGCGCCTCTCGGGAAAAGTTTCGAGGGTATGGAACGAGATGTTGCGAGCCTTAGGAAGCAAGGTTGAGTTGAGGACGACGGGGAGAAGTTCGGCGTCGAGAGGAGATACATGTAGCCTAACGTAGCCGTTGTTGTTGTTGCTGCTGCTGCTGCTGCTCTCAGGTGTCGCGGCAGCAACTGGGGATTGGTTGGGCATTTCTGTTGGTGTGACCGTTTGAAACAGAGCGGTTACCAAAGTGCCCTGCGATGGGACCGTCGCCAATTGAACTTTTTGGTGATGTTTTGTTAGCGTGTTTTAGCCG
The DNA here is from genome assembly GCA_009805215.1 of Neurospora discreta FGSC 8579. Lineage (NCBI taxonomy): Eukaryota > Fungi > Ascomycota > Sordariomycetes > Sordariales > Sordariaceae > Neurospora > Neurospora discreta. The sequence goes on from RANX01000010.1 coordinate 462,321, forward strand.
CCAAACCGATCGCAGCGAAAAGGCAAAGCTCTTTTGCAGCGGGTCGGATTTGGAATGCGACAGTGACAGGGGGCAGAAGTCTGGACCCCAACCCCCATGCGGGCAAAGGAACGAAGAACTGCATTCCCGGCAGGCACCGCTGGAGCAAGCTGATTGGCCCGATATCAGCGATCAGCTTGGACATGGCGTTTGAAAACCAAACATGACCACCACTTACAGGCATGACTTCTGATCAGAATACAAGTGACAACAATGGAATACATGAGTCTCTTATTGGTCTGGATCATGACCAAAAGGGCTATCAGAACACCATGTCGACGGTTTTTTGCAACTAAAGATTGCTCAGGGCATTCAACTTCACATTGGGGACAGATACTCGACCAAGATCATACGGCTAGGTCAGACATAACGCTCGACAGGACCAACAGGCGCCATGTTTCCTTTGTCCACTCCGCCACGGTGGTGACAGTGTACGGTTGACGTGGATGTTCTTAATCTCTGCCCACTGGTCAGCAACGTTGGGTTGGGCTGGTTATGTGGTGGATATTGTGTTAATGAAAGATGATACTGCTCAACAGGAGGTAATATATTGTCATTAAACTTGACAATGGAGAACCGAGGAATACAAAACGAAGATCTCACATATGTGTCAAGTCTCTTATATTGCCCAAAAAGCATACCACATGCCAAAACAACACACAAAGCTGGTCGTCAAAGAATGAGAGGAGTATAGATCCACATTGTAAAATGGTAAAAGAGAAGAACGGCTTGAAAGCACGTACCCGTGCCCCGTGTTCCCAAGACGCCGTCCATAATATGCATGATATGCCGTTAAAGAAAATATTGTTAAACCGAAAATCCAAACCGCCTTTGTCCACAATCACATCCTTTACACGCCTACGCCCACACCCACACCTGAGTCCATCTAATTCATTTGCTTTTCTCCACAACAGTCATATAGTGTTGTGCAGAAAAGGTGAGCTGTCACTGCTCACTTGACCACAGACCTGCGTCTTTACTTGCTTCTCTCCCGCTCCCGGACCTCTCCGCCGGAAGCCCTCCACCACACATCACCACCCCACCTCAGCAAGCGCTCGCAAGCACCGGTAACCGTTACGGCAGGTCTGACATCGAGGTAGAAGACGGGCTCGCCGGTGGGCTCAGGGGGAGCAGAGTAGAAGTCGATCACGTAGCGGACCTCCTTCTTCTGGCCGTTATCGTCACGGGAAACATACCAATCATGACGATCAAAGGGGGGTTCGGTGCTAGATAGTGTAAAATCACATCGTTAGCAAGACGGCCACTTATTGCAACCTCGTCTCAACAAAAACCAAGGGAGGACTGTACTTACGCATACTTGGGGTTTATCCTGCCCAAAAGTTGCAACAACGCCGCTTTGGGTGTCATATCCTTCGGCCTGCCCTGGAACCGAATCAGCGTCGGCTGGGGCTCGGGATCATTTTCCTGCGCCTCTAGCCGGCGCAGCATCATGGGCGCGTTCTCCTCGCCGCGCTTCATGATCTCCCAGCCGCGCATGAGACCCTTGCCGAACCGGCGCTCCCACTCGACAATCTCGTTCCATGCGCCCTCGTTCAGGAAATTGTGTACGGCCACCATGCTCTCCACGGCAGTGATGTCGGTGTCGGTGTAGCCCTTGCGCAGAAGGGCGTTGTACATCTGCTGGGGAGAGGGGTACTCCCAATTGCCATCGCCGGTGCCCTTGGGGATGGAGGAGGGGTCGCGCTCGGTCGGGAGGGCGATGGCCTGGTTGGGCGCAGGCTCTTGGGAGATAGAAGAGAACATGTAGTTGAGGGGGTTGAGCTTGGAGAAGAAGGAAGGCTCCGAAGCTGCGGCGGGTTGGTGGTGTTCTGGCTGGGGTTTCTTGGGCGCAACGGCGGCAGCCGCAGCGGCGAGGGTATCCTTGGCGCCATGGTTGACGGGACACTTGGAAGGGGGAGCGGCGGCGGCGGGAGTCGGTTCGGGTGCTGGTGTTACGGGCTTGTGGGCGCTCAAGGCGTCCATGGTCTTGTTGTGCATAGGGCAGGAGGGCTACATGATTGCGACGAGAGGTTAGATTGGGCCCTACTGGCAGTGGAAGGGCCGTGGTGAGGGCGGACGACGATGACATACAGGAGGAGTAGCACCGCTGGCGGCAAGATCCTTGTGCGACGGAGGAACGACCGGCGCAGCGGCGGAGGCGTTTCCGTCAGCCCAAAACCAACCCATTGTTACTGATTATAGAAGATTGTCGAGGTAAGATGTTCGAAAGTGTCGGACAGAAAACAGCAGTCCGGCTACTGCTTTGAGTGGTTGACGATATATACAAAAAGATTGAGGTTATATAGTTTCAATGTCAAACACAAGTCGAAGAGTCTAAGAATAGCGCGCAAGCAATGGAAGCCTACTTCGATAACAAGAAAAGGATGGAAGATAAAAAAAAAAAAAAAATAAAAAAAAAAAAAAAAAGAGAAATTTCGATATGAGCGGATAAAGCCGGACGGGCATGACGCGCTTGGGGCCATCGTTTCTTTGATGGCTGCCCCGCCCGACCAGGATTGACTTGCACCGGACGCAAGTTCAGTCTGTCTGTTAGCCCATGACTTCAAGGTGATTTCCACCTTCTATGTTATGCAACCGCTTATCGCCAAATATGCTCCCAAAATAATCACCAATGATCACACAAGTTCTCGCGTAAATGTATGGGCTCTGAAAGAGTTTCCAGCCTTCAATAGAGCTGATGTCTTCAAACTGTTGACATTTGCAAATCATACCTCAATATCTCCCACTAACAGACCGTCAGGGGGTCATGGATCGCACAATCCAACCTGGACTCTTGGCTGAAGAGAGTCCACTGGAAACGATTCTGACAAGTCCAGCTGATCCAATGATATCGCCAGAATTACAGAGCTCAAGTCGTTAGTGCAGCAAAAAAAAGACTCCATTTTCAACGTTGCCCGGTTTCCGCTTCCGTTGCTTCCATCGAGATTTCGACCTCTGTTGTGCACAGGCGCAACCGCGTGAACGTACCGATTTAGACCCGTCGGGTTGTAGTTGAGGGGATCAGAAACCCGAGAGAATGAATTTCCAAGTTCAGTGATTATGTATGAGTGGTAAAGTGAGGATATCACTACAGAACACCCGACGAAAAGACCATCACTTCACATCCCATCCCGTCAAACAAAACATACATTTCAGGAAAAAAACTCCATCTAGATGCATCCCTTTCTCTCTCTCCATTACGCCAGTTTCCTCGGCCAAGGCAGAAATGAACACCATGATTAGTTATTACAATGCCCGTTTCCCTTATCACACATTAGGTGATAGCAAATCATACTTGACACACCGTTCAACCTGTGAAGAACAAAGATTATTAGCAAAATGATCCCAACCTCATTATTGGAGTCAGGTATACTCACATCTTCAATACTAGCCTGCATGAACCTCCTGGCCTCCAACCCCAGCCAAACAGCCATCATATGCATATCGCCCTCCATCAACATATCCTTACCGCCCTGCGCACCGAGTTGTCGCAAGATAGGAAGCGAGCTGCTCAGCAGATCCACATCAGGATCTAAAGACCGCCCGATGCCCTCCAGAAGCAAGATGCTAATGACCACATTGACGAAATCACCTTCCAGCCTAACGTGATGCTGGCGCACCATATTCAGCACCTTTTCCAAGATATCGCCAATCTTGATGTTTCCCAGCGCCAGCGTTTTGTTTTTGACATCGCGCACGAGACGATCCATCTTCAGCGCAAACACCTCCTTATCGAGCACCGCATCCGGCTGCCGGCACCGCTCGCACATGAGGTGGCCAGCTTTGTACCCATCAAACTCGGCCACGGCACGGAACAAGTCGAGGAAGTTGCGGCGGTTGGTAGCGTTGAGCTCCGTGACCAGACCGGTGTCAATGAAAATCAACTGCGGGCGATACCCTTCTTCGTCGATCTTCTCCAGCTCGGCGACCCACAGGTCCTTGTTGGTTCTGTACGGCCGCAGGCGCGAAAGGACATGCTCTGTGACATCTCCATTTTTGCCCGCCGGGTGCGCGTCACTAGGCTTGTCCCAGTGCAGGCTGAGGGGGGGCTTCTCGGACTCGTAGAAGCGCACCATGATGTTACCCGGGTGCAGGTCGGCGTGCACAAAGTTGTCGAGGAGAAGCATGCGTAAGAAAGCGTCCAGGCCTTCACTAGCAATGTCGTGCTGGAAGACGCCGCCGCCGTTGGCCATGAAGTCCGCTAGCGGGACGCCGTGGGCGAACTCCTCAACGAGAATGTGGCGAGAGCTGAACTCGGTGTAGGGGTAGGGGAACCAGGCGGTTGTTCGATCTTTGAAGTTCTTGCGGAACCTCGAGAGGTTGGCGGCTTCGATACGCAGGTCGAGTTGTAGCTTCATCATGTCACCGAATTGATCGACCTCGTCGGGGAGGGAGAGCCACTCCAAGGTAGGAATTGCGTTTATCATAGAAGCAAAGAATCGCATGATCCGGAGATCGCGTCGTACAGTCCGCTCGACGCCGGGGTGCAGCACTTTGATGGCGACGTAGGACGATGGGACCCGTTTTGGCGTAGCCTTCAAGACGCTCCCAACGTTCTTGACAAAACGATGAGTCGAGCTGGAGAGGTCAGCATCAGCAGGCATGCTGAGGTCTGGTTTTAGCTTGGCCCTGTAGACCTGCGCAATGGCACCCACACCCAAAGGCTTCTCGTCGAATTCCTCAAAGATCTCGTCGAAGTGGCGACCATTGAATGCCGCCTCCACGATACGCTTCGTAGCATGGAGAGAATGAGCCGGTGCGTCGTCGTGCAACTTGGACATGATATTGCACATTTCGTCGGGGAATATGTCCGATCGCGAGGCGGCCCATTGTCCAAGCTTGATGAAAGCAGGACCAGCCCACTCCATAGCCTGTACCAAGAACCCATACCACCACAGTGTTCCAGATCGCTCATCGTCACGATCCGGCTGGCGCTCTCCGAACCAGATCACGGGTACCGTGATGATCACCGGCGCAAAAATGGCGACCAGTTTCAGGAACCGTATGCCTGTGCATAGAGGTTCCCAGAGGTAGAGGTCCAAAAACAGGATGATCTCCTTGCCAATTCTCTTGAGCCGTGTGACGTCCTCCCCGACCTTCTTCTCAATCTCCTCTCGCGACACCTGAAGCATCCGCTGTTCCATCGTCAGTTCCGTCCCGCTATTATCCTCCTCCGAGAGCGAGACAAAGGCGGCGGTCGCCAGCACGCCATTGGCGGCTTTTGCCAATAACATTACCCTTGGTCTAGAATACCGACCATAGCCTGCTCCTCCTTTGCCTCCTCTTTCCCCTCCTGTCTTCTGCCATGTCTGTGATAGTCGTGGTCGCGGGACACGTGGTATAGATCGGGTTGCAGTAGAAAACCAAGAAGAGGCGCGTATCGGCTGTTTCAACGATGTCCTTAGTAGATGGTGCGAAAGAAGGCCGGAACACCGCCTTGTTGCGGTCGAGAGTGATGGTGGTTGCGGGCGACAAGAGAGTCGGCCAACGGCGACGGCTGCCAGCCGCATGGCGGGCATGTGATCAGGTGAGCGGGTGTCACTCGGCGCCGGGCCGTTGTTTAGAAGAAGAACGGTCGGTTTGCGCGGCGAAAAGGTCTGTCGGTATCGCTTCAGGGGCAATCCCAATGTCCGGGAACTGCACAGGTCCTTGCGGGTGTTGTTGTTGGTGTTGTAGGTGACATGATTCAGATTTGGCCAAAATCGGCGGGAAGTTGTTGCTTGCTCGAGGTGTCCAACCTGTCGGGTCGCTTGGACTGAGGATTGACAGAAAAGATCGCCTGTGACGTAGCTGACAGTGAGGCTTTCTTGGCAACGCGCCCGCCAGAGGGGCAGTTTTTGTCAGCGTTTCCGGGCGTTGATTGGACGGACCTACAGTAGCCGATCTACTATAAAGGGCGCCCGACAGACGGGAAACCATGCGTCCCGTCCATCTTTTCACGGTGCCCCTGATCCGGTGTAGATTTCATGGAAGTACAGTCAAAATCCTGGAATCCCGGCACTTTCTTCTGGAAGTCATCACTGGCCCGCAGGATTTTGGTCAACATTTTCCTTCAGTTTTTTTTTCCCCTGGCGAAACCCAAAAGGTTATCATATAAGTTGATGGGAAAATTAGAATGGTCCTGGCGGTCTATGACCGAGCATTATGCCTCTTCTTAATTTGATCTTCCTCTACCCTCGCTGCCATTACATCCTGGGTTCAGCACTTCATGAACCCTCCCGCTAACCCAGTTCATTACACCCTCAGTAGGGTTTCCCGAATTACCTTCTAGAAGGGACCTGAATGACCACCGCATTGAAGTTGACCTAGGCACAACCGTTAGTATGGAAGTGGGGCTGCTGAAGCTGTCGTTGTCACTCACCTTGTCTTCGCAGTTGCAATGGATATCCGGTCCTTCTGTGACTTCGCCGTTCAACTGCAGTCTCACGGGGCCAAGGGTACTCTCATCGAACGGAATTTCAAAGTACGAAGATCCCCGTGTCGTATGGAACTCCCTCGGTTGTCCATCTCCGAGCGTCACCGTCACCGTGTTCTCCTCCTTGGTGATGGCGACGACGGAGATGACGTCCTTGGCACCATGTGCCGCCAAGGCATCGCCTCCTTGTCCCCATACGGTTTCTGGCGGTTTCGTGTCAGCGATATCATAAAGAAGTTGGTCAACAAACGACTTACCACCATGGTGACCTGCACTGGCCGGTGTCCTACGATACCATGCAATCGCCACGTCTTCCAGTTGCTCTCGTGGCTTAGCCTTGGTCTTTCCAGCCTTGTAAGCCTGGATGAAATGAGGCAGAATGGCACGGTAGGCGTCGTGTGAGTGGCCCTTGACGTAGGCGTCTGCTCCCGGCACCACCTGATCGTCTCGATGGGGGTCGTAGATGTAACTGGATTCACCATAGTCGTTCCCTGTAAAGTTGTTAGTTCTCTATCTCTGGTCTCGGTCAAGGAGGGAAACAAACAAGTAATGATCTCGACAAAGTCCGGCTGGACCTCTAGAATCTGTTGCCAACGGTCATACCAGAGAGACTCGCTAGAACAGTACCAGTTCTTGTTCCACTGTGGGAGGTCTATCCTCAAGGTCAACAAAATCTACGGCTTGCACTGACAGGCTCAAACTTACTCGTATAGAAGTAGGGACTGACACCCATCATATACTTATGCTTGTTGTTTGGTGTCCCAAAGATGCCGGGCTTCTCGATTTGGAGGGCTTGCAAGTACAGATGATCTTCATCCGGGCCCATCTTGTGGTTGCATCCCTTTGGCCACGCGTCCCAAGAGACTATATACAGTTAGCCTACTCCGAAAACCCAAAGTATGACACCGCAGCGGGACTTACAGGCACCATCGATAATGTCGAGTTTCTGGGCAACCCCATGAGGTCCAAGACTGGCCCAGTCCGGAACGAGGAAGATACCACCCGTTGCTTGACGGACTAGGGGCCAGTTGTCCGCCCATTGAGGGCCTTCGAACGTCGATATAAACGGTCTCCCATCAACTACACATTGCGCGGGCGAATACTTGAACCGGTTGATCAAGTCTACCACCTGCTGAACAGTCCACTCAAACGCAAAGCTAGTAGGTCTGATCAGCCACAACTGATCTTGATAGGAACCTGCAGAAGGAACATGCAAGAAACACTTACTCAAAAGAGATGAAAAGCACAAAGCCTCCAGCCTGTTCAGCGGCCTGGTAAGCCAAGGTCAACTGCTCATCAAGCCAGTGATCCTGAGAGCCCGTGTTTAGTGCGAACCCGTCAATGCCGCACTCTTTGGCGGCTCTGATCTCAGCCTCCCAATCCCTGGCGGTATGATTCAAGGTGAGTCCTAGCTGCAAAGCAAGTTAGCTGCGTGACCCTTTCGCGAAAGACAGCCTAGAGCCTATTACCATGTAGTGAGCAAACACCATCTTGTCGCATCTCACCCTCCTCTCTGGCTCATCGGAGATGCCAATTTCGGCACCAAGTTCGGCGATGGCATCGCGGGTAGAGTCTAGTGGTAAACCGTGGTTAGTATTCTTGGCCGTTTTATCACAAGAATGAGAGAAATGCAGGAAGGCCAACATCATCAAGAGCACATCCGAAATGTCATGATGACCGATTGTTTCCGGGGCAACCGGTGGTTCCAGAGTAATTGGTGGTTTGGATGCCTTCCACCAACAGAGACGGCTGTAACTAACCGATGAACTCCCTCCAACCCTTCCTGTAATATGGCACCATTGATACGGGTAAGGCTAATCCGGAAGTATGTAATTATCACTACCTATTCATTTGGATCGAGAACGGTTCCTTTCTGATCTTTCAAATGTTTTGGTAGGAAAGGGGGTAGCAAGGAAGTGCGATAACAGAATAGGGGCTTAAAGATGTGCCAAGCCGTTAGTGCATGGTCCAAGCGGCCAAGCCCATGGACCAAGATGTGCGAAGCTCTTGGGAGATGAACCATCAGTCGGCACCATCGGATACACTGAGATGTGGTATAAGGATACCGAACGGGAGTCTTGGAAGGAAAGATGAGATATACTATGGGCGTATTGGCAGAAAGAAGATCCCACGTATCAACCACAGTTTTTAGCCGTGATACTTAGAGGTACGTACTCCGAAGCTCTGAAGCTGTGACACAAAGTCGCAGTGCCCAACAATGCCTCACATCGGAATGAGGATTGGCTGAACCCAACTAACAGTCAATGATTGTATGATTATCCTGACGAGAAGCTGGTGTCATCATCTGCCGCAGAATCATCCAAGTTCTAGTTTGGAGATAGATCGCGTCTTTGGAAACCACCTGCTGGTTGACATTGGAGAATCCATGAAGGAGCATGGACCGTTGTGCCCTTGACTTGGCTCTGACACGATGTTGAGAACTGAACGTGAAAGTCGCCCAAGGAGGTTGCAGTTGGAGAAACTCAGCTCAGGCCCACTCAATGTCCAGACCGCAGGGCAAGGCAGAACTGAGCACAGACCTCCACCCTAAAATGCACAAGCGAGGAGGTCCTGGTCTTGGCCGTTAAGGTTCCCCAAGCATATCCGGATAGGGCAGACTAGGCCACGATTAGGGCGGAGGGTAGATTTTCCGGCAACCCAAGCGAATTTCGGCTCCGCACACAGTCAATTTTGGTGAAATTTCGCATCTTCCGCAACTTCACACACAACCCACCCACGTCGACCCATCAACTCGATCAGTCGCGACAATGGATTCCTCTAAGGCCCCCGTCAAGCTCGTCAAGGTCACCCGCGTCCTCGGCCGTACCGGTATGCGAAATCCCCGCCGAAATGCTGTCAAAGTCCATTTACCCCGGGGGGGAAAGGACGATGCGACGGGCAAAACTCTTGCGATGACAACGACACAGAAATGCTGACCATGGCGGAATTTTGCAGGCTCTCGCGGTGGTGTTACCCAGGTCCGCGTCGAGTTCATGGACGACCAGACCCGCTCCATCATCCGTAACGTCAAGGGCCCTGGTAAATAATAGCCCATTCCGAACATACACACACAAACGCAAGCAGACAGCAAGAGCAGCAAAAAAGACTAACAATCTGCCCAACAGTCCGTGAGGACGACATCCTTGTCCTTCTCGAGTCCGAGCGTGAGGCCCGCCGTCTCCGTTAAGAAGTTCGATGTGACGAAAAAGGGAGGAATGAGAATTACAGCGCGACCTCGGTTTTGGCCTGTCTCGACGAGGAACGATTTCATCATGACTTGCGGCCAGGGAATTACGGAACATTCTGGGTTGGGAGTTCGGTAGAACGGCATTGCCATGATTATTTCCTCCCCAAAAATCTGCTCGGCGCAGACGTTGCATTGATTCTGGACCGCTCCATTTCGCTGCAATCGTGTTCGTTCTTGTGAAGGAAAATGGGTGATGCACATGGGACATTCTGTTGAGGGCTCAAGAGGACGGAGGTTTCCAGCACAACACAAAGCCAGTCAGGCATGGATGGACCTGAGAATCTCTACAGGCAGCTCTATCTCGAATTCTCGAGGCTTTTGAGGTCCTGCTCCAGCGCCAGCAGTGGCAGTCAAGATCCGACTTCGATCAGCAACATCGCCTATCCGCACGCCCGTTAGTCAAGCAATGCCATGCCCCCAGGCAACGTCAGCTCCAATTCGTCCGCCATGCCCTGCAACCAAAGTCCAATCTCTCTGTCCTACCGTGCGAAATGGGCTCATGTTTCCCAGAAGGTCACTGCCTCACATGAACGGAAGGCTCAAGAGTACAACGACAGAGGGCCCTTTGATATTGCATCATGACAAACGTGGTAGGGCCGTAGAGACTCGTAGTAGCCAACTGGGACAGCTTGATCCTCGTGCTAGTCATCGTGAAGCAATGATATCAGGCGATCAATTTCGTTTTCGAAGCCTTTTACTAACCGCCAAACAGGTATCCCAAGCGCTGTCCATGACATCGTTACTGCGCCGAACAGTCGAAGACATGCAGTCTAGAAGAGAGTTCGTGAACCCCGCACATATCTCATGTTTGTCGTGTAAGTGGCCCTATCCAACTGGTGACATCTCTCGGGATCATCAGGCATTTGGGCATCAAGCGAGGATGAGGCGATGGGGATATTGGATGGAACCAGCATTTGTTCTGTTTGGATACATTCTCCACAGAGGTACGGTCTTCCTGAATTAAAGGGGCAGGCCCTCCCCTGTCACTTCCCATTCTGGTCTTCGGTACCTGAAACCGCCGCTTCGAGGTTTCGACCGCAAATCCACCACATGGCAGCATGAACACACACGCCTTTCTCGGAAATTCCTGTCGTATAGCCATTGAATGTAACCTCATTTGACCAGCCTACCTTCTCGCTACGCAGCCAGCTTGCCATCAACGGGCATGGAAAAACAGCCTCCAGTCTTGTTCCGCCAATCGAGTCTTATTATGCCTTTTGTTATGACTGGGAACAACGGGTTTACTCCGAGAACCGAGATCGCGGGAGGCATGGTACGGCAAACGTGTGCCACTTCTTGTCGCCGCCGAGCCCATCAAATTCATATAAGATGGCACCAGCATTCCCAATGTGTTCTTGTGCTGCCTTCTACTCACGGCAACCTTGGACGTGCCGGCTCGATCGTGTTTGCAACTGCAGTTAACAGGAGAGCAACATGGGGTTCCTCACTCTCTTTCATATGGCCTTTCTGGCTGTCTCCCTCTTCGTCTCGGGAGCATTCGCTGCCTTTGGGTACACCACCTCCGGCAACAATTTCGTCATTGATGCCGGCTCCGCAAACCCTTTGGTTTTCTCCGTGAGCAAGTCCAGCTGCGACATCAACTCGATCAGGTACCGCGGCACCGAACTCCAGTATAGCAAGCAGGGCACCCACATCGGATCCGGTCTCGGCAAGGCCACCGTCTCTGTCAGCCAGATCAATGGGTCGAAGTCCAGGTTCATCAAGGTGACCTGCGTCACTTCGACCCTGACCCAGTACATGATCGTCAAGGAGGCCGACAGCACCATCTTCATGGCCACCTACATCACGGCCGAGCCCTCGATCGGCGAGCTTCGCTTCATTGCCCGCCTGTTGCCTGACAAGCTCCCGAACGAGTACCCCTATGGCGAGGTTTCCACCACCAGCGGATCATCCTCCACCGTCGAGGGCTCTGACGTCTTTGTCGTCAACGGCCAGACCCGCTCCAAGTTCTACTCCTCCACTCGCTTCATCGACGAAGACTCGCACTGCGTCTACGGCGGCTCCGACCTCATGCACGTCTGCATCATCACCCCCCAGCAGGAGTCCTCCTCGGGCGGTCCTTTCTTCCGCGACATTGACTCCAACAACGCCGGCGGCAGCACCAACCTGTACAACTACATGAACAGCGGGCACGTCCAAACCGAAGCCTACCGCATGGGCCTGCACGGCCCGTACCTAATGACCTTTTCGCGCTCGGGCATTCCGCAGCGCAAGACCGTCGACGTCTCCTGGTTCGGCGAGCTCGGCGTGACCGGCTATGTGCCCGACTCGCAGCGCGGCACCGTCATCGGGCGCGCCTCGGGTATCCCCGCCGGCTTCGAGGGCGTCGTGCACTGGCACAACGATGCGGCGCAGTACTGGGTGAGGACGGCCTCCAACGGAGATTTCACCTCGCCCAAGATGAAGCCGGGGACCTACACCATGGTGCTCTACCAGACCGAGTTCAAAGTAGCCACCTCGACCGTAACCGTGTCCGCGGGTAGCACCACCGTCGCCAACATCGCCAGCACCTTCAACACCAGCCACACGACGCTGTTCAAGATCGGCGAGTACGACGGCCAGCCCACGGGGTTCCGCAACGCCGACAAGTTTTTGAGGATGCACCCCTCCGACAGCCGCATGTCGAGCTGGGGCCCGCTGACGTACACCGTCGGTAGCTCTTCGCTGAACGACTTTCCCATGGCTGTGTTCAAGAGCGTTAATAACCCCGTTACTATCAAGTTCGACCTGGGCAGCGCGCCGAGCCAGGCGACCACGTTGAGGATCGCCACTACTCTGGCCTTTGCGGGTGCGCGCCCGCAGGTGGTGGTGAATGGGTGGTCGGCGCCCGCTCCCGCTGCTCCTGCCAAGATTGATAGCCGCGGTGTCACCAGAGGCGCGTATAGGGGTTATGGAGAGGTCTATGATGTGGCGGTGCCGGCGGGTAAGTTGGTCAGTGGCACGAATACGATCACCATTAGTGCGCTGTCGGGGAGCAGTGGGACTACATTCTTGAGTCCCAACTTTGTGAGTATTCCCTTTCGGACTTTCCTGGTTTTGAAAAGGGCGTTTGCTAATGTTGGATCCAGATCTTCGATGCCGTTGAGCTCTTCTACTAGAGTTGTGGCGGTGTGGTAGCAGCCTTTTTGTCTTCTTACTACAAGTTGTTTCTGCATGCTTCAACTGTAGTCTCACTTTGCCACGAAAAAGAAAATTAGCCTCTCATGTACAGAAGGCTTCTATTATCTATACATATAATAGCGACTGCTGGGTCCTAGCGTATTTAAAATCATAATCGAATGACATGCATAACAAACTCGGAGAAGTCAAGACTTACCTTGCCATGCCTCTTCCGTCACCAAGCAACGGCCTACCCAGCGTCTCATTCTCCTATTCCTCCTCGTTCCCCTCGTCCCTTTCATCAGCCAAAAGCAATGACGTAGTTGACGGAGTTCCACCCTCATACCCGCCAAATAACACCTCCATATCCTCCAGCGGACGTCCCTTGGTCTCAGGATAGAGCAAAAAGATGATCGGTACGCACGCCAAATTCACCGCCATAAAAAAGAAGTAAACCTTCGAGCCAAGCTCTGCAATCCCGATGGGCCACAGCTGGGCAACAATAATTGACCCGACAGCGCCGCCAGAAGCAGCGAAGCTCAACCCACGCGCGCGAGCGGCTGTGGGGAAAATTTCAGACCCGTAGACCCAAGCCGCCGGGCCGAAACCCATGCTGTAGCCAAGCGAGTAGATGAAAATGAAGGCAACGCACGTGTAGTCTGCGGCGCGATTGGTGTTGTTGGGGTAAACGAGGGGGAGGGCGCCGTTGATCTGCCCGGGTTTTTTGGAGTCAGCAGTCAGCAGTCAGCACTTTACTTCACATTCCTCCGTCCCAGTCCCAGTCCTAGTTACAACAGGCAAAGGCAAATGGAAAACGTGTAACTCACCAACAACGCGAAAGCCATGATCCCCGCCCCAACAGCCAACGTCACTCTCCTTCCCACCCTATCAATCACAAACATGTCCAACACGGTGCACCCAATCTTAAGGGTACTCTCGATGCCACCCGCCAGCAGCGACACGCGCGGGCTCAGTCCCAACACCCTAAACAGCTCCGGAAGATAATACTTCATGGCCGTAGCGCCGCACATCTGCGCCATAAAGTGGAGCAGTGTGGCTCGCCACAGGCGCGAGAACAAGCTAGGGTTGGTGAAAAGGGAGGTCCATTTCTTTAGGCTTGTGGCTTGGTAGGCGGAGACATTGCGTTTGATGTCTGTCAGTTCGCTTTGGATTTGTGAAGGGGTGAAGGACCCTTCGCGGTAGAACTGCAGGGCTTTGAGGGCTTGATCGGTGCGGCCGTGCTCGACGAGCCACCGCGGGGACTCGTGCAGGAAGGGGAGGCCGATCAGGAAGAAGAGGGCGGGGATGAAAGAGAGGGAGACGGACAGGCGCCATCCACTGAGGTAGCCGTGTGAGTCGTTCCAGAAGGTTATGGCGTAACCGACCCTGGGGAATGTCAGAGTGACTCGAGGTTGTTGTGGTTGGATATCACTTACCAAAAGCCAGAGGCAAGTCCAGCTACGAACCCGACATGGTTCAAGACAACAAGTCTGCCTCGCTGTTGGGCCGGGGCAATTTCACTGTGCAACAGGCCACGGGTCAGCCCCATCGACATGAAGAGTATCTCGCTTGGAATGCATCTCAAACCATACAATCCCTCTCACATACCTCTGATACAACGGCACACTCGTCGAGACGATACCAGTGCCCAAGCCAGAAACAACCCGTCCAAACATCACCATACTCAGCGCCACCGACCCCGACGCAGCAGCTTGAAGTGCCTGGCCTACGCACAACACCGACATGCCCACCATGGCACCACGGCGACGGCCGAGCAGGTCCGTCGCGGGACGGGAGAAGAAGACGTAACTCAGCCATGTGCCGAGGTAGTAGATGGCCGTGATGAGGCCGCGCCTATACGGGCCATAGCCAGGAATGGTCTCGCGGAAGCCTGGATGAGCGAGGACCGAGGCGAGAACGCCAACGTTGTATCTTTGCAGTGTTAGTAAGTGGCACTCCGGAGCCAGTTCTCCGATCCCCAAATCGATGAACTTCACTTGGTAAAGAGACTTGATCTCTGCGATATCACGCTAAGCTACAGCCGACATCCACTCGGGTTCGTGTGTATCGACGAGAGCTGGAACTCGAAAGGGCTTACCCCCAGACAAACGAGCCAAGAGCAAGCAACAGACTCAAGAAATGCAAGCGCGACGAGGCCTTTGAGAAGCCCTGGCCCAGGCCCTTGATTCCATTCATGATCGACAATCAATTCCTATTCTCCGAATGCACTCCTTTTTGTGCCGCAGAATGGTCTGGAAAACAGGGCAAAGACCCGATTCGATGGGTTGGCGGCACTGGTACCTTTCTTATTCCCGAGCAAACCAACAAACTGCGACGACTCGAACCTGAAACAATCGGAATGGTAGTTCCGTGATGAGCTTGTTGATTGATGACGAAAAAAAAAGCCTGCCAAGTGCCAACTTCCTTTTTGATTTCCAAGAGTGGCCGGGCTGGTTATGCTCATACGAGGCTTGTCCATATAATTGCAGTGGGTTTTCGAAGTGAGCACTGGACGGGAAATGGGCTCACTTGGTGTCATTGTCGAGACTGTGCACTGCTGTGAGCTCTTCTTTCCCCGGATCTGCACCCCTAGTTGCGTCACCTGGATCACTCACATGCAACTCGTCCCCGCGCACCGTGGGCGCCGCCACAGTGAGGGGATTGGTAGGAACCGAAGCTGAGCTGACGAAGGGGCTGATCAGAACCGAATGGGACGACTTCTGTAAATAAATATCCATCGGAACGAAAGGTGCGGGGGTTTTGACTAACACACATCTCAACGACAAGCAGTTGGGACTTGGGAGTTGTAATGGGACACGCCACGCATATCACTAACAATGCGCGGAATTCCATTCCGGGACAGCTCCCCGCAATTTTTCATCTGTTTGCAAAGAGTTCGAGGCCGGCCTTGGTTATTGATTGAATGATGGGCGGCTGGTTTCAGGTTTCATTCCCGAATCGAAAAGTGATGTTTGCAGCCCCCCATAGGAGAACTCACGATGTTTGTCTGTCCCATTTTGTGAACTTGATACGTGACGGCGGCAACGATAACGTCCAGTCAGCATTTACCCACCATGCATCACACACAGCCATCGGACCTTTCCAAGAGAAGGGGGAAAAAAGCAAAGACTTTCTATGTAAACCTTCGAGTATCGATTGGGAACAAAGGGGTGGGGAAAGGGAGCGCTTATACTTGATGCTTACCATTTGCTCACGGCATCCACTCGGCGGCTTCGCAAGCTCACGCCATTTGCCCTGGAAATGGCACTTGGACAAATGGTTTACCTGGAGGTCGCCCCATACATCTCGTGCATTGCACGATGCCGTGACGGACAGATGCTGGTTCGGTACCTGCATCCGTCAGCAAGGGTTGTGGGACATGTCTAGAATAGGACGGGCAATTTTTGCACATTCGTGGTCTCGGAAGATACCTACATTCCAAGACGCAATGCCAAGTCCAGAATGTTTTGGATTTGGGGGGGCAGCAAGCCGGCCGCGGCGAGTGCCTGAATCAAACAAACAAGTCAGGTACACAAGCTGGTTGATGGCTTGCGGATGGCGTCACCACTCAATGACGGAATCGACTGAAGCGGCTTACAATGAACGCGGCAGGAGGCAGGAGGTCAGTGGCAAACGCTCCAACGTTCCTTGTGTTGTGAGGTTTCAAGTAGTATTTCCTTCCCCCGTTCTCAGGTGAAATAGATGTGAAAGGGAAGTGACGGCCCAGATGGATATAACCAGACTCATCATGAGCCTCGTCTCCCTCCTTTGATGAGCTCTGTCGGTGAGTTCTGTCATTAGATTCTCAAAGTTGCTGGACGACTTGCTTTTCTCCAAGATACCACACTCACGCTCACTATCAGAACAATCATGTCTGCTTCCCAACGTACACTTCAGCCATGAAGATGGAGATAGATCCACACGTGGTTTACCATACAGTACATCACCTACCTCTACCCCTTTCTGAGGACCCCCAGTCACTAACTACCCGATAGCATACCCTTCCCAACATGAAATCCACGACCATCATGGCCCCGAATTGGCCCTACCTCTATTACCAACCCCCCAGAAAACCGAATCTATCTCCTGGATCGATCTACCCAATAGAAGCCAGCTTCTTATCCTCTCGCTCTGCCGCCTCTCCGGTTCTCTATCCAAGTTTTTCCTCCTCCCATACCTCTTTCATCTCGTCCGCTCCGCTGTCTCCCCATCCAGTACTCCCAGCTTAGCCGCGGCAAACGATGACATAGTTACTTACTACATCACCATTCCCACCACGGCCCTAGTGTCGACTTACTCCGGCATGCTAGTGGCTTGTTTTCCGTTGGCTCAACTACTTGCCTTGTTTCTTCCCTGGGGAAGAAATGGTGGGAAACTCCCCATCATATGGCGTCTATCCATCTCAACAGTTGCAAGCCTGGCGTTTGGGCTTGGTCGGTCGTTTTGGGCTTTGTTGTTTTGGAGAATGGTGATGGGACTGGCGAGTGGGAATGAGGAGGGGCTGAGGAGTATGGCGGGTAAAGTTGCTGGTCAGGAGGAGAAGAAGTATCGGGATAAGGCTTGCCAAGCATTGTCGATGGTGGGTAACCTAGGGATGGTAGCTGGGCTGGCGATGGGTGGGCTTTTGGCCGAGCCGGTGAAGGCATTCCCGGGGTTATTTGGTTCAGAAGGGGCGTTAAACTGGAATGGGAGTGAGGAGGGAGTGAGCTGGATGGTTCAATACCCATTTGCGTTGCCCTCGGTGGTGAACGCCATGTTGACTGGTGTAGTGGCGGCGATAGCTGCAGGATGGTTGAGGGAGACGATACCTGAGCAAGACCAGGTCGAAGATGGCATCGGGCATTCCTCGCAGAGGCCATACATCCTTCTCAACTACACTTCAACACTTCTCGCCTCCCCTTACGCCGAAAAAAGTACACCCAACCCCCCCCTCCTTTCCGCCCTCACAACCCGTACTCTCCCCTCCTTGATCTCCTCTTTTCTCCTAACCCTCCACATCTCCGCCTTCACCTTCATTCTCCCCCTTCACATCTCCACCCCTGCTTCACCTTACAGTCCTCTCTTGTCAACCTCCTTCCACTCCCTAGTGCCCACCCTCTTCCGCTTCACCGGGGGACTTTCCCTCTCACCCCTTGTGATCTCTCTCTACCTCACCCTCTTCGGGCTTCTCGGCCTCCTCTTTCGAGGGTTCATCTACCCCCGATGGCAAAACCGGCTCAGCACCATGGGCTTGTTTGAGCTCTCGCTAGCTATCTTTCCCTTTGTGTATTTGGTAACTCCTTACCTTTCTTTGTTCTCTTGGGGTCACCAGGATACCACAGAGGGGTGTGCCGAGATCATGAAGTGGATGGCTTTAGGGGTGGTAATAGGCGGACAGACGCTGGCCATGACGATGGCGGTGCCTAGTGCTGAAATCTTGCTTGCTGAGTCGGCACCGTCGGAGGAGGGGATGCGGAACAGGGTGCAGGAGGTGGGAAACATGGTGACGAGCCTGGCGAGCGTAGTTGGACCGGTCGTTGGAGGCGTGGTGTATGCGAAAGGGGTAAGAGAGGGGGTGGTGGGTGCTGTTTGGTGGTTCTATTTGGCTGTTGTGGCGGTTGTGGCGGCGGGGTGGTGTTTGTGCTTTCAGGGGAGAGTATATGAAGAGCCCGTGGATGATGAGAAGAGGTAAACGTGAGTGACTCAGGGTGTGTGAACACATTTTCAACGGCGTTGATGGTTGGGATTTGGTCAGCCTTTTGCTTCTGTATGAGTGCAGCTTTTTCATGATGGATGACTGAACACTAGCAGTATATGGCTCTGTAACGTGTGTAGGAGAGTACAGCAAAAAGCGACATAACTTGACAATTCACAAGTCGACAGCTGTACAGATCTATCTTCTCGTTACTAAATCACACCATGACAATGACATGCACTTCCTTTTCACCCCCCGTACCACCACCCTCCTGACGAAAACCCCTCTTTACAACTCAGATTAACAAACCACATCATTCCCTCCAAGTCAAGTCGCCTCACCCGCAGCCAGCGCAGCTACCTTGTTCGCAAAGTCCGCATTCTTCGCCACCGCCAAATCATAAGTCGGGTGTCCCAAACTATCATGAATGCCAAAGGTAGACAGTACATCCGCCGGCGTGTCAACCTTGGTGTTTCCGTACGCATAGGCCAGCGTAGTCTGGTACTCCGGGTCAATGTTGTTGATACCCGTGGACTCATCCCCCCAGGACGAGCAGCCGGTGCACTTGGCCGTGACCTGGAAGTGCGTCGCGTTGACGTGCGTGCCCTTTTTCAGAACGGTGTAGTGCGAGCTGGTATAGATGGGCGGGGAGTAGTAGCCGCTGTTGGTGTGGTAGTGGTGGTGTTAGTTTTGTGGTGAGTGGGTGCCTCAGAACAAGATGGATGATGGAAGAGGGGACCCTAAAGAAAGGGTGCTGGTTGGTTGGTTGGTTGGTTGGTTGGTGGATTGGGAATGGGACGGGGGAGGAAACGTACTAAGCAATTCTTGGAGAGAGGACGACGTCCTTGCCGTTCGCCCAGGCGATGCCAAGTGGGTTGTAAGTCATGTGGCCGCCCCAGGCAAAGCCCGCCCAGCCGACGTCGATGGGTGCGACGATCTGGAGGACGGTTTCGTAGATGAGGTCGGCGGGAATGACGTCGGGTATGGCGACGCGGAAGATGATGCTGCGGTCGCTGGTGTAGGAGGCGAAAGTCAGGCCTGTGTCGGCATCTGCGTAGACGCTGGAGTCTGGCTCGAACTGTCTGGGGGCTTTCGGTAAAGGTTACATAGGTTTCTTCAGTATAGGGTTCGAGATGAGTGGTCTTACTGAGAGCTGGCTTGCCGACTCCTAGGAGGCCAGCTAGGCTTGTGGCTACTTGTGAAAGATGCATGTTGGAGTCTCTGGTCTGCTTACGTACGGTTCATCTATGAAAGACGCGGAGGACACCGAGTACAGCGTGGAAGAGACGCGGGAACAGAGGCCACATGGGAAGTTTTATAGTGTGCTTGAGAGATCAAGGGCCAAGTGATAAGTCCACAATGCTAGGCTGGGATGTGTCCTGGAGCCTGGAGGATCGATTCCATTGATACAAAAGCATAAAATGAAATATGCACCATTGTTGGATGCTACCAAGACAACAAGCTCGGCTTGGAGCTACTACCTCAGCATGCACTTGCGGCCGGACAACCAGACCGTCGAGGCCAGGCGGGAAATGAAGAGAAGAGCTGATCCAGACTCGGAGGCTACTTCAGTTTAGACGGCTGACACGATAGGATTGACATATGACTGACATCAACATGCTCATCGTCATAGATGGTCTGCCACTTATTCACCGGGTTCAAGAAATCAGCATGTTCCTTTTCCTGTCGGGTTTGAAGGTTGCCTGTTGAAGACTTGTAAAGCTACAACCCACACTTGAAATCACCTCCACTTGAAGATTGTGAGAGGATGTGAACGCATCAGCGTGATAACTTGACGTCTTGCTTAACGGCTGGATATGACTCGGTGTTGATTGGAAAGGTTAAAGTGGTTATTACCAGGATATATATGGCTTTCAGACGTGGCGTAAATAGCCAGAAACGGGACGAAGGATTTCAGTTACGTTTGGTTCGCGCCGAGAAATACTTTGAAGCAACTGAGCCACGAGATGCGGGACGAGAGAAAGTGATGTGGCCGTATGAGGATCTTTACCTGGTTTAGGCTGATGAATGTGGTTCGTAGATAGAGTTCCGATATATGAACTGGTCCAGAATAGACCCCAAGTAGGAAAATGTGAAGGCGGGATGCAAGGGATGACTGCTTATAACATCTTGGCATTGCTCCAAAATACAGTGACGAGCTTCCCAGAGGACCAAGATTGCGGTGGCATGCATTTTCTTCGTTGGCTTTTCGTCAGCGGCAGAGTCTGATACGGACACGGTAAGTTGTTCTCGGTATAGCTATTCTCTCTGGACCACGAGAATTCTCTCTGGACCATGAGATGGGCGCAAATTTGGTCGTCTTCCCGAGTGTTCTATTGGTATCGTCGAGTGTCCAGTAATGACATCCTCGTCCAAAATAGACGGGAACGGACGAAACCCGGGCACTGGAGGAAAGGTTCGCCAGAGTTAAGCGATAGTGGAAAGCCCCAGGGAAACGAAGCAAAGAAGAAAAGGGCACGCTATCGCTAATATGGGAGGAAATCGGCTTTGAAATTCCCAACTTCGGGTTGTCATCAATCTCACCATTCATATTTCTTTCTCCTCATGGTGAAGCGAAGCCAAATCGGAGACGATATTGACAAAGAAACACTGCGTCAAGACGAGGGCCTCTTTGAAGATAAGGCAAAGATACTACTTGATTTTAGGCTTGTTGGTGACATGATATCATCGCTATAGGAAGGTTCCGGTCAAAGAGGCGTCGAGCATCACCAAAAGTGGTCGAGGTGAAGAGGAGAGAAATCAGTTGCCGCGTCAAAGTGGAAATCTTGACCACAAGCCAGTGTGTGCAGGTCCGCGCTCGAAACTGCACCAAGATCCCACCAAACGGCGTGCTTTACATACACTGAGGCGGGGGTACATATCTCCGACAGCGGACGCTCCCCCGCATTTAGCGCTATTTTTTCAGGGAACTGAGGGCCTAGGCTTCCCCAATCCAGGCACGAGCATTATTTCTTGACAGGTTGGAGATTCTCATCAACACACCTGCTTATTTAAGGCGTCTGTCAAGGCATGATGTTTGCCGAGTATCATGTTCTATGTTGAAGCCACCACTTCCGCCCCTACTTCACTCTCCTGGCTCCTTCCACTCCACTTTACTATCAAATAAGAAGCCCTTTCCATGAACGCCGGCACTCGCGCATAGTAGCAATGGATTCTTTTCGTGGCTTATTAGTAATCGAAACCTTTCCAACCGTAACACCAAGCCATACTCCCGTTCGATTCTCCAATTTGATCTTGTGTAGTGAAGTTGTATTACTAAGGAGAAGATGTAAGCATTACCAGGGGAAAGAATGAAAATATGAAAAAGGAGCCACGAAAGAAAGAAGAAAGACCATTTCTTTCATCCCTTAAACAAGAGATCTTCGATCCAGCTGTTTGGTTCAACATACCCTTAACAATCTCTGCTGAAAGACCAGTATATATAGTGTAAGCGCACCTCGTGGGTGTAAATTTCATCTTGGTTCGCCAACGTCCTTCCAACATCATGCTAGTGACCCTGTTGAAAGATCTTCCCTTCCCGACAGGGTCCAGACCCGTCCACCAGGCCAAAGGGGGCTAGAACGATGAAGCTATGTATTCGGTGGCCCCACGAGATCCTCACGCATCACCACCGATTGTGGAGGTTTCACGAACTTCTAGAACCCCACTTCCCGTCCCATCGATAGGCCACGACCCGACAGCTCCGGAGGGCCCCGCAATAAAAGTAACTGAAGCTCCCCCTCCTCTCTTCACCAACTGACAGCTCACTCTGATAGCTCCTCAGCTTCATCTTCAGTCTGAACAGAAGAAACCGAAGAAGCCGTTTACCCTCAGAGAAACCTACTCACAAACGGCCCTCCACCTCACATTAAAAACATCACCACCATGGCGCCATCCACAACCGCCCCAAAGGCTCCCCTCACCTCAACCCTCCCTCCGCTCCTCCTCGGCACCGCCACCTTCAACACGCAATACGTTCCCGACCCTCACTCACTCCCCTACCGCTCCATCGTCGCGCGCGCCATCGCCCTAGGCGTGCGTGGTTTCGACACCTCGCCTTACTACGGCCCCTCCGAGACTCTCCTCGGTGACGCCCTCCACACTCTCTTCACCTCTGAAACCAACCCGCTCCCGCGCGAGGACGTCTTCATCGTCACCAAGGCCGGCCGCATAGCCGGCGACGAGTTCGACTACTCCCCCTCTTGGGTGCGCTACAGCATCTACCGGAGCTTACAAAGACTGCACACCGAGTATCTCGATTTGGTGTACATGCATGACGTCGAGTTCGTTTCCCCGCAAGAAGTGTTGGGTGCGGTCCAGGAGCTGAGGCGGTTGCGGGATGAGGAAGGGTTGATCAGACATGTTGGGATCAGTGGATTCCCCGTCAAGGTCCTGGCGGAGTTGGCGGAGATGATTCTCCAAGAAACGGGAGAGCCGTTGGATGCCGTGTTGAGTTATGGGCATTTTACGGTGCAGAATCGCTTGTTGAGTGTGGAGGAGTTCCTTGCTGATAAGAAGAGGGAGCAAAAGAAGGAGCAGGAGCAAGGGGAGGAAAGCAGTGTGTTGGGGAGGTTCAAGAAGGCTGGGGTGGAGGTCATTCTCAATGCGTCCATGTTGGGTATGGGGTTGTTGACGCAAAAGGGAATCCCGCCTAACCCGGAATCAAAGGAGAGCCCGTTGGTCAAGTGGCATCCGTCGCCGCCGGAGCTGAGGATTGCGTGCAAGAAGCTGGGCGAGTTGGCGGCGGCCAAGGGCGAGAGGCTGGAGAGTGTGGCGATCCGCTGGGCGCTGGAGGAGTGGGCGAGGGTGGGCGCGGAGGTTGGGGTTGGTGTTGATGCTGAGCCTGGGTCCTCGTTGAAGGTGGGCTCGACGGTGTGCGGTGTCTCATCCATTCCTGAGTTGGAGGAAACGGTCGCGGAGTGGAATGACGTGTTGGAAGGTTTGAAGAAGGTGGCGGCGGCTGATGGAAAGGAAGAGGGTCGCATATATGGATCAGAGCGTCAGGAGAAGATACTGAAGTTGGTGGAGGACGAGATGTGGCCAGCCCTAGGTGATTGGATTGACTTTGCCTGGGCCAGTCCAGGGGATGGCTATGTCAACACCAGGCGGCCCGAAGATAAGGGCAGGGTTCCCGATGATGGCGTAATAGCTGCGCATGAAGAGAGGGTCAAGAACAAGAAGTAAAGGTTGTGTTGAAGTATACATCTGACGAAGAATGGGGGTAAGTGAGTGGCATGCGACTCAGTAGATGATGTATAAGCTGCTTTCTCTCCCGCCCTCGAGTTTTCCCTAGACTAGAGTCAGACGTGTGTCACTGAAGCATTCCGTGGGATGCTGTGGGACGCAAGCGGACTCTGAATTTATAAGTCTACATGCGACAGCGAGATGTATGCACAGTCAGTACGTAAACCCATGTTCACCTTGATTATCTATTCAAGGCCGAGGAATGCTAACACCAACTGCAGGCCTCGGAAGCTCTTCAAATGATGCAAATATGACATGCGTAAGATGTGAGTTAGCGGTGCGTGGCGCTTAAGCAACGAATGAGCGGTAAAGTTTGCGAATTGGGCTTCCAACTGCACAGTGAAAGATGTCCTATAACAAGTAGGAAACTAAAGGGCAATATGGGAAGCATTCAGCGTCCTTTCGCCATGTTTATTCTTACAGTAAGGGTTGACAATTATACATAGATACTACACAGGCAGACAATGCTTCAAACCTCTTGATGCTTGATCCTTCCATCATCCTTTACTTCCTACACATGCATCGGAACCGTTCACAAGAAATTAATACCAACACCGACCTGCAGTCCCTTTCTGGCTTCCTCGCCTCTCCTTACCACCAACGGCAGGCTGAAGTTCAACTCAAACCTCGCCACGGGGTGCGCATACACCAGACCAAAGCCAGCCGCAACGCTGGGCAGGCCATTCGCCAACTCCGCCACCGCGCTCTTCATGCCACTCGCAACAGCCTTGGAATCCAACGATACCGAACCCTCGGCCGCCTTCTTTCCCTGCAGCGCAACCAAACGGCCGCCGTTGGCGAAAAGCTGCAGCCGCAAGGGGGAGGTAGGACCAGCCCTGGGAAGCGGTAGAAGCATGTTGACGGATCCAGCAGCATAGACGTCACCGCCAACGGAGTCGGCGCCGTCATGAGGGCCGAGGCCGCCCATGCTGAAACCGCGGACATCAGTGGGGCCGCCGAGCTGGAAGCGATCGTTAATGCGGCTAGGGGCAACGGAGGTGCTGGAGAGGGAGTAGCCCATGGGCAGAGGGTAGAGGAGGCCAGCACGGAAGCCGGCGCCGACGGAGACACCGGGAAGTGGGAGGGCCTGGGCGGCAGCGAGTTCGACTTCGGACTTGGCGAAAGAAACGTCACCCTTCAAGGGACCCCAACCGGCAAGCTCGGAGGCGGTGCGCAAAAGGTAGCCGGTCTGGGGAAGCATGGGGTTATCACGGCGGTCGCGGGTAAAGGTGTGGGTGATGGAGCTCTTGAGGGAGTCACCGGCATCGGCGCGGACGGTAGGCGAGGCGGAGGCGGAGAGGCCGGTCAGCTGGCGCCAGACACCAGAGTAGCTGAGCGCGTGGTCATCGCCATTGTCGGTCGACCAGGCGAGGCGGAGGTTGCCGCCGGTAAGGTGCTCATCGTGCGATGCCCAGGGCTTGTGGGTAGATGAGCGCAGAGCCTCGAGCGCAAGACGGATATCGGGGTTGCCGTTCACTGGGGTGGAGAAGACGGCGTTGTAAGCGGACCGCGTACGGGTGCCGGCAGCAGCGTTGACGGAAAGGGTCTCGGCACCGCCGAAAATGTTGCGCAGAACGGCATTGGTGTAAGCGGAGCCCTCGGCGTTGCCAAAATCAGTACCGGCTTTGAAGACGAGGCGGGATTGTTCCTTGACGCGGATGGAGACATCGAGCTCGGTGCGGTCGGTGGGGGACTGGAACTGCTCTGCTTGGTTTTGGCGGGCATCGGAGATGAAGACACCAAAACCATCCTCCTTGAAGATGCCTGTCGGGAGTAAAGCGCAGGTTAGAGGGTGCTGACTTTGGGGAATTGCCTTTATTCGGGTGGGAGGAGGAGAAGGAGGAGGAGTGGGCGCGCACCGAAACGGGTAAGCTTCTGGGTGGCCGTGCTGATGCGAGCGAGGGCATCGCCTAGGGTAGTAGCAGGGCTAGTGGTTTCCTCGATAATGGGTTTGAAGACGTGGTCGAGAAGGCCACGGCGGGTGTTGTTGGCGCCATGGATCTCGATGGAGTTGACGGTCGCGGGGGTAAGCAGATGGTCCTCGATCTGGGTTGGGGGAGAGAGAGGTTAGCCGGACGATGACTGCAGGGACAGTGGAAGGGCTGCCTCAGGATCGGATCCCATACGATGGGGTTCGGCACCTGGTATGGCTGAGGCTCCTTGGGCTCGGTAACGACGGCAGCAGCCTTTTGGTGGACGATGGTAGCGGCCTTGTCAATCTTCGCGGTGGCAGCCTCGACCTGACGATTCCAGGACTTGGATCAGGAATTGGCCACTCGAATTGGCGCAATTGAGACGGTTACAAGGGACAGATGCTTACCGGATTGCCGAGGGCACTTGAAGAGGAGGCCATTGCAGCTTCTCGCCTGAGTGGGTTGGCGACTTGTTGAGGTCGGGATGTTCTCGACTCTCTCAATATTTTGGTCCCGAACTGACTGCAACCATGGACCAGCTTCAAGCCGTCAATTCGGCTTCGGGTGCTGTCGGGGGATCCATCAGTAACCGTCGTCACTACCTACGTAACCGTGTGGCTAGTGCTGCTGGTGGAATGCCGGCACGCTGTGGCTGACGTACATTGAGATTGAGAGGCGGCCATGGAGATCTTTTCCGGGGACCCCTTGCTTCCAGCGACAAAGGGCACCATGGATTAGGTTGCGGCCAGATCCACTCTGAATGGACTAGACCTCGATTGGGTCCAGCGTCCGGTCCAGTTGTTGGTTTCACTTTTTTTGGGAAATGGAGATTGGAGGTCGCTTGCTTGCCGTGTGTTTCCCCCCCAACTCCACAATGCTTTACCCCGTGAGCCCGTGCCGTGCCACCACTGTCCGTCACTGTTCTCACTGACCTTCTGTCGCTAACCTTGACTGGACCTACCCACTACATACCACTTTCCACCTTCCATCCTAGAATAGAACATAACCAGACCACCATCACACTCATCCACCTACCTAGTATCCAACCACTACTACTACCTACCTAATCATCTACCCACTTCTAAACGTTACGTACAGTTCATCACCATCGTCACTCACCAGCGACTCGGATCACGTCGCTCTGCCGTCTCCAAAGTCGCCAAAAAATCCGACTCTCGATCGCTCATTAGAAGGCACTCCCCTTGTTCCACGACGGCCGATTCCTTTCCTGAGTTGTCATTCTTTGCCACACAGTCGCGGTCCGACATCATCTCGAGACATCGCCATCTGCGCAATTCACCATGGCTACACGTGCGGCACACAAGCGCGCAAGTCCACCAGATCCCATGGGCTTTGTTGAACATTGACTAATGTTTTTTTCTAGTTGACGCGCGAATACAAATCCATCACCGAGAACCCCCCGCCGTACATCACCGCCCACCCCTCCGAGTCCAACATCCTGGAGTAAGCATCTACCACTGTCAGCCTCGCTTTTATCTGGCCAGCGGCTGACGTAAAGTTCTGCAGATGGCATTACATCATCACAGGACCCGAGAACACTCCTTACCACGGCGGCCAATACTGGGGCACGCTCATCTTCCCGCCCAACTACCCCTTCGCTCCTCCTGCGATTCGTATGCACACTCCTTCGGGCCGCTTCACACCCTCGAGCCGACTATGTCTCTCCATTTCGGATTTCCACCCCAAATCCTTCAACCCGGCCTGGGAAGTCTCGACGATCCTCATTGGCCTACTATCATTCATGACCTCCGAAGAGATGACAACGGGCTCCGTCTCGGCCACCGAAACGGAACGCAAGTTTCACGCCGCGCGCTCACGATGGTGGAACTCGACGGGTGGCGGCTCCCATCTCCGACCGAACTGCGCAGCGGGAAAAGGCAACGTGAAGGCTGGCGACGGCGGCGCCAAGTTCAGGTCGGAGTGGCCCGAGGTGGACGCTGAGAACTGGAGGTGGATCAAGGAAAACAACATTGACCCAGCGACGGGGAACAGGCCGGAGCCGGCGAACGCGTCGTCGTGCGGGCCTCAACTGGGTATCGCTGGCAGCAGCGGTGGTCAGGCTCACGCTGTTGTGGACGTGGTTATGCAGCAGAGAGACGCGGGTCAGGGGTGGATGTCGAGGCATAAGTGGCTGCTGGCGGGATCCTTTTTCTTCTTTTACGTATTGATGGTGAGGATCTTTGGCGAGGCCTGAGGGTTGAGGAATCTTGGGAGGGCGGACTAGCAAGCAGAAGGAACGATCACCTTCAGCGAAGGATGCCCTTCATCTTCCGACGATACCATCGCACATCCGAAACGAACTCGAGTCACGGCCGTCAGTCAGTGGATTCTTGTGGATTTAAGACATCCGTGGGGTTTTTTTTTTTTTTTTTTTTTTTTTTTTTTTTGGCATAAAGTAGTACGTACGTCTCACACTCTCTCGTCTCTCTATCCCAAAATCTCGAAATCACATGGGGCTGAGCATCTATGGGGGTACGAGTCCGGCGATATCCAATGAAGTGGGGAGCGAAGCACGGGTATGTGCATCATTTCAACCAAATACACATTGACAATTCCCCAGATGCAATAAAGGATATTCTTGTTCTATTCATCGACGATTCGAGACATAAAAATCAATCGTCCTCCACTCCCTCCAAAGTTCCCGTTCCCCGCGTGCGCTCTTCCTTTTCTTTTCCCAACATCATTCTATACGAGGAGCAAACATTACATTGTCATGAGTATAACCAAAATGTCAACTTGTTCGAAGACGGACAAGTCTTGAAGAGAAGAGAAATTGTTGCATATCGCTGGGCCTTTTAAAAGAAAGAAGACAAATCGCTGAGAAATGCTAGGTTAAACCAATTGGGAACCGCGAGGGGCATTTCCAAAAGACAGAAGTAAAGGAAAAACGGGCGAGGTGGAAGGGGGGGTGTTTAGATGTATAGTGTAGTGTAGGGTGGTATTTTGTGAAGATGAGATATGTGTTTCGTAAACAAAGATTCGGAACACCGTAAAATAAATGCATAATGACCATCAACTTGAACCCATTGTGAGACGGATATCTCTTCTTCTTCTTCTTTTTCTTCTTCGCTTCTTCTTCAACGCGTGAATTATCTAATCCTCAATCGTCTCCTCGTAAGTGGTGGGGTAACTCTGGGGGCGGTCTATAGAACGTATGTTGTATGTATCTTGGATTATGGGCTTCTTTTTTTTTGTTATTGATTTTTTTTCTTGATGTTTTGGGGTTTAGTGAGAGAGAGAGAGATTACTCCTTCTTTTGCTTCTTGAGGAAGCCAAAGATGCCGTTCTTCTTGGGCACGCGGACGAGCCAGTAGACTGCGAGGGCGGCAAGGATGTTGAAGGCGATGTAGGCAAACAGGATGCTATTGTTGGAGAACAAGTTAGTAACTGTTATTGAAGATAAACAAGGGGGAAAAGGAGAGAGCAAAGAAAGAAGACATACCCAAAGTTGCGCCATCTATCGGCATAGGAGGACGACACACCAGCAAGGAAGGTGTTGGTCTTGTCAATGTAGCAGAAGCTGCACTCGTCCGTGGCGTCCGGGTTGAGGAGGTAACCACCAGTGGCCTTGATGTAGTCGGACATGTACTCCCCGCAGGTGCCGTTGAGGGGTTTGAACTTGAGATATTCGACATCCGCGCAACGCACGTCCGTGTTGGCCACACCGACCGACAACATGGCGCTGACCAAGTACGTGAAGGGGCTGACCCGGTACATAAAGATCCAGAAGCCGGGCATAGCCTGGGGACTGGCAAGGACACCACAGAAGATCAGGCAGAGGGAGAAGAGCAGCTGGGCAATGTTACCACCGGCCTCAGCGGTCTCAAAACCAGCAATCATAAAGTCGGTGAAGGTCGAGGTGAACCACATGAAGGCAAGGAGGAGCAGGAACATCAAAGCGCCACGCTCAGTGACTTGACCCATGGGCTCGGCGTTGCGGTACAGGCCGACGGGGTAGTACCAGCAGAAGTACATGATGGCGCCCATGAGCGCATTCCAGGGAAGCTCGACAATGATCTGGGAGAGCATGAAAACCTTCCAGCCGTAGACCTTGGAGGGGCGCTCACGAACCTCGTAAAGCGAACGCTGAACGACAAAGTGAGGCATGGTCTGCTGGACAAGCTGGCCGAAGATGGTGAGGAGGTTGAAGATGGCGAACATCTGGTTCTGGAGACCTTGGATGGTGTTGGGGGCGTTGTAGAAGACGAAACCGATAAACAAGGCGACGGAGATGCAGAGGGCGGTCTTGGAGTAGATGTACGACGGCGTACGCCAGTACTGCTGGAAGACACGGTAAGTAACCTCTCTGAGCTGGTCCAAGAAGGGAGCGGCGAATTCGCGGTAGCCACCAGCGTCACCATCCATTTCCAAAGCGTCCGCGTGGTTGGAGTTGTTCTTTAAACGTTGCAACTCCTCTTGGACAGCCTGGTACTCGGGGCTGGAGCGCCAAGCATCGTGCCAGTCAATTTCGGAGTGAGTTCCAGGAGCAGCACCGATTACCTCGAGCATCCACTCGGCGGGGTTGGCATCAGCCGGGCACTTAACACCGCTCTGGCGCTCAAAGTAAGAAGCCATAGTCTTGGAGTTCTTGCCAATATCACCAAAGTAAACGGTCTTACCACCCTTGGCCAGGAAAAGCAGACGATCGAAGCGCTGGAAAAGCATGGCCGAGGGCTGATGGATAGTGCATAGAATAGCCTGGCCGCTCTTGGTCAGCTTCTCGAGGAGGTCCAGAATAGCCCATGAAGTCTGAGAGTCGAGACCGGAAGTAGGCTCGTCAACGAAGAGAAGAAGAGGAGGCTTGGCGGCAAGTTCGACACCAATAGTCAGACGCTTTCTCTGCTCAACGTTCAAGCCTTCACCAGGGACACCGATGATGGCGTCGGCATACTCCTCCATATCAAGAAGCTTAATAACCTCATCGACATAAGCGAGCTTCTCGGCGCGGGGAACGTGAGCGGGTTGACGGAGGAGGGCGCTGAAGTTCAAGGCCTCACGAACGGTGGTGGTTTCGAGATGGAGATCCTGCTGTTGAACGTAACCGGTCTTGCGCTGGAACGAAGTATCGCGGGGCTTGCCATCAACCAGCATCTCACCGGTAATCACACCAACGTTGATACGGTCAGCCAGACAGTCGAGCAACGTGGTCTTTCCGGCTCCGGAGACACCCATAAGAGCGGTCAAAGTACCAGGCTTAACCCAGCCGTCAACGTTGTTCAGGATCTGACGAATTTCCTTCTTGATGGGAACATGGTAACAGACGTTGTTCCAATGGAAGACGCTGGTCTGGGCCTGCAAGAAACCAGCCTCCTTGTCGGAAGCGTTGCCATCGCTGACATGACCCTTGCCGGCAACCTGAACGCCACCAGACTCGGCATCGCCCTTGGTCTCCTTGAAGGAAGCAGGCTTGTAACCCCTGCGGAAGACGAGAACCTCACCCTTGCTCTTCTTGGCCGAAACAGCCTCGGCGGCAACAATGTAGGTGAAGAGGAAGAAGCAGATGAAGGCGATGATGATACCAAAGTTGCGCCACCTGTGGCTGTTGACGTAGTTGAAGCTTTCACGGAGGTAGTCATCTCCAAGAACGTAGTCCTGGCCCGTGACGGAACCAACGGCTGAGCAGACGCGGTTCAAGCTGCCGACGTTGGCGTACTTAGGCAATATGGGGCTAGGAACATAGGCAGAGCATTCGAACTTGCGCCCGACGAATTCGTTCAGCATCAAAGACTCGAAAGCATATGCGATGGGATCAATGTAGTTGATCCAACGGCACCAGCCAAGCATGTAAGTCGTAGGAATCGCAAAACCGGTGAAGATAACGAGCGCAAGGATGATGATGGCAGCGGGCACCATGGCCTGCGACAGCGTACGCGAGGAACTGGCGATGGTACGGAAGATCATCGACATGACGAGTACAGTGACGAAGGACACGAGCAGGAAGAAGAAGAACGGTCCCGGTTCTCGACGCAAGTTCGTCATGAAGTACAGCGTGACGTTGAAGACGATGGAGTTGGCGAGCTTGTAGGGCATATCGACAAGCATGGAAGCGACAGCTTCAGCGGACGGGTGGTACAGAGCATAACGAGCGTGTTTCTCGACAATCGGACGTTGAGCGTAGAGGGTCAGAATTTCGAGGGCCGACGAGAAAGCGTTCATGAGAATGGCAAAGAAGAGAAGAGCGCCGCGCCGGTAAAAGCTGTCCGTGTTGGATGGCAGGTTGTAGAAGACACTGGAGATGATGAGAGACATGATGAAGTTACCGATAAGAGAACCCATTGTGATACTAGGATCTCCTACCAGGCGTCGCCATCCTCGCCACAAGCACAACTGAATCTGTTGGATGTAGGAGAGTGTGAAGGGAGACTTGGCGCGCTGACCCTTGGCCTGCTGGGCCTTCTTGGAGGCGCGGAAAGCCTCAGCATCAGGTCCGTTAATGGGATGCTCCTTCTTGTACTCTTCAATCTCGACCTGGAGAGACTTGTACTCGGCACTATTCTTCCAGGCAGCAGCGAACTCGTCGGGTGTACGCGGAGCCTTGCCCTCGAAACCGGGGCGAACAATACGCTCTGTGGGACTGGTCATGGAGGTCAGGAAGTCGGGAGTGGTCTGGCGAGCAGGGCATTCGAAGCCCAAGTTGACAAAGTACTGCTTGGCCTCGTCGGCACGACCGAAGAAGATCTGGCGACCCTCATACAAGACAGCAGCCTTGTCAAAGAGGTCGTAGGCGCTCTGAGGGGCTTGGTAGATGGACACGCAGGCAGTGCTTCCGAAAAGCTCCGTCTGCAACCTGAGGGTCTTGACGAACTCGATGGCGTTGGCACTGTCGAGACCTCTGGTGCTGTTATCCCAGCACTGAAGGGGAGCACCAGAGAGCGCGGCCTCGGCAATGGAGACACGCTTTCTCTCACCACCCGAAACACCACGGATATACTCGTTACCGACACGAGTGTTGATGGTGTGGCTGATGCCGAACATGGCCATGACGACATCTCGGAGATGGTTGGAGAAGTCGGTCTTGGTGACGCCGTTGGGGATGTGACGAGGAGCACGGGCGCGAGCCGCAAAGGTCAAAGTCTCACCCACCGTCAACTGGGGGAAATGGGTATCGACTTCGGCAGAGTAGATGGCCTCACCACGGTGATGTGTGTGGATCTCCTTGGCGGTCATACCTAGACATTGTGTAAGCGAGACCAAGTCAACACAATAAAAAAGCACAACATACCTTGATAGTTGAAGTAGGACTGGTCGTCGATGAAGATGCCGTCATGCTCGCCGGCAATGGTTTTGAGGAAAGTTGTGCAGCCGGAACCAGGAGGGCCCAAAACAACCAACATCTCGCCCTTGCGCACAACACCGTCAAAGTCACGGAGAATGTCGATGCGGCGCTGTCGCCCCATACCAATGAGGCTGCGGACCTGGCTGAAGATTTCAAGGCCCACATTGAGAACATCCTTCTGGTAATCCGTGGCAGAGCCGAAACCGAAAACATTCAGGTTCTGGAAAGCGACGCCGGTAGTACGGAACTGATGGCCTTCGCCACTGACCTGCTCAACGATGGCCTTGGCCCAAGCACGAGAGTTGAAGTTGGGACCATTGGGGTTGAGTGGTGAGTTCTCGTCGTCGACCTGGAAGACAGTCTTTCCCTCGGGAACAGCAGCGTGGGACTGCGAAGTGTACTTGCGTGCCAGGGCGAGGACTTGGCTTGCGCGGCGGTTCTCCTCGACACGGGCCTCGTCCTCCTCGCAGGTGCTGTCACTGTCGTTGGCAAGCTGGGCATCCTTCTCCTTCCCAGAACGAACGGTGCTTCCGTCAGCCTCGGTCATGGATGTGGCCCGTGTTCCCGTCGTCATGTGGTCGTTATGAGAGTGTGAAGAGCCCGGCTCGGGATGAGTGGGTCCGGAAGGATTGGCGGCAACGGTTTCCTCCTCCTCCAAGTCGTGTGTCTGCCGGCGCCCAAGAGGTGCTCCGGAAGTCCGGGCTGTGTGGTCATAGTTCCCGAAGGAACCAGTGCCCATGAAGGACATGGGTGGTGATTTCTTTCTTGTCCAAAGGACTCGCTCCAATTACAATACGGTTATGTACTTAGTAGTAAGTCGATGATGATGAGATGAGATGAACTTCTGCCCTAACCCCAAGATGATCCTAGTGTAAGTGTCGATACGTGTCTTATGTTTGTTTGCTTGGCTGGTTGAAGCTGACAATGTTGAGTCGAGGTTGGCTGGGTTGGGGTGGGGGAGTTCGTCCGAAGAAAGTTGAGACTGAACGGGAAGGAGGACTTACAGGGCAGAGGGTGGCAGTTCAGATATTATACCTACGTATGCAGGCAAGAAAAGTCGCAATTATCGACCAAACCAGAAAAAGGAGAGGTGAAAGAGGATCTGCTGACACAGAAAGGAAGAGTCCGAGATCTACCAGGTCCAGAGATCAGAGGCAACAGGTTAGAACGTCGCCAAACCGCCGGACTATTAAAGACGACCAGAGTTGGAATGCAAAGATCCCCGGGCCTTTGGGGAACCTACCTTCTAGGTACCTAAAGGGGAGACGGGGTGCTCGCAGGCTCCGAAACTCTGAGAGAGGGTGGAGCCGTCCACTCTTTGTTGGAGAGCCTTCCCCGTCCGGGAGTCTTGAATACCGGGACTTGGGCGGTGCACCACTAGCAATATTAGGTACTGGTTACAATCTACCCTTTCTTGTTTCGGGATTTGGGGTCGTAGTGTAGACTTCTGGAGAAGTGGACGAAAATGGCAGCGACCCCGTTGGGCCCGTCCGCTCCCGTCGTCCCCCGTCAATCAGAGGGCCCCGTATACGAGAATAGGTCGAGTGACCAATGGATATTTACCCTCCTCGTTCGTCATTCTGAGCTAACAGAGGGCCATCATCGCAAGTGAGTTGCCTGCATTAGATGGTGTAGCGACCAGCAGCAAAAGCAGTCCGCTCAAGTAGCCATAGGGAGTGTGCCCTGAGAATTACTGCATAGTAGCCCGATGGACCCTACACTACTGAAATTCGGGGTCGCCCGTGTGTTCTAGTGTAGAGTTTGTTGGCTGGAAGACTTTAGCGTACTAGGTAAGCAAAGCCTCCATGATAGTGATGACGGGAGAATGAATCATACCGAACGAAGATCATTCAACCACTCCCGCCACAGAGATCTCGGGTTCCTTGGCGATGCCGAAGACCGCTCAATGTAGTGTACTTTGCAGTAGGGAGTTCGACTCCGAGCGGCCGCTCCGCTTCGTTACCTTGCGCCGCAGCAACTGGGTGAGGGGACTTGCTGATTCCCGACATGTTGTGGATTTTAACTTGTTGACGATACGTATTGCACCCTATCCATGCTTTGTGTTGGAGTGTAAAGTGGAAGGGTGGTGATGGCCCAAAATTCCGAATGCGTGTAAGTGAGTGGCTTGCTCGTTCTCCACAGCCCTCTCAGTACTCAGTATTGCAGAGACCCGACGCGTGTACGCACCTCAGTACACTACCCTTAAGCGCGTCCATACCTATCGATACACTAGAACTAAGTACCGCTAGGGTCGCAGCCGAGAAATCATATATTTCAGACGGGACCTATGTTCTTCCATCTCAGCCCTTCAGGTGAATCAGTGGTGTGAATCAGAATACCTACCTACCTGTGAAGTTGCTGCATTTTGATTAGCAGAGTTCAGCAACCCAATCAGATCGTCTGGACGCAGCTAACTAGAACATGGATGCTCTCACCGTCGTGTCCTGCATGTTGGATCGGATCAAGGGCTATCCGAAAATAATAAACGAATCAAGGAGGGGAGGGAGGACAAACATTGAAACAGAACGGCCTGGAATGGAACCACAGAGCTCAATCAATTCGAACAAATTCCCCGTCTGGGTCCCCTCCCCCGCCAGTGCCCAGTAGGGAGCATGCTTCGCTGGATGTTCGCTGGACCCGCCACGTGCTGGACAATCCACTCACAGCGATGGTAAATGGGCAGGTCTTTGGATTCCTTGCCCGCGCCCGCCAGACGACACGGTTTTTTCTTTTTTTCGTTGGATCTCTTCGGGGTCTTTCACCAGTCCGAACCCGCAACTTTGTCCAATTACCACAACCAAACATCAGCCCCAGCCGCCAACCCTCGATGCGACGCGCACCTCGAACTCTCACCGCAGGAATACCTCTAGTGTATGCCCGTCAGACACTCGGGCACTGATAGATTCCAGTCGCCCTTTTCCATATGCCAACATCAGGCAGGCATCAAATGGATTTCGGTGACAAGCACGGACCGCCAAAGAGTCTAGGCAGTGAGTGGCCTCACAAGGCTCGACAAACTGTCAACATGGATCTAGGAAAGAACTTGCCCTGTCGCTGCCCGTAGCATCATGCAGTTAGAATCCGGCATCTGGCACTGCCTTCCTTGAGCCGGGATCTCCCTCAATGCTATCTACCGTGGACTCACCGGTACCTTTTGGCGGGGATAGGCAATAAGCAGAGGTTATCGCGGACGGAAAGTTGCACTATCCCGACACTCTGGCGTGGCCCGGCTGCCTTCAAGACGGACCGCGAATAAACTGTCTGACCGTTGTTTTCTTCCCCCCCGGGCACCACAGACGGCTTCCCCAGTATCTGCTTACTGGTTCTTGGCGTGACCGGGTGTAACGGACCCTCCAGAGGGTCGCAGAGTCATTCTCGGGCTGGCGGACTCGACCCTCTTCCGAACGTTGAATATCTGTACTTGTAGACAAAAGTTTCTCGGAAGCATATACCATTCTCTACTTTACGCGGTTATGTCACCGACCCTCTTGCTAATTCGTCGTCCGGCGGCAACAGTCTCCTCGTCATCAGTCAGCTCTAAAATCTTTAAAAACAATATCGATGATCAGCCTGTCGCCTCCACTGAACTTCCCACAGCCTTTAACCCTAAATGGTTAGACGTCTTCCCGTCCAGGCCCTTCAGTAGTCTGTCAGGGACATGCCAGGTCTCGCACAACGATTACGAAACCGAAACCGAAGAACTCCCCACACCGTTTCCGCACCTTCCCAAGAAGTCGCATCGATTGCGGCTCACGTTTTTTCTTTTTTTATGACCCTGGATACGCTGTATTTAAACGACTTGGCCCTCTCCTCAAAGTTCCAAAACGAAAACGCTAAATCTTCCTTTCTCCCGGAGGCAGTTTGGCAAAGGTTCGTATCTCAATGATTCTAAATCAAATTGAAGCATAGGCCGACTCCATGTCCGGAAATATGGGCGTGGATAGATTATACGTATCAAACGCCTGGAACCGAGTCGACTGCCACGTTTTACGACTACACTACGTAGTATCACACACACGCAGCATATTTGCTGATCGGAAACAGACAGCTTCCATGGTGAGATCTTGTTAACCTATCTCTG
This sequence comes from Neurospora discreta FGSC 8579, assembly GCA_009805215.1. Taxonomy (NCBI): domain Eukaryota; kingdom Fungi; phylum Ascomycota; class Sordariomycetes; order Sordariales; family Sordariaceae; genus Neurospora; species Neurospora discreta. The sequence goes on from RANX01000010.1 coordinate 499,351, forward strand.
AGATGATCTTCCACTTGGACAGTTTTTAGTGTACGTACATCAGCAAAAACCCTTTGCTCATCTTTATTGGCAGTGCGCCTGTTCCCGGGTTGCACGGTGCCTATTCCACCAACCAAGTATTTATAATGTTTGATACGTGGAAATTTACTATTATCACCAACATCAAATGATCTATCAGACTCGCTCCATACAGCTCGAAGCAGAGTTCATATCGCCCTTTGGTCGCTCCTTGGGCAGCTTGATTCTTGGATTTATTCGTTTCTTACATCACCAACGACCCGATCCAAACATCCCTTATACATATACTACAAAGAGTCGCGGATCCTTTACCTATGCGCACTGTAGCACGCACACCAGATGATTTGCATGACGTCATACTTCATGACGATGGTGTGGGTGCATCATATATCGCATCACACATCATAGGAACGCACAAAAACAGTGGTGGCTTCCCTTCTATGCACAGAATCACCATCGTGCTGAAACAAATCACTGCGATTGTTATAGCTGAAGTTATTGAGCCCGCCTGTTTGTAGATGACAATCGCATGCGGGTGGTGCTACTACATCTCTTTCCCGGGAGCTCAGATTGAATGACTTTGCACTTTGGCCGTCTCGATTGCCTCAGTTACCAAAAAAAAAAAAAAAACAGAGTGAGTGGCTTGTGCTGACTACGTCTAGTGAATTGAGTTACTGATCTCGACGGCCGCTTCAAAGTTTACCCTAGTGCGTAGACATGACTTTAGATAGTCAAGACACAACCACACACGGTCAATAATGGCTACTTGGGCATGCCATAGACAGCAGAACGATAGCTTACGGTGTGAAAGCGACCACTGTGAAGTATTCTTCCTAGAAAATGCGTCAGCATGACTGGTGCAACAACACCGACATGGCGCAACTGGTACAGAAGCATGGAGAAGTTGTCCAGTGTGCTGACCTCTCAAAGAAAAGTCGCTCAAATTAAAATTCAACTTTATAGATTGTGATATGAGTGAAGGTTTGCGAAAGGAAGATTGATGTACGGCGGTCTGAGAACCCTTGCCCCCATTAACAGGAGCATCTGGAGATAGATGATGCGATGCCTGTCTTCACTTCTGTACCTTGATGAGTGAACCTGCTTCTACATGCATTACATGTTCTTCTGGGTCGATCCCGACGTCTGTGAAAAAGCTGTCAATGCAAAAGCTGCACTAACATGAGCAGCAAGTAGAAGCAGGTGTATTGTCATTTGTCCATTAAAACATGTATGGTAATAGCGTCCGCTGAGCATTGGTATGGGATACTTCAGGACCATGAAAAAGGAGTTGGAAGGATTCACCGAAGCGCCCTGCAACCTAGATACCTACTGAGTCACCATTACTTTTGATTGATTCTGCATTATTTCGAGGGTTATGGTACGTTGTCTACCCATCGGGCAGCAAAAGACTTGTAGATAGCGTTTCTCTATATGCAGCAAGCATTGTAGCAAGCCTACAGTTTCAGTTTTTGCTTTAAGCAAGCAAATGGTCAATATGCAAGGGTCCGAAGTCCACCTGTAGGGACAGCCCATCGAAACTTACGGATTCAGCCTCATGGCGATAGCATACGTATGATGAAATTGGATTGTTGGTTTTGTTTTCGTTGAGTCTCATTCAGAGGTAGCATCATGAATAGTTGCCGACGCCCTTGAACTCACTGTTCACCTGGTGACACACAACGTCTGCAAGTTCGCCTTGTGAACATCTCCCGGGAGCTGTGCCAGCAACATGGTTTGTATTACCTCGCCAAACAGCTCGCGAGTTCGCCCTTTCTTGAGTGTCACTGAGCTACTGTTACCGTCTTGATGAAACAATATTATCACCGAGGCCCGTTGCACATTCAAGTGTAGGATGCAGGACGAAGATTGACTCGTTGATGTTTTCCTGGTATATCATACTCTTAATGTCTCAGTAGCCTCAGAGCACAAACGTACGTTCGGATCTCAATGAGACTATCTTCGTTCCTAAATTTTGAGTCGTTGTGCTTGCTGACGGAGCTGGACAAGGCGTGATTCGCAGACCGCTTTCGTCGAACCGTGTGTCTTCTTGAAGAAATGACAGAATCTACCTTCCCAAGCCCTTTCGAACGGATGACTAGGGGGTTTCGGAGACAGAGCGTGAACGCGAGGAAAGTGACAGGGTGATCTTCAAGATGAAAATGTTGGCTCGCTGGTGATGCAGTTCCTATTAGTTGGCGATCGTCCACTGGCTAGAAATAGGTGTACTATTGTTAGTGCTACATCAGACGGTGCGTCGAATAACACCCAACTGAAGAGCGTCTGACCATCTTCCCGTTGAAAGAACACAATCGAGTTGCTGTAGGGCTGCGCAATCTGGAGAGTTGATTTGCTCGATACTAACAGTGTCGGATACACTGATTGAAAAAGGGTAAATGCCCTGAGAGCCATGGAAGGAAATGACGGCAGTGTTTCCATCCTCCCGAGGTCCTTTAAGAATTCCATGCCCTTACCGGCAGGCAATCTTGTGCCGCACATAAGTGGTACCTACCAGACGTAACCCTCTGGACCCCAACCCCGACCTCATTCAAACAAGCAAGTGGAATTTTGGTCCCTCCAGGCCAACTTTACCGATCCTTTTGTTTTCTTGTCATTCAGTTCAGGTTCCATTCTGATTTTTGTTAGCGAGTGGGTTCTACATGATACCGTCGCTGTACACTCACAGAGCTGTCAACGGAACGAGCAACACGAACGACAAGCGACCGTGCTGGCCTCGGTTGGTCTCTTTGTCGTGTTGGTTGTCAAGCACTTAACATTGTCTACCTCTCTGGGGTGATAAAAGTCTAAACGATTGGCATCAGGTCTCAACTTGCTCCCGTACAAGCACCCGAAACCCCTCCCTCGATTGGAACCTCCTCCCATCGGACTCCCATCGGACCGGAGATCGCTCCATCCGCCTCAAACCAGAGTCGCTTTCTCTGCTCCAGGGCGACTGACAACAGGTTCTCGTTGGACGCCGCCAGGATGAGCGCGCGTGCTGTAGCACCCCATTGGATCTAAACGCACCGACAGAGCTCCGCCATCTCCGGCAACGACGGCCCTCCGTCACCGTGCCTTGCCCTGCTTTCCAGTTCTGCTTCTCTCCTACCTTACCCTTGAGCTTTTGCATCCCGTCAACTGCCGAGCGCGAAAAATCCCACCTTGGACCCCGAATTCTCGGTTTGCTGTGTACTCTTTTTTCCTGTTCTGTAGCCCTGCGATCGCTTCCCAATATTTCAACATTATCTTCTTGCCGACCATATCGTCGTGTGGCGCTCCACCCTGCCCACCGTACCTGGTCCGCCCCGCGCACTGAAGCTTTTTGACATCTGACAACCCAGCAGACGGGAGCATCGACCTAGCGCACCCACTGCACGCGGCTGCTGCTGCTGGCAGGCTTGGCTTTGATTGATCTGCTCCGTCATTCTGATTAGCGGCCCCGCCAGCCGGAACGAATGCACCACCACCTCTTTCGACAAGACAACGACGATAGACACAACACGCCCATTGCTTCGCGACATCCTGCTTTGCATCTCTCATCGGCTCCCGGCGGGTCACATTAGCGCCTGTCGTCGCTATCACCATGGGAAACGCAAACACAAAGGAGGCCCGCGGCGATGACAGCGGCCGCCGTGGTCTCCACTCCGCCCTCGACGCCGGTATAGGCTCCTCGACACAGTCTGGCAGGGAGTCATCTAGGAGGAACCGCAACACCAGACACGATCTCACTGGACTTTTGGGGCGCGCTACAGGAGGCTCGAGCTCGCATGCCGATGAGCGCCATGAACGCAAGGAGACAAAGCAGGAGAGGGAGGCCAGGAGGCTGGAGAGGGAGCGCGTTGCCCGGCTGCAAGAGCGAGAGCGGAGCATGAAGGAGGAGCATGTCGACGGTGGCTATCTTGTCACCCTGGGTACCTATGTCGGGCCTGAGGACTTTAACAAACAGATCGTCAGGCAGTTGATGGTATGTGCGCTCAAAGCCATGGTTATAAACTCCTATCAAGCATCCCTAACTCGTGTCACCCCTCTAGATTGAGCGTAAGCTTGCTCCTTTTTGGCGAGGACTGAACGACTTCGACGAGAACTGGACCGAGCCTCAAATTATCGCTGCCGCGCGAGGCCTGCCGATTCCCGCTGCCGGCGAAACCCCCCCTGATGAGTTGATCCCACGACCGCGCTCACCCGCTTCACCGACCGACGCGAGCTCGAACATCAACCACCTCACAGTCCCAATTGGCGGTCGTAGCCTCTCCACAGCTTCTGAGCATAGCACATCCAATGCAGCCTCTGCGCAGCCCTCTCCAGGTTCCGGCAAAGGGAGCAGTTCGCCTTTCAAGCCCTCGCGAGGAAAGGCGATTGCTGCTGTCTTGGGAGGAGGAATTGGTCGCAATGGTTCGAGTACGGAAGTTGTGCCCCGCGAAATCATGTTACCCTACGACCCCTTCGTCAACGGACAACCCCTCGAAGTCTTCCTCTACAAGAATGCTACCGAATGTCCGATCTGCTTTTTGACATMCCCGCCGTACTTAAACCACACCCGCTGCTGCGACCAGCCTATTTGCAGCGAATGCTTCGTTCAGATCAAGCGGCCGGATCCGCATTTCCCAGAGGGACACAACGAGAACGACCCGAATAATAATCCTGAGGAATCCGCCGGGCTCTTGGTATCTGAGCCCGCCTGCTGCCCCTACTGCACGCAACCCGACTTTGGCGTGACTTATGAGCCGCCACCATTCCGCCGCGGCTTGACCTATGCCATTTCACCCCTAGCGCTCGGAAGTACAACCGCAGCCATGTCATCCGAAAGTTCGGTCAACTCAGGATCTCTGTCTCCCGGTGTCGCTTCACCAGGTGGCCGTCGTCGCAACCAGTCATTGTCTGCCAACGCACCAAATGTCGTTCTGACGGATAAAGTCCGGCCAGAATGGGCAACCAAGTTGCAGGCCGCACGGGCACACTTGGCGAGGCGCGCTGCTGCTGCAACAGCTTTACATACAGCCGCATTTTTGATGAACAACAACGAGTCCCGTGCGCTTAGGAGCCGTTTCGGGCGTCGGAATACCGGAGGCTCTGGGTCAGCATCGGCTACTCCTGGTAATGGCGATGAGAATAGGGGTACCAGCCCAGCTACTCCTGCTAATGCTGGTGCTACGGCCAATACAGATCGTGCTGCCGGTTCTGATGGCAACGGAAACCGACATAGCCGGTTGGAGGATCTAGAAGAGATGATGTTCGCAGAGGCTATTCGCTTATCCTTGGCTGCGGAAGAGGAGCGCAAGAAGAAGGCTGAGAAGGAGGAACAGAAGGAGGCAAAGAAACGCGAGAAGGAACGCGAGAAGGCAGAAAAGAAGGCAGAGAAGGCAGCAGCCAAAGCCGCAGCGAAACAGAGCGGACCCTATGAGGCAAGCCGCAGTGGGCACAGCTCGGCTAGTGGAAGTAGCCTGAGTCTACCTGGGCTGAGTTTCGGTAGGAAGCGTGGAAATAGTGCTGCCAGCAACCTCCGAGTCGAAGCCAGCGTAGCCAGCGCTATGGCATCCACGGGTGCCGTCATGACGTCGCCAGCAGCGCCCGGAGCGCTAGCGCCAGATTCGAACACCAAGGACAAGGGTAAGGCCGTTGATAGAAGTACGGGCCCGGCGAGTAACGATGCTCCTGCTTCCTCGCCTTCCGCTCGCCCCATTCCGTCTCCCCAGCCGATGGCTGGACCGTCGCATCTTCGCCAGATGAGCAGTGCCTCGTCTGCATCCTCGTCGGTGGGAGAAAGTAACCAGGGTAGCTATGTGCCGCCCACTAACCTCCAGGATCATCGCGGAAGCGGTCTCAGTCTAGGTGGCCGTTCTGGAGTCAGCGAAGACGGCGGCGAGCAGGACAGGGACCCAAGCACCAGCACAGAGCCCATGTTCAACTTCAGCAGTTTGGCCGAGGTAGTTGGCGTGAGCATCGAGGGCGAGCACGCCGGCAAGCGTCTCAGTCAAATCAATGCCGACGGGCAAGCGATCGAGGGACAAGATGATTCGCCAAAGTGTGGTGAAGGTGCTGGCGAGCATGTAGAGCATGTCTTCGATTCGCAGACGACCGGTATTTCGGAGCATGACTCGGAGATAAACTCGCAACCTCCCCGGTTAACTATCACGCTCGATTCGCCAGCGACATCGGTCGGGGACGTCAGTACTACCAGCGACTCGAAGCATGTCGGTAACGAGACAACTGTGGAGCATGCGACACAGGTTACGCTGTGATCGGTTGCTGGCAACGAAAACAAGAGGAATAGCAGAAAACAAGCACAGAAACCAAGAGCAAATGACCAGCACAGGCTAGGAAGAGCACCCGGGTACACAGAAGCAATTCAAATCGCAAGAGACAACAAGCTCTTGATACAGGAGTAGGAAATGCGAGGGAAGATTGATTAGGTTGAGAAGGAAAAGAAAGAGGAAGTAAAGAAGGATATTAGGCGTATGGGCGAGCAACACCGTTACCAATACCACCATCGAATCGCCAAGTTTGTCTGTATGTGCCTCGGAGGAAAAAGAAACATCTAGGAGGACCGATTGATTTTGTATATCCAACCACCACCTACTATCAGTTTTGTCTTGCCCACCACTGTTATCAACCACATCGCGCACACGGGTACTTTTTTTTCCGGTTCTTTTCTTTACTAGGAGATATGCAGCAACACCGAGAGACGGAGATGAAAAGCAGTTTGATGGTTGCTCATTGACCGTCGACGAATCTAAATTCTGAAGTCTTGCTCCTGGCCACTTTACATGGATGTTTTCTTACGTTTGGCATTTTGGCGTGGAAGTTGCTTAGGTAGGTTGCCATTGCGTTATTGTTTTTCGTTTAAAAACTGGGAGGGGGGATCTATGGATAGGAGAACGGAGAACCACCACGATCAAGGTACCTTATTTTGTGAGTGAGTCAGTAGTGAAGGAAATTCGACCATATCACAGACTACAGCGTACGATAATCGAGATTGTTTGGCTTTGAAGATGTCTGTGTTCGAATGTGTCAGGGAGAATGACTGATCTTCGCGCAACTACTCGTCGGTATATACTTACCTGGGCTCGTAAAGTATCATATTACAGAATTGTGTCGGTATCTTCTGTGTAAAGGTAGTTTGACATGACTTCCTTGTGCGGAACAAGGGAGGAGTGCGGGACAAGGGAGGAAGAAGTGGAAGTGATGGGCGAGGCAACATTAACAGTGCCCAGTTCCTGCTACGATGCGGGAGAGATTATGGAGGGGTTATGGGTACTGAATTAAAAGCGCTATTTCAACAAATAAAACCCCTTGTGGTGTAGTTGGATATCACGTTCGGCTGTAATTTTCTAGATTGTATACCGAAAGGTCACCGGCTCGATTCCGGTCGAGGGGAATTTCTTTTTTCGAACTTTTTGCTCCCCCTTTTCATAGTGTTGCACTGTGGCTCCCGTCGGCATTGCGCATGTCGACCAGGCCTTTTCTTATTTTTTTGTTTTTTTTCTTTGAATTGATCGCAAACGGGTCTCAAACTGATCGATATCCTGTCATAATCAACTTCTGACAGGCTATTCTCAAGTGCCTGAGAAGTGCAACATCGACATCTCTCTTTACTACTTCCCTCTTGAAGATGTATTCATCATCTTATAGGCTTATACGCTAGATTCCTTCCCATTGTCTTTCTCTCTCCTGTTCCATTGTCCATTGTCCACTCCATTGCTCCAATTCCCGATCTCCATCGTATATACATACTGTAGGTATCGCCCGGCTTCCCACTCCCGGCTCGGCGGTTCCGCTTTCAACCACATCCACTCAATCACTCACTCACTCACTCCACCACATCTCCGTCTGGGCAGGTGTCACCCAAATTCCCTCATCCCATCTTCCAACCCTTCCTTTTGGTCTTTATGAGCCATTTTCCCATTTTCCCTCTTCAACAAAAAATGGTAAATTGGGACCTTGGCGCAGTTGGCTAGCGCGCAGGTCTCATACTAATCACATGTATGATCTGACTGAAAATACCCCCCAAAAAACAGTCCAGAGTAATCCTGAGGTCGGGAGTTCGAGCCTCCCAGGTCCCAATCCCCCTTTTTTTTTTTTTTTTTTTTTTTTTTGCAACACTTTTTGTACCTTTTCTGGCACTTCTTCAAATCTATTATTATTGTTGGTGATCATGACTTGGAAAGTTATTCTTGTTTGCACTGTACAAGATATTGTTGTCCTCTTACTTACTATGAAGACAATCTTGGTAACGTACAGTATGTACTAACTAGCTTGCTGGAGCGGTGAATTATGGTTGGTGTGGATTGCTTTGGTTTTCTTTTGAAGTTGGTCGAAGCGCTGCCCTTGTAGTTATGATTGAGAACTCTTGGTGTTGACAGGAACGCACGGAATGGGTCATCACTCCGAGACGGTTTAGTGAACGGCAAATACACAGCAGTGTAATTCCACCATCTGTCATATTCCTTGTCGAGAACCCATTCATCTGGTTTTTGCGCCCTGCCACCTCAACTTCCTCTCCACAGCTACCCCCTCAGGAGCGTGCGTGCAGTGAGAAAAGGTGGCAGGCAGTGATAAGGAACGAAGCTCCAAGTCACCACCACGCTCGGTAAAGTTGTTTTTCCGTTGTGTGAATCAACGATCATGGTCGAAGTCGAATGTTCAAGTTCCGAAAGAGAGCCGTCGCATTGTCATCCCCCGTCCAAAGTGTTGCCTCGATGGCGTTCAAAGAACCTAGAAGCAGTCAGTAGTAATGACTCTCGCGAGTCGCCTGTAGTCAGTCACGAATGATAAGAAGGAACGGGGAGAAAAGAGGAAGGGCAGATTGATTGCGTGGGAAAGCCCCACTGGGCCTATGGATGAGAAGCCCCAAGCCCCCCTCCCCCGAAGGGCCGAGGGTAAAACCAACAATAGGAGAAGGGGAAGGGGGGTTTTGGGCTGCGGAGCTAAGTGAACTGAGAAACCGATGTTCAACCAAAAGTTTGCCGAGGCAAGCTTTGTTCACGCGCTTGCCGTTCTATGATAGTATACAGAAATCTGCTGGAGAGTAAGCATCGGCCCCAAAGAGGGCCCAGAGTTCAGTGATAAGAACTGATGGCAGAAAGCTGAATGCGCTTGGCCGTGGCAGGACGAACTGCCCCTTGAAATGGCAGATGCGTTGAAATAAGAAAAATGGTACAAGGGGAAAGAGCAAAAGTTTCGAGCCGTCGTCAGGCATATCAAAGGGGTATCATATGCTTCCATGGCCACTGAAATCTCAGAGGCCCGATCTGCGTCGTTCAGTTGCCGCCGCAGTTGGATGCAGATATTCCGTATTCCGCCAACGCCACAAACGCCAGGTCTCTCCGTGTACGGTCATCAACCGATCGTGATACGCATGTATTTTGTCACGCACACCTGAACACACCGGTAACACTGTACCTAGCAGAGAAGCTCGTGCGTCAATACTCATGGCATGATGCTTACCACCTAGCGTCTCCGAGGACCGGCTGGACCATTAGGCGCTGCCAGCTTCTCCAGATGGGCTCGCTGATTTCGGAAAGTCGAGTAGTTGCCTGCCAGAATGACCTCCAAAATGCTGGCATTGCGCCTATCAGGGGACTGAGCTAGCTGTGCCATGCGTTCTGAAAGCAATTCATAGGCTTGCTTGAAAAGTGCCGCGATCGTGCCGGTATTACTGGAGCCGCCAGCGATGTCGTTCTCCGAGTTGTTGGGGTCGATGATCGAAAATCGATCATAGTTCTTGTACGCAAAGGTGCTGATCTTGTGCTGTATAATGCATCAGCCAAAGCGAGCGCAGGGCATACGACAACGGACACTTACCTTGGGAACATATTTGGGCGGGTTCAGGCAAATCGCCGTGGTCCGGTAGTTGAACCGGTTACCATAGAGGTCAAAGAAATGCATCAAGAGGTCCCCAACGTGATGGTTTGGGTCCATGGATCCGCTTTGTATTTGGGGCATCAGCTGGAGCATGCTGGTGACCAAGCAGGTGACAGTGAAGCCTCCTATACCGCCGTTAACCGGCTCGTTCAAGCCCCGCATGCATAGGAAATGCTTGATCAGCGTGACCAGAACAGGCATAACAGGGAATTGATCTCTCCAGGCATGGAACGTCTTGATGGCCTGCAAGCCCGTGTCATTCTCAAACGACACATCAATTTTGAGGCCTGTCCTGGAGTCAACCCACTTGACGAGCGGCACTTTGGCAAAGGCGATGATCTCGACTTCGTTCTGGAAAGCAAGTTTGCGTTGCTTAAGGGCGTCACTGAGCCTGTACATGGTCCTTCTCGTGTCATACTTGGCCCGATAGTTCCTCTTGAATTGATCGGAGCAGAGGACCATGTCCATGTCACCGGTAGGCAGGTAAAGTCCAGACGGGAACGATCCGAACGGATAAACCCCGGCATCAGTGAAGGTGTTGCGAACAAACCTGTTGATTTCGTCGAGCACCTCCTCGCGGATACGCTTCTCGAAAGCACGAGGCTTGACGTATTCGTAGAAATCAATGATCTCTTTGTGCAGCCAACGGCCCATCGTGGGGCTGGCCGAATGATCTTCGGCATCTCTCATCCAGGGGCAGGAGTCCTGGTTGGGAACTGCTCGCCACTCAGGCTGAATCTTTCCACCTACGGGCGCCCTGGTTGCCTTCTTCAGCCTAGCATGAGGCAACTTAATCTCATCGTCGTAGGTACGCTTCCTGCTACCCAAAGCAGAAGGAGTGGGATCATCGAAAGTGAGACGAGTCTTGGGTAGGTTCCTGGGTATGTTCCTGGGTGCCGGAGAAACCGTTGCCGGGTCCTGTTCGTCATCAGTGCCTGTGAGATCAATAGTTCCTGTCTCAGGTTTCTTGTCCACAGGCTGCTTGTCCTCAGGCTTCTTGGAGGGCTGCTTAGCCCTCGAATCCTCGCTTGCGGCCGCAACGGGAACAAGAGAGAGGGAATCACGAGCTGCTTTCCCCGTGGATTTCACCTCCTGGATAATCTCGATATCACTGTCGCTATCAGAGTTAAACATGATGATTTCGTCCAGGTCGTTCGGGAGCGCGGTTTTCGTCTCAGCAGCGGTCTGCACACGGGCTTTTCTAATCATCTGCACAACGTCCTTGGTCTTGCGCTCCCGGGCGCCCTCGGGAGGGAGTGCGGTGTAAGGGTCGGGGTTGGACCACTTGGGGGTGTTGTTGTCGCTGGCCGACTGGTCAAGCGCAGTGCGAGCACGCTTGGTCGACGGCTCGGCATCTTCAGCGACCTCATCCCCAGAGATGTCCATCTCCGCCTCATCACTGTCGGACAGCTCGTCGACATTCCGGTAGAGCACGCCCGTCTCGGGATTGTAGAGGGCCTCTTCATTTCCAGACTCATGGGTACCGCTCAATAGCTCACGCTCAGCCGCAACAAAAGGACGCCACGGTTTCTTGAAACCTCCGTGAGGGCCCGTGTTGCGGCCTCGTCCACGGCCGCTGGGTCTTCCGTGGCGACGATCGCCTCTGGGAGAGTGGGCTCTGCGGCCATTGTAGGACTGCCTGTTGTCGTTGGGACGGTAGTTGTCGTGGCTCGAATTGCTGACTCCCGGCGGCTTCTCTACCCTAAACGAGAAATCACCCTGAGGAGGCCGGTAATTGTCGCGATCTCTTCCACCGCCACCACCACCGCCGCCGTTGTTGCGGTTGGAGTAGTTGTCGGAAGGACGGTATGATGTCGGCTGGGGAGGTCGGGCAGGGAGACCATGAGGGCCGTTCGGTGCGCGTTGTTGATAGCCATTGCGGTCGTCGCGAGAGTCGTTACCACGACGTCGACCGCCGCCGCCGCCACCGCCGTTCTGGTATCGTTGTGACATGCTAAAACTAGCAGTGATGGGTTTATGTGCTACTGACCACGATAAAACGCATCGAGTGAGTGCTCGGTGTCGGAGCACAAGAGGATGAGGTTGATTCCACAAGGGGGACAAAACACGCTGAGAGGTGGAAATGTTCACCTTGTCTTTTGATTTTTTTTCACAAGTCAGAGGTAAAAGGTGAGTGGGGCAACATGGGATTTGTAGTGGTCGGGCGGGTTGCAGAGTTCAGTTGCGGGACGGGATTCGAGTGTGCTATCAACAGTGGAAGTGATGACAGAAGGCAGGGCTGGTCCCAGTCGAGATTTCAGTTTCACAAGGCAGGCTGCGCTGTGTGTGTGGTTTTGGGCGTCTGCGTTGCCCGCTGCCGCAGTGGCAGGCGCCGGCAGGTCCCGTTTTTATCTCTCCTGGGCTGTCAGGTTCATTCTTTGCAGTTGCGGCGGAATGATGAAATGCCAAGCAAGAGAACCCTAGCGTCTGAGCGTCGAAGGTCCGAATGGCACTGATAACCCTTATCGTTCCCCTTATCAGCAGGTGCCAATGCAATTTCCAGGACAGCGTCACTAACAAAACAATTGACCGTTCTCGCGACAACAACCCACAACACGACTCTCCCACGCACTGCAGGCTATGAGGGGCGCGAGAGAGATTTCATTATAACCAGCTGTTGATTCTGAACTGTGATGGCCGGACGAGGAGGGGCTAAAAAGTCCCGGGCGACGGGGCCAGTTCCCCCCACGACAACCCTCGTTCTCGACAACGGCGCCGACACCATCAAGGCTGGTTTTGTCTCCGATGACAAGAGCGACGACAAACCTCGCATCATTCCAAATTGCCTCGCCCGCGACCGCCATAGGAAGATCTACGTCGGCTCGGAGCACGAAAAATGCAAGGACTTTAGTGAGATGGCCTTCAGGCGCCCTGTCGAGAAGGGCTTTATCGTCAACTGGGAGGCCCAGAAAGAGATCTGGGATCGCGAGTTTTTCGACGATAAGTCTCTGCAGAAATGCGATCCATCAGAGACCAGGCTCATTCTCACAGAGCAGCCAAATTCGTTACCTTCGCTCCAAACCCACTGTGACCAGATCGTCTTCGAGGAGTATGGCTTTGCGAGCTACTACCGTGGACTGGGTATGTGGCATCCTAGAGAGCTGTTTACAAAAGGCAAGAGGTGCTGACGTCGCTTGCCAGGCCCTGTCTTCAACGCGTACCGTGACATACAATCCATCTTCCGAACACCCCAATCCACCATAGACAGTCCGGCCGAAGTCATCCTGCTCATCGACTCGGGTTACTCTCACACAACTATAACACCTATTCTCCAAGGCCGACCGCTACATCCGGCCATACGAAGACTTGATGTGGGCGGTAAACTCATGACCAACTATCTCACCAGGTTACTGTCCGTCCGCCACTTCGACATGCGCAACGAACCATACATTGTGAACGAGATGAAGGAAGCAGTCTGTTACACCTCCCTGGACTTCAAGGGAGACCTGGAAAAGAGCTGGAAAGGCACGCGAGGCGAAAAGAGGGAGGACTACTTGAGCGGTGCTGGCATCGCCAAAGACTATGTTCTGCCCGACTCTCACACGCGCTTCCACGGCGTTGTCCGTGACTACGAACCTGGTGTCTCGGCGCGCGCCCGCAAGGGAATTGTATCCACAGAGGACGTCTTGACGCTACGGAACGAGCGTTTCGTTGTTCCGGAGCTCCTCTTCAACCCTTCTGATATCGGCATCCGGCAACCTGGCATCCCCGACCTAGTCAAGCAGTCCCTCTCGGCTGTGCCCATTGGACTGTGGCCTGGCCTTCTAGCTAATATTGTAGTGGTGGGAGGAAACAGTCTCTCTGAAGGGTTCTGTCAGCGCTTGCAGACGGAGATTCTCAAGCGATTTCCCGATGAATGTAGGGTCAGAGTTGCCCGCCCCGAAGACCCTATCACCAGCACCTGGTTGGGGGCTGCGAATTTCGCCAAGCATGAACATGCTAGTAGACTTGAGGTCACCAAGCAAGAGTATGAGGAACATGGAGCTGCTTGGGTGGCAAGGAAATTTGCTGCTGGGCTCGGACTCGACTCATGAGAATTTGCTTGGAGTCTACCATTGCCATTCTTGAAGCCTTTATGGGTTTGGAGCCCACAAAGTTATTGCCAAATGGTTGGCTATGCTGCTTGATTGAGTGCCGTACACACTCTGTCTGACAAGCGCCGATTGACTCCAAACCTGGCCGTTCCATGCCAGAACACAAAGACTAAGTCTAGATGGGCTGGATCCATAGACTGGGTGTTGATCGTCCTTGAGATACTGGCGTAAAACCGCGCAACTGATATCAGCTACCTACAGGTTTACACGGAAAAGCTGGTGCCGGAGTTCATGAGGGTGAGCCGCTTGCCACCCTTGTGATATCCATGATGCTGCCCTTGGTAAAGTTTTCGAATGGATTCGAGAAAGATCAACGCTAACCTCCAGAAGGAGCCAAAACCACACAGGGTGATGCCTATTCATCATCATCATTATCATCATCATCATCGTCGTTGGCTTCTTGTGATCGCCTGCAGCTTCTTGAGCCCACACATCCATGGTCTAGACGATCGAGTTGGCGTATTTTACCTCCAAAGGTGCATATAAACCGTTACATATGAAGTTCTACTCTGTCAATGGGATCTTGCCCAAGCCTAGCTTTTCGGCCTCTGCATTCAGAGCATCAATCTCTTCCTTGGCGTATGGTATGCCGTCTTTCAATCTCTGCTCCTCGTTCAGCTGCTCAATCTCGCCTGGGAAGTAAATTCTGTCGACGCCATGCATCTTCTCCGCGTTCACCACTTTTTGGTATAGGACGTCCATGCGTTCCCTAAACTCGTCCAGGCTCATGAACAGGTCTGGTTTAATAGCCACAAAGAAGTGGCCAACATCTCCCGGCTTGGACATATCATACGGCCCTGTGACGCCTCCAGCAAACGCAGAACCCGAAAGCACGCCGGAGAAGACATCCATCATGATAGCCAGCGCCGACCCCTTCGGCCCACCCATAGGCAGCATCACGCCCTCCAGCGCCTTGGCCGGATCATCAGTCTGCTTGCCCTCCCCATCCAAAGCCCAATCAGTCGGTATCTTCTCTCCCCTCCTCAGCGCCTTGTAGACCTTGCCCCTCGCCGCGACCGACGGCGCCATGTCCAAGATGAACGGCTTCGACTCCTCGCCCTTTCCACCCGGCGCTCCACAGGCGATGGGGCTTACGCCTATCATCTTCTCCTTGGAACCCCACACGGGCAGCGCAGGCGACGAATTGGTAAACACCAGACTCATCATGTTCGCATCCACCGCCTGTTTCACAATCCAAGCGGACATGCCAAAGTGATTGCTATGCTTCACGCTTACCATTCCAATGCCATAGACGTCCGCCATTTTGATGGCGGTGTCCATGCCCAGGTGTGCGGCGGGGAAGCCGAATCCGTTCCTCGCGTCTATTTGGGCGACTACGGGCGTGATCTGCTTTAGTTCCGGCTCGGCGACTGGGTCCAAAACCCCATTACGCACGCGTGAGAGGTAGGATGGCAATCGCAGGATGCCGTGGCTTTCAACGCCGCGCAGGTCGGCTTGGACGAGCCCAGAGGCGGTGAGTTCGGCGTTCTTGGCGGACACGCCGGAGGCCATCAAAAGAGCGGTCGCAAAGGTTTTGGCATCGCTGTGATTGACACGGACGAGGTTGGTGTTTGCCGTTGTTGTTGTCGTTCTTGTTGTTGTCGCCATGGTAGTGGAGAGGTTATCGCTCGACTGGCGGCGGGGGTGCTTGATCGTGGAAGGGGGTGTCAGTGGTGAGGTGGTCAGGTGCCCTCTTCAAGGTGGACGAATGTCCTGGGTACCGATAGGGATGCGGGGGAGGCTGTTTTAGTGGAATTCTCGTTCGCGTAAGCTACCTCTAGGGAGCTACGGACGGCATCGGAAGCCGCCAGAATACCCTCGCTTTGCATGCGTTGACATTGCTGCTTCTGCCGACGAAAGCAAGCCAAGATGTGGAATGACACATCATCCCCGGCAAGAAAGACTGCAGAGCCAAGGTTCATCTCCCGCTGTAGCCAAGCAAAACCCCACGATTTGATGCCAAGACATGTATCCATCCTCAACGACGGACCAAGTTCTCCAATGTCCCTTTTCCTCGAACCGCGAATAAGCTCTCGATGATTGTCTGGTTGTACGGCCAGATCAAGCTGATCGATCTATCACATCTCAAAGCACTCTTCCCCTCTTGCACCATCCGACTACGCATCGATTTCCTCCGAAAACTCCCGGATTAGCCTGTCATAACCTCTCCATACTCAAGGAGGAGATCCGGGTTTTCCAAACTCGGTGTCACTCAAACCCGAAAATGCAACAACGTTCTGGAGACTAGACGTGTGTGTACAGTTTGGAGGACTTGTGGGTGCCCCCGCTGCACAATGGTCCTCGTCTATTCCTATACCGGCAACTCATGGCGCACAAGCGACGATCTTCTCAGATGTTGCCACGCGCCCCAGATGCGGGGAAACTAAAGCAGTCGGATCGTAAGCCGAACGGTAAGAGCAATCTCGTAAAAACCCAAGAACAACTGAGAAGGCTCGCTACAAAACTACACAGAGGTGACTTCGTATCAAGTTCACTTGTGCTCGTCAAACCGGGTGTTCGGAAGCCCAATGTTTGGCAACAGCATCATGTCCTCTATCTCTACGGATCCCATTGCTTTTTTGTCTTCGATCGATGTAGCCACCTGCCAAACATGGAAATAAAGGCATCATGCACACCAATGCCGTCAGCATGATACTTGCAACCTCGACTTGCAGCCTCCCCACAAGGAAGGAGATAACGGACCTCGGAGTTCATACAGGACCAAGAACCACATTTCCGGTCGTGTCCCACACACATGAGCCAAGTTTGACCCCATTCACGGCGGGCAACAGCCAACCGAAGAATATCCACGCCAGGAATCCCGCCTCGTATGTAATCCTGAAAGTGGTCATAACCCTCTGCAAGTACTACGCTAACGGATAAACCGAGGGTGAACTGCTCACGTGTGCGCATTCCCCTTTGGTGATTCCTTCACCACAAGCAGGCGGCGGGATGTGGGGGGACTTCAGGTGAGCTTCAGACGAGGTCCTCTTTTGCACTTCGACATCTTGGTTCGATGGAAGCTCATTGGCGGCATATGTAGAGCAGAAAATTACCCTACGGAGAGGCGAGAAAAAAAAAAAAGAAAAAAAAAATATCTAAAGTCGCTTCGGACTGATAAGTGCTGAGCTAGTCCAACTCGAGATCTGAGATGGCTACCCACATGCAGGAATGTTGGGGGAAGTCATCGTGTCTTTCATCAGCCATTGATGCCATTGGCCAAACATCGTCGTGACCAACCAATTGCCATAACCCAGATTCCATCACAGTTGTCGGAACGTAATTCCTCCAGATTCTAGGTTCCCCCCGGCAAATCTTTCCCGGAGGGAGAGGAGTTGATCTTGCTTGTGGCACAGCCAAGTTGCCCACTACAATTCGTTCGGCTTGCTTCAACGACAATGAGGGCGGCTCCCACCGATACGTGAGATCGGCCACTCTCGGCTTGTTTGCCATCGGCCTTGTCCATCAGTTGTTTCAGAACTATTAAGTTGGTGATCTCACCCGCCGCTTTTGTGTTCCTACCGCCTGTTCCTCTCATACCGCTTATCGACCGCACCCCAACCTCACGATGGCCGGCGGCGTCAAGAAACCCGTCAACATCTTCAAGCTCAAAAACTTGGACGAGCCAAAGGAAGTGTTCAACTGGAGGCTATGGTTCGCCGTCTTGTCCTTCGGCCTGTTGGGCGCTGCCCGTGGTGTCGATGAAGGCCTGATCAATGGCGCATTCAAGAGCAAGAACTTCCAGGACAGCATCCACTATGCCTCGTATTCAACGGTTGAGCAAGCGAACATCAAGGCAAACGTTTCGTCCATGGTACAAATTGGGAGTGTCGGGGGGGCATTAATGCAAGTAGCAATCTCCTTTGAGCTCCTCTTCTTCCTCAGTCCCTCTTGGTTTACTGACAGATACCGGCTCTGCAGTGCCTTTATGATCTGTGACAGAATAGGGCGAATCTGGGCTACTCGAGTCCTTTGTCTATTTTGGATCGTGGGCATCGCCATCTTCATGGGTTCGAACGGCCATCTCAGTCTAGTTTATCTTGGTAGATTTATCGCAGGACTTGGTGTCGGACAGGTTAGTTTTACCCTACGGATGACCTCATCACAATGGGAATTGAGCTTAATACGAGAGAAACCGCTCATTCTAGTCACCTGTCGTCGGGCCAGTCTATATCGCTGAAATAGCTCCAGCCAGTATACGTGGTTTCTGTGTTTGTAAGTACTCCCTTCCTCCTTGCAGTGAGTTAACAATCTCGACAAAATCAAATTTTCTGTAAGCCCACTAAACATTTACTTCCATCAAAAGGTACCTTTACCGGCTTCGTCTATCTCGGTATCGTCCTGGCGTACTTCACCAACTATGGGTGCCAACTTCACCTTGCCGAGACGCCAGCCCGTTGGATGGTTCCTACCAGCCTCCATATCATATTCGCAGGCATGATTTTCCTTCTTACCTTTCTCCAATACGAATCGCCCCGATACCTAGTCAAGACAGGCAAAAACGACAAGGCGCTCGACGTCATGTCCCGTTTGCGCCACTTGCCCCGCGACCACGATTACGTTCGGCGCGAAATTTACGCCATTACGCTCAGCCACCACGAAGAAATGGAAGCTTCCAAAGGCGCCGGCTGGTTCGGTATTCTCAAAGAAGCTTTCACCGTGCGCAGCAACCTCTACCGCGTCGGCCTGACCCTCGGTGCACAGGTTATGGGTCAATGGTCCGGCGCCGGCTCCATCACCATCTACGCGCCGGACCTGTTCGAACTCCTCGGTCTTGCGGGCACCCAACAGTCGCTTTTGGTAACAGCCGTCTTCGGCATCGTCAAGCTAGTTGCCGCCATCGTGTGCGCCCTCTTCCTCGTCGACTTCATTGGCCGCAAGCGCTCTCTCCTCTTGGGAATAAGCTGTCAAGCCATCGCCATGATTTACATTGCGGCCTTTTTGTCCGCGACCCCCCAACTGGGTAACGAAGAGGGATACGTGTTTACTGCCAGCTCGGGAAAACTAGGCGCTTCGCGCGGCGCCATCGCCATGATTTATCTATCTGGAATCGGCTGGGCGCTGGGTTGGAATAGCATGCAGTACCTACTTAGCTCGGAGATCTTTTGTCTACGCCTGCGTGCCTTTTGCTCGAGTTTGGCAATGTGTTTGCACTTTGCCAACCAGTACGGCAGCGCGAGGGCCGTGCCTGACATGCTGCTCCCTGTGAGAGATGGCGGAATTTCGGGACAGGGGACTTTTTGGTTCTTTAGTGCTGTAACGATATTAGGCGGAGTATGGGTATGGTTCTTCGTACCAGAAACGGCCTCCAGAAGCTTGGAGAGTATGGATAGACTGTTTAGTTTGCCGTGGTGGCAGATTGGTAGGTATGGAAACATGGAGGCGGAGGCGCTCGATGAGGCGGAGCGGGTTGGAGGGGAGAAGGAGGGCGAGATCATGTCTAGGACCGGGTCGCATGTGGAGGAGGAGAAGGGGGTGGTGTACGCGGCGGAGGGAAGGGTCTGATGTTGGTTGGGATTTTGATAGAAAGACTCTTGAAGAGTCGAAACATTGAATGGCTGAGATAGGTTGGAGGTAGCCAATGATATCCTTTCATGCTGCCATCATGCTTCAAATTGTCTTCAGGCAATCCTTGTCATAACGACAAGGCGTGGTGGCAGAGTGGTCTAATGCGCAAGACTAGAAATCTTGTTCCTTCGGGAGCGTCTGTTCGAATCAGGCCCACGTCGCACGATGACCATCAAAACCTTCCTTTTGCTTTTGTATATCAGCGTTACTATAGAGGCATGTCTCATGTGCTTAGGAGGCGGGAGTAGACGTCACAAACAACAAAACTTTCTGTGCGATATTTGGCTGTTTTGGTATTTCATTTCATGATACTTTTTTTGTGCGCTAGAACTCTTCGAGGACGCCATGACTATATGGTCACATGAATTCACACAAGCCAACATTAAAGGTCCGCTGGCTCAATGGCAGAGCGTCTGACTACGAATCAGGAGGTTCCAGGTTCGACCCCTGGGTGGATCGATTCTTTTTGGATATTTTATCCATTGGCTTTTGGTGTCTTCCCCTTCCTATCTATCACTTTTCAGTGACACTCCTTTTTTACTCCTTCCTTTTTCCTTTTTCTTCTTCTTTTCTTCCTTCTTAAAATCATAAACCTAAAGCACCTTTCACTCCTCCAGGTTTAAGTACCTTGATTGGCCTCGCCAACCTTTATGACTTTGCAAGGAGTATTGAAGTAAGACGGGAGGCAAGAACATCCAGTCAATTACGTCACGTTGTACAAACAATGTCGTGACTGTTATTTATCTCCATATGAAGCCGACCAAACTTCCTAGAGCGGGAAGAAGAAGCGAATGTACATCCAAAGTTCGAGAATTCCAAGTTTCACCTCACCCCGACTTTGGAAAGCTCTGGATGTTGACGGTTGACATAGCAGTCATGTTCATGGCCACGTCTTGGATGAATGAGCCTCCAGACAGCCCCAGACCAACGTCCATTCGCAGACGCCAGCAATGTCGTTCACCCAATCACCATGTTCCATTGGATTTCAACAACAATGTTTCCTTTTTGGGACTCTACCATACCTCAGTCTCATCCAAGTTGGGCAAGCCCGATGCTCAGTCATTGCCGCTGGTGGCTTCGGGAATCGGGATTTGTTTCTCGAGGCAATCTTACTCAAGGAAGCAGGCGAGTGTGTGATGAGAACGGGGCAAGGCAACGCATTTTCAGACACAAAAAGCATGCAAATACAACTTATCCTGTGCCTCATGACTTAGGTGATATCGTATTCTTCCGTGCCAAAACCAGTCTTATCATCACCGGCCTCTCGGCGCATTTTCGCGTCCATTGGTGATGAGTTAACACATCGCTACAAGATTGGGAAGGTCACTGGACGCCGCAAGTATAGAGCGTGCAACCTATGTTCCTCAAGATAGATGGCCAAGATAAAGGAAGTTCCGGTCTTTGCCATGGTTTTAGGTGAAATACGAAGTAGAATTTTCTCGGTCATTGTCGTGGCCGTGGCGGCGTAGGGACTGAGGTGGTATTCGAAGACCCTGGTTTGATGGCCGGTGTTTTTAAAGTGCAAAAGCCAATCTCAGCACAAATGTAAGCCAGTGGCACCGTTGCAGCCGGCGGCCTGCGATGCAGCTCATCAATAGTCCTCCGGATGATATAGGTATGTGGGGGCCGCTGTCACCTCGTACATTGGAAAATTCTTCAAACTTTCCTCAACGCCTCATCATACAATCTTGTTGGTGCCGTTAAAAGGAAAAATACAGTTGTTTTGGAACGACTTTACACACCACTCCATGATGTTTCAACAAATGTCATGAATCTCTCACAACCGGCACAAAGTAGGGTATATGACGATCCACGGATCTGATCTACGGCATAAGAATATGAAAAAAAAAACAGTTAGGAGTAGGCATATATCATTGAACAAGCGCCATCAGCACATCTTTTGTGCCATCAGTTTCGGAACATCACACAAGACAGCGGGATAGCCAAGTTCCAATCTTTGGGGCAAGTCATCCGATAAACGCCATGTTTTGTACGAGGCAGCCACAGAGTCCTACAACACCGCCTGACATCTTACCTCACCGACGACGTCTGGCATGTGTATCTACTCTAATCGTCCCCCACCATCCTTTGCGTCATGTTACCTAGAGGTAACGGGAGGAACCGCGGCCCTCTTCCTTTTGGACCTTTTATTCCCACCATACCAAGCAAACTGTCTATTCATCCTCATTGGTTTCAGTCACGATGCCACAGGTAAGGGCACAGCCAGGCAATCAGGCACAGGAATCAGCAATACAGTGGCGCTGACCAAAGGCCACTTTCGTGTTCCACCTCACAACTACCTGGCATTAGTGATGGAGGTGGGGGACATGGAAGAGGTCACCCGAGCACATGCAGAAAATCAAGGTTGTTGGTTTTTGTTGGCAAAGTAAGTTCCTCGTTGTCATCATATGTTTTGCCGAACGTTGACGCAAGCGCATAGCTGACATTTTCCCCTCAGCGCCTTTGACGCAGTGAAGTCAACATCTTTCAAGCGTCCGAACTCATGGCGACGGAAGACATCAAGATATCCGGCCTGAATCCTGCTATTCTTGAATCCTAAACGTAAACTGAGGACTACCAGTATCCACTCGGACAATCTCCTCCGCAGATTCAAGATGTTGTAAACGAACTCCGTAACGGGAAGCTGTGTGGACCACCGTTGCAATGGCGAGCACGGCGAGGTATCGACCCC